>JBBBDQ010000357.1:2490000-2892500 GCA_037127315.1 Ascarosepion bandense | reverse complement strand
GGTTAAATAACAAGGGTAGGGCTTGGGGACCCTGCCCTTAAAAGCAAATCCCAATGAATCTTAGTACTCGAAAAGAAAAATGTATTACTAGACACAAAAGTTATATAAAAAACAACAATAAAATTGTTTAAAAAAATGGTATTACCAGCAATAAATAAATAAAGTTTAGTTGGTAATAAATGACCCGCCGAGGTTGCTTTGCCGTAAAAACAACCAACCAACATTTTCTGCAACCACATCACCCCTTATATCTGGCCACCTAACTCCCCAGATTGTAATCCCCTTGATTATTATGTGTGGGTCGCAGTTGAAAAAATGACCAACACAACACATTGTAATACCAAAGTTGAACTAAAGGTAATGATTATGGCAGCATTCAACAGCTTAAAAAAGGAGACAGACCAGAAGAGATGCAGGAGATTCCGAAGTCATCTAGAAGCCATGATTGATTCAAATGGCGATTTTATTGAGTAAATTTACTATTTAGTTTTTTTAAGATATTTTGTGTAATTTCGGTAAATATATCATTTAAAATGAAATGTCAGTGTTATTTTCCTTTTTTGTGTCATTTCGACTATAATCCATTAATCGCACCCTGTATATACCCAATCACCGAGGTATAGAATAAGCGACCTTCATTCATTTAAGAGGTGTAAAAAACCCAAAATGAGACCATCTTCTGGGTGGGTGCTTGTGAACTCTGTTAGGGTGTACTAATATTTACTTATAGACTCAAGTATAAACACAACCATTTGGTTTACATTCACATTACGTTGTAACTCAGGTTCCAGTAAGATCACCGAAATTAAGCAACGTCGACCCTGGTCAATGCCTAGATTGGTGATCACTTGGGAATACCTGGTGTTGTAATTTTGGATGTGCGTTTGGTGCAGTGGATAACAGCTCGGAACTGTCAGTCGGGGAGCCGAGTTTCAGTTCCCGTTGGATTCGTTATGTTTACTTACGCGCAAATATCCTTGGGAAAATTATGTATCCACTTCTAGTCCCCACAGTTACGGATTAATTAGTAAGACTTGTATCACTAAACCATTATTACCACCAAAAATTCTAAAAAGATAATCTGCAAAGGGTTAAAAAGCCGTAGAAAAGAAACCAGTCAATATAAACATAACCGATGTTTGCCTATTGACTCAAGTATGAACCTGGCCAGTGTTTACCTATAGAAACCGATAAAAGTTTACATATAGACTCAAGAACGAATTCGACCGATTTCTATTTTTCAACTCAAGTATAAAGCCGATCAATATAGTCAAGTGTATTTTTTTAAAAAACGAACAAACATTCTAATGTTAAATAACCCAACAGAATATGACGCAAAATCCACAAATTCAACTCAAATCATATATTTTCCCTCAAAAAACAAAAAAAAACAAAAAAAAACATAAGAACAGATAGAACTCTTTCAGTTCCTGAAGAAATAAGAAGAAAATGCAAAAATATTTCAGTACATTGTTCTATATGTGCTCTATTCTTACAGATTGGTTTCGCATCGCTAACATGTAGATAAGTCAATGTCTTACTTTAAACAATAAGGCTGCTTTGTGTATCCGCCCACCAAAGACTTCTTCAAAAATTGTTTTTCTCCATTCCGAACTGTTGTTATTCTTTTTTTCCAAAGATACAAATCACTGCCTCCCCGACCACCACATGATTTTTCAAGTGGTGAACCGAACGTATTCCTCTTTCTCTGTTAATAATTTTGCCGCTCGTCCCTAAATCTCCATTTTTACTACCGTTGGATCGTTCCTAATTTATATACCCTCATGGGGGATTTCGTCACTCCCCATAGAGAAATCATTCCTGTTTGCCTAATCAGAAACTTTAACATATTTTTTTTAATCATTTCACCCCGGGCAAGGCGTAAATGCCACTGATGTGCGGGGGGCTACATAACTGAAAGAAAATTTATTAGAGGAGGGAGAAGAGGATTACAAACCAATTAGAAAGAAGCAATAGAAAGATGAAAATGCAGGTGTAATGACAGTTGCAGGTGGAGAGAGAAAGGGAAGGATATACGGGGTGAGGGAAGGGCTAGAGTCAAGTGGTTAGTAGATGAGTATTGACATTGCATTTAAATTTCTGGAGGTTGTAGCCGTCAGGAAAGCAAGAATATGGGAGCGAATTCCACATGCGTGAAGTGCGAGAGAAGAATACGCGCTCACAGAATATTAGAATCTGTGTAAATACAGACTTTGTTAATGAAGAACTTCACTTAACATGTTTTAGTAAAATCAGAGTTGTATTTTATGAGACACAAACTAGAATCACTGGCAAACTTGTTTCTTTATTCATCTCCTCAATCGCCTAATGATGGAGTCAATAAAATTCAAGGATGGATAAATCCATGCTTTTTATATAAGATATAACCATTCCAAATTTCTTTGAGGTAATAGCAGAAGGTAGCGAAAGATAGCTATTGTTTGGTGGCTCGTACCATATGACATCCGGTCGCCTGTATGTATAAAAGACAATGTGCGTTTAGCACGAGAAGTTGTCATTATCAGGGACTACACCTACTACTGCGAGTGACTGTAAATATTGGATATACCTTTTAGCTGTACCACTCTAGTAATAAAGTAGTTTATCTACATTTCACTGTGTATCTCTTTATTCCACAATACAACAAAAGCGAAAAGAAAAGGCCACATATAAACTACAAGAAAATTGAATGCATGCTCATCAGTAAAAAGAAGATCACAAAATGCCATACTAAAATCAAGCAAGTACAGAAATTTAGAATGAAGACAGCACTGGATTGTTATATGTCTGTTCTTCAATGTGGCAGTGAATGCTGGATGACCTCCGCAGCGATGAAGGAGAGACTAGAAGCAACAGAAATGTGGTTCTACAGAAGGATGCTGAGGATGCCATGGACTAAACATGCGATCAACGTCAAGGATCTTAAGAGGATGGAAACTAATAATTGACATCAGGAAAAGACAGCTGAAGTCCCTGTGATATGCAATGAGGAAGGAGGGTTTGGAGAGACTGATACTCACAGGTCAGATAGAGAGAAAGAGAGACAGAGGAAAGCAACGCGTGACATACTTGATGGGCTTGTGCAAATGGATGGTAGAGCAGGGTTTGAGGGGAGTGACTGGAAAAAGCTTGTTAAAAGGGATAGCGAGATATGAAAAAGCCATGATCGACTACGTCCTGAAGGGACATGGTACATACAAGAGGAGAAGAATACACTTGTAATTGTCTTGTGGATTAAAGCGTTGGTTCGTGAGATAGTTATTGCGAGTTCAATCCCTATGTCGAGTAGTAGACACCGTGAACACAGAGCAAGCATCAACAAGCATAGTTATACGGGAACAATCTTCTCCGTAGATTAGATAAAGTGCTTAGTTCGAGATTCCCTGAAGGTTACCCGTATCAACGGATACCAGGAGAACGCCGAATGCCACCACGAGGGAGATGTTGTAATAACATGAGGACATTATTACAAATGTATATAATGCCACGTTTGTTTAAGAACAAATAATCATCTTATAAGCGGCTAGTTTGTTAAAGATCCCGGTTTTAACTTAACATTGATACAATATCAAAACTACTTGTATTTCTTGTTTTACCTAGGACACCTCGATTTGATATAATGGTTAGCAGGCTGGTCTTCTTTTTACATTACAATTGACTAGTGAGTTCGATCCTCACTGTGTGACCCATACTTTCGGTTTTGTGCCACATCTAGGCTGCGCTTAAAAAATCTTTATCTTATACTTTAGCTATTCTATCGATTGTGTGATTAAAAGAGTGACAAAAGGTATGACCGTCTGTTATGAGAGTACTGGTTATGCTTAATCATAGTTCGTCAGCCTGCTAATTCTAGACAAAGATCTACTAGCAAAAGAAAATATATTACCATTCTAGAACGTTATATATTTATCAGCGCACTAGTCAGTCAATTAAGTTCCATCCGTGAAACACAGCTGGGCGATCATGTCTCGAAAGAGACATGACTGACTGGGCAGAAGATTATCCCGCAGTAGGTTGCCATTGCTTTCTGCGGTAGACTGGTTGCCGACCAAGGCTATAGAATCCAATCTGTCCTGCTATTTAACCAATAACTGGAAGGAAGAGATGGATTAATACCTTTCCCAAGGGTATTTGCGCGTAACTGAATACAATGGATTAAACTGGAATTCGAACTCGGCTCCCCGTTCCGAGCCGATATCCACTGTACCACAACGCACATCCTGGGTGTGACTATGTTAGTCAAAAAATAAAGTTTATTTTCATTCTTATGAAACAACTTACAATATCCAAAGTAAATAAATCGTCTCTTTTTTAATATGGCTTCTATTTACTCGTCTTTTATTCTATTCCTGCTAATTCTAGACAAAGATCTACTAGCAAAAGAAAATATATTACCATTCTAGAACGTTATATATTTATCAGCGCACTAGTCAGTCAATTAAGTTCCATCCGTGAAACACACCTGGGCGATCAAGTCTCGATAGAGACATGACTGACTGGGCAGAAGATTATCCCACAGTAGGTTGCCATTGCTTTCTGCGGTAGACTGGTTGCCAACCAAGGCCACAGAACCCAATCTGTCCTATTATTTGACTTATAGCTAGAGGGAGAAGCGATGTATTATATTATTACTTTTTGACTTACTTATTATTCATTTTGTTATTTATAACAACGGAAAACAGATCCCCCACTTAATGACCAGTAGAAAACTTAATCATCATTCCAACTATTATATTCATTCCGTCGGTTGAGTGCCATACGTGAAGCACGCTTGGGCGATCATGTCTCAAAAGAGACATGACTGACTGGGCAGAAGATTATCCCGCAGTAGGTTGCCATTGCTTTCTGCGGTAGAATGCTTGCCAGCCAAGGCTATTTAACCCATAACTGGAAGGAAGAGACGGATTAATACCTTTCCCAAGGGTATTTGCGCGTAAATGATTGCAATGAATACAACTTGGATTCGAACTCGGCTCCCTGATTTCTCGTTCCGAGCCGATATCCACTGCACCACAACGCACATGAATAGGTTCTTGACTTTTTCTCTTACATCTTTCGTTTTCTTTGTCGTCACTGTATTAGCATTTGCAACTTCACTCTTCTTTTGAGTCGGGCTGTCTATTGAATGTAAGTACGAAACTTCAATCTATATGAAAGCCTCGATCTGACGAGTCTAAATTTCAGATTAATCGTTTAACATTTGTGAAAATTGCTGTACCTAAGTACTGTTTTGGGAACAGACAAGTTCAAACCTACTTGTATTTCAAACTGAATTTAAAAACATCACCGTCTATGTGATATCTGTTCTTCTGCATGGAAGTGAATGCTGGATGATCTCATCAAAGAATAAGGAAATGCTTGAAGCAGCGGAAATCTGGTTTTACAGAAGGATGTTGAGGATACCAACGAGAAATCAGAGAGCCGAGTTCCAGTTCCATTTGAATTTATTGGATTCAATTACGCGCAATTACTCTTGAAAAAGTATTAATCCGTCGCCTTTCCCTCCAGCTATTGGTTAAATAGGAGTACAAATTGGATGCTACAGCCTTGATTGGCAACTAGACTACTACCGATGGAAAATCTTCTACCCAGTCATTAATGTCACTTTCGAGACATGATCGCCCAGGCGTGTATCACGTATGGAACTTAATTGACTGAAAAAAAAGTAATTGGCCAAATCTCTTTACGTCATCTTATTATCTAATAAAATGTTGTACGCACATTTGTATAAACGTCATGGCTCTATCCAAGTTATTTTTAGACGGGAAACAAATCCCGGAAAAATCAAAGATTAATCCAAATAGCTTCAAGCATCCTCTCTACAAGACGTAATATATCCTTTATACATACTCTTCTAGATCGAATCCGCATGTCTTTTTTTATCCATTTTAGAAGGTGAAGGCGAGTTGTATACGCCCACTTTCAACTTTAAAATTACTCGCAGAAATTTTACATATACCTACGATTCGTCTTTGCTTGAACGTTATTTTCTATTCTCATATACATTTCGTCTATACACATTCTTTCATTTTTCTCTCTTTAAATTCGAAATACGATCTTCAATTATTTTTGTCCTGGTTTCTTCTTTGTAACTGGGGCAAAGGCAACCACAGTTGTCTCCTCCTCAATCTACTCGTTTATAAAAGAAATGGTCAAACTTGAATTATGGGAGGAAAATTTGTCATCATGTAGACTAATTTCATTGAATAACAAGTCGCTACAAGTGAAAATGTCCGTCTCTATTTTGTCTTGCAGTAACTCTTTTGAGAATTTTTTTGTGACATTCAGAATGCTATGACTTTTGTATTTTCTAATCTTCCCAATGTTAAAATTACTTAAATTACGAGTGTACAACTGTCGTTAAAAATGACTGCAAAATCATTTAGAAGATTATTAAGTCTTTCCTCGCAGGTTATCCTCCCCACCTGCTGAGTGTGACAGGACGGAACACACACACACACACACACACACACACACACACACACACACACACATATATATATATATATATATATATATATTCTTCATTTGTAAACAAGTTATTACGCGACCTGGATTTCTACCATGAGTGGCGTCTTCAGACGATTTGCAAATAACAGATTTTACCGTTTTTTTTAAGAACGTTCATCTGACGGTGATTTTTTTGAACTCTCATGTAACGGGAAATTTTTGAACGCGCATTTTTTAAATCAAAGAAATTATAACGTTATATATATATATATATATATATATATATGCAAAAAGAAAGTGGCATGTAGGTAACATCTCAAAGGTGATCCTATTAATATTAATTATTGAAAATTAAATATTAACATTGATCCAGTCAAAGTGCTCAATGTAAAATAAATTATTTATTTACAGAGTCAAATTTGCATATGTTGTTATTTTTAATAAAACTAAGTATCTCGAATGATCAGTTCAACAAAATAAATTCGCTTCATCTGCGATCCTTTTTATTATGGAAAAATTCAAATGTTTTCAAGACAGCGGAATTTCACTTCAGGAATAGGAGAAAAGAAAATGAAATTTTTAGCAATAAACATGGGAACACACACACACACATATATATATATATATATATATATATATATATATATGAAATGAATTGTTTGAACATTATTTTTATCGATACTCGTATTTAAATAGATATTCTCTTTTTTAATTAAATAGTATTATATATAATTATATATAAATACCAATGTGTCAAGTAATACAAAAGAATATATATGCACTTATATGCACACATACACTAATACTTAGACATTTATTTGCCTTTATTTGATGGGTACATTCATCCAACTCTGACGCTCCAACGAATTCCTCTTACGTACACAGTCCGGCACATACCAACACACTAACACCCCGTAAGCACCCAACCCAACACCGACCGCCAACCTATACAACCATGAGATATTTAATCCGACACCGATTATCGCACCAATATTCGACAGAACCGAAGCCAGCACATACCATCCGGCCAAAGCCCAACATGTAGGGAGGGGTAAACCAGATGATCTTTCTAGATCTTTTCTTCTTGTTGTTATCATTGTCAGTAGAGTTTCTGAATTTGATATCAGTAGCCCTATAACTGCTGTTTCTAAATGCAGAATTATTAAAAATTTGTATGCTGATCAAAAATAACTTTACTAGATGAGTTGTTGCTGAGTCTAGGTTCAATAGCAGATGGTATATGTTTAATGAGTGATGGGTATGGTTAGAATTGGGTTGGAGTTAGCCTTCATATAAGGTTGTAAAGAACTATTGTCAAGGTTCAGAGTAACATCTTGGTGGTTATCTCTACCCTAAAGCCTGAACTCTTTAACTCTTTAATTCCTTGTGTATTATCTTCCTAATACGATCAACCCTAATTCTAGTAGAATCTCTAACAATAAGTAAACCATCATCCCTATAGAGACCTATATTATCAGTATCCACATCCTCGTAAGCGGTTAAGTTGTAAAGAATAAATAATCCCACAAGATCAGAGGCTTCAGCTGAATCTAGGGAACCTATTACAATGTCAAATAGCCATGGGAGGTATTTCAAGTCTATTGTTCTTCATTATAAATCAGAACAGAACTTCTACATTTTAGTATAATATCCATCTCGCTAGTAGAAGTATTAGAGTAATCCAGTGCGAATTCCAAAGCCAAGGTAAAAGGATCTTTAGAAATAGACGGATAAAAGTTTATAATGTCAATTGTGTAAACGTACAATTTCCTTTGGTCTTGATGGTCTTAAACCAGTTGGTGACATCCGCGGTGTTAATCCATTGCATGAATCCGATAGTGCATTTAATAAATCCGTTGATCCTTTCTAAAATGGTTTTGCTGATTTTACCAACTTCCATTCTAGTTGGATTAATTAGACACGTAGATGGTTTTGCTCTAAAGTCTGGTTTATGGTCCTAAATAATTTAATAAAACATATTATTACAATACTCATAATTGATTTTGCTTAGTGTCGGGCCTAATCTTTCAATAAAGAAATCTTAAGAATTTGAAGTGTCTATTTTTTATCTTCATAGTGGAGTATAATTGTATTTTCGATAAATATTTTCCTAGATCGTGAATTTGGATAAGAATGTTCATTTAACTGTTATGCAATCAATGATGAATCAGACATATGGAGCGTAAGTTTTCTTGGTAGCGTTGTTGTCAGACATATAGTGATCACTATATATATATTTGAATTTTTTTTTTCTTTTGGAGATAGTCTTCCAAGGGACATTTATATTGATATACAATGTTACTCTTTTTCAAAACAGTAGTTGGTGGAGAGGAGTTATTGAGTATAATTAAGTTGGTTGTAACAAATTTAGTATAATATATGATTAGTTTTCTTTTTTTAATATATTACAATTTATAGGTCTTTTGTTCATTTTGTTCATAGTTAGAATGCATTTGATTAAGGTATAAAAAGTTGATCTGTAAAGGGTTATTTCAGGCAGTACAGTGTTTTTTAAGTTAATATTTCTAATAGGTTGTTCTACAATCATGTCGTTATGAATGTCATTCTTAATGAAAGCTTGTTTAATTTTTTAAATTCAAGGTAGAAAATCTTTCTCGTAGAGGAGTTCCTTTTTGCGCGGTTTATTAATTTTTAATGGAAAAACGATGAATTATCGTAAATATACATTATAATTATATCAATCGTTTCTCTAACAGGGAATAAATTTTCGACATCAAGTGAGGCTATGGTCACTTGCGAAAATATATATTATTTATATGTTTATGTTTTACTGAAGCTATTAAGCAAATAATATAAACTTCTAGAATACAATTTGGTTTGAAAAAAAAGATTTTAAACAATCAATTTAGATGTCAAAACAAAGCCTAACTTAAAATTGTGGGTAGTATCAATGTGTTATTGATGTTATTGAAGTTATTTGATCATTCTAAAAAACTGTCATCTGAAGTTGCTGGGAAAAAACAAATAATCCAATTTTACTTCAATAGAAAGATAATGAAATCATTAAAAATTGATCAACGCCTATAACAGAACAAATCATGAACACGTATGATAAATTTTTGAATCCCTTGCATTTTAATATAGTCAACCATCTTCTCAATGACAGTCAATCAGTTAAGTGCCATACGTGATACACACTTTGGGCAACCATGTCTCGAAAAAGACATGACTGGCTGGGATTATCCCGCAAAAGACATGACTGACTGGGATTATCCCGCAGTAGGTTGCCATTGCTTTCTGCGTTAGACTGTTTGCCAACCAAGTCTATAGAACCCAATCTGTTCTGTTATTTAACCCATTACTGTAAGGAAGAGACGGATTAATACCTTTTTCCTAAGGGTATTTGTGCGCAAGTGAAAGCGAGGAATTCATATGGAATTCGAACTCAACTCCCCGATTTGTCGTTCCGAGTCGATATCCACTGCACCACAATGCACATCCCAGTAATCTATTATCCATTGATTTTGTTATTTTTTTTGTACTTCTTCGGGTTCAATTTCATGGTAGTTTTATTTGCTTGCCATACCTCTGCTTTGCGGTTATATTGTTTGCCAGGTTCATGAGGATGTGCGTTGTGGTGCAGTGGATATCGGTTTGGAACGAGAAATCAGTGAGCCGAGTTCAAATTCCAGTTAAATTTCTTGTATTCACTTCCGCGAAAAAACCCTTAGGAAAGCTATTAATCTTATACTTCTCCCTCCAGCTATGGACAAATGGCTGGACAAATTGTGTTCTATAGCCTTGATTGGCACCAGTCTACTGCAGAAAGTAACGGAAACCTACTGTGAGAAACTCTATCCAGTCAGTCATGTCGCTTCGAGACTTGATCACCTAAGCGTGTATCACGTATGGCACTGGACTGACGTTGATGTAATTTCATCTTCAAAATTTACCATAGATTATTTATAGGAATCAGATCAGAACTTGATCGTGGTCATTTCATTATCTTCTCTTCTGTAAGTATTTTATGTTCAAAGAATTCAATAGTAAGCTTAGATACCCGAGAAGGGGCATTTTTTTTTTTTTTTTTTTTTTTTTGCATAAATGCAAACTTAACTTTGAAACTATGAGATTAGGACTTGGACCACGGAAAGAAAATCTTGTACATCAAATCGTAATAGTTAATATTGTTCATCTTAACTCCTTCATCGACTTTGATTCATCATATAATAGTTTGGCCAATATCTCCAGCCCATATCATAACACTACCGCCAAATTGTTGTTTTCTTTTTTCAGGCAGACCTGAATCGGATAAAATCTTTCATTTGGGACATCCATTAGGTCTATTACATGTCACTGGAAATTTAACCATGAATATTATTTTTAAAAAATCAATGTCCATGTATTTTTGGGTCCAATTTTGATGATTAAAAATATTTGCTTTAATGAGAGTAGGTTACCTAAACAATATATATATATATATTATGGTGTATCGTTAGGTCTTGAAGGCTATCACAATTCGTTTAGTAAAATAAAGGAAAATCTCATCTTCAGAATGATAGGAGAGCTTGTTTTCGAGTTCCTCCGTATGTGTGTGTGTGTGTGTAAGTGTGTTAGAGCATGTGTGTGTGTGTGTGTGTGTGTGTGTGTGTGTGTGTGTGTGTGTGTGTGTGTGTGTGTGATTATGGTATATATATATGTGTGATTTATAGTTATTTATTTACAGAGCCAATATTATTTGCAGATTCGTGTTTGGAGTTTGTCAAGAATGCAAGTATAATTTTTCATGTAAAAATAACTTAGAAGAGAAAAAGAAAATTTATATTTATGCGTACAGTTTAATATATGAAGTTTATATATGAAGATGAACTTAGAAAATCTGGACATAAGAACATTTTAGAGTACAATTCCCAACCAAACAGACAAATAAAAAACAATGAGGTAGAACAAGGAATTACAAGCATCAAACCGAAAGAAGTGACGTAAAACATGTCTCATTAAGTTAAATGGGTTTAAAGACATTAAACTGAAGCACCATGATCAGCTTCGCAAGCTCTGCAGCAGAGACGCCATCAAAATCCTTCTTCAACAAATTTCATCTGTCAGTGTGGCTTTGTCGCCCGCAGCAAGGCTGGGCTAGTATCGCACTCAATAAAGCAGAAAAAAGTTTTCCCCTTGCCAGAATTTCTTCAAAACTACACAAAGCAATATATAAAATAATAATAAAAACATTCCAAAATTTACATTTCGTTGAATACGTTTTTCAGCGAGAAAATTCTGACTTCACCAGCAACGATCAAAAACAAAAATTTATTAATTCAAATATGGTACAAAAATTCACATACTGGAAGAAGCCCCAAAAGACGTCCGTACACAGGAAAAAAGGTGGGGATTAAGAAAGAAAAATATTTATTTAAAATTCGTCGTCCAGACGAATTAGTCGTCCAGACATAAAAAAAAAGGACAGAGACAGCGATTCATGACTCAAATGTAGGTACCTCCGCAAAATCACTCAAAAAACAGCGTAGTATGAAGGGAAAAGACCCCAAACTAAATGAAAACAATGTTTTATCGGCGAAATGTTTATATTATCATTAAGAGGATAGATCAAAAAATGTTTTAATTATTTTTTTAATTTTTTAATTATTTCTAACACGTTCCAAATTTTTGTAGAAAGTCTGTTTTTTTCTTACGTCAGTGCGAGCCCTAAATTGTCGCAACGTTAATAAGTAAAAAAAAAAAACGTAATATTGCACAATGCACTTTTTTGACAGTGAAAGACACATTAATTTGGAAATTCTCGCAAAAATCAAATAATGTTGAAAAAATTATTTTGTATAAAATATTGGTAAAAGTATTTTTTTACATATGTTACCCCCCACCAATTAATTTCCACAAATGCTTAAAAATTCGTATTTTGTCCACAATAAGCCTAATACAATTAAATTCAGAAGTCATTGGGGAATGCTAATCAACAGTTTTTTTTTCTCCAATAGAGCCCTTTTTATAAAAAAAATAGGTCCGAATTGCGAAAAATGCATTAATTATGCCAATTTTTATGTGGATAAACTTCTGGTTGCTTTTATGAACAATATAAATTAAACGTATCATAGTCTGAAAAGAAAAAAAAGTTCAATGAATAATGAATTTTTACAAGAATTATTTTCATTTTTTTTTTTAATCATATATAAAAATTATATATAAAAAGTGTAAAAATTATTGTTAAATTTCGTCCTCAACGTGTTTGGCTAGGGTATGTAATTAATGCATGAAGACTACTATTAATAATCGAAAATTTAAAAGCTTAATACAAATGATTGAGCCACTGGATTTTTAAAATAATTAAAACATTTTAATTGTGTGCATTTTTATTGCCCGTATTTTTATTTGTACGGATGGCCGTACGTGATATTTTTCATTAGTATATTTTTGTCGCCTTCGGCCTCCCAACTTTAGCCTTGTTAACAACTTCCGGTTGTCATTGTGTCAATCAACACTTGAGATAAGCTGTGTAGCTCGGATTACCTTAAGTGATAAAAACTTATAACGAATATTTCAGAGAGTAAGCAAGTACATTTGTATGAAAACAGATAAAGGTAAGTTTTAACTTAAAACATTGACTTCAATAACGTGTCAGCGACGTATATTTTATTTTTACCAGATTTTTAAAACAGGAGTAGAATAATAAAAAAGAAATAGTGTGCTAGCATCTAAGACGTATGCGCTTTTCGAGACACGCTAATTTGTCCAGCAACCTTTCTGGAAGAAAAAAAAATAATTGAATATCCGAGTGAAACGAGTTTACACTTGGGTGTGACTCAGTCAGTCAGTTAAGTGCCGTACGTGATACACGCTTGGGCGATCATGTCTCGAAAGAGACATGACTGACTGGGCAGAAGATTATCCCGCAGTAGGTTGCCATTGCTTTCTGCAGTAGACTGGTTGCCGACCAAAGCTATAGAATCCAATCTGTCCTGCTATTTAACCAATAACTGGAAGGAAGAGACGGATTAATACCTTTCCCAAGGGTATTTGCGCGTAAGTGAATACAATGGATTAAACTGGAATTCGAACTCGGCTCCCCGTTCCGAGCCGATATCCACTGTACCACAACGCACATCCTGGGTGTGACTATGTTAGTCAAAAAATAAAGTTTATTTTCATTCTTATGAAACAACTTACAATATCCAAAGTAAATAAATCGTCTCTTTTTTAATATGGCTTCTATTTACTCGTCTTTTATTCTATTCGCTTCTCATTGAATTTTATTTTTCTGCCAGGACTGGTAATAATGTCCTTTAGCCTGGCTAGAAAGGAGACAGAATAATATTTTCTTTCTCCTACATGGTTTTATTCAGATTTTCTTGATTCGCATTTGTCGTTTACTTAAAAGAAATACTTCCATTCTACTTCTTTTCCCTCTTTTAATTTTTATTCTCTTCTTTTCCTCGTTTCTTTCATCGCTTTTTTAATTTTCTAGTCGTATTCTCTTATATATATATATATATATATATATATATATATATATATATATATATGATAGCATATTTTGATGAGTCTCTAGAAAAAAGTGTTTTATGCGAATAATTTTAGTGCGATTCACTTGTGTCGCATAAGAGAGTTACGTTATTAAAATTCAGTTGAATAATAATTGTAAAAACAAAAGTGTTCTGAAGAAGAAGAAGAAGATAAAAACAGGCAGAAAAAAGAAGAATGAAAAATAAAAATAAAGACACACACACACACACACATATATATATATATATATATATATATATGATAGCATATTTTGATGAGTCTCTAGAAAAAAGTGTTTTATGCGAATAATTTTAGTGCGATTCACTTATGTGTGTGTGTGTGTGTGTGTGTGTGTGTGTGTGTGTGTGTGTGTGTGTGTGTGTGTGTGCGCGCGCGTGTGTGGTGGAAGTATTATGATACATGAATCTTTTATATATCAGGAACAATTTTCAGTATTTACATTATTCGGTCTATTGTCCTCATCTTTGTTTCCATTTGTACGACGTTTCGAACGTTGTACGCTCCGACCTTCTTCAGGGGCTAGGAATTTCGAATCGAACCCATTGTTACGATCACTGGGGTATATGAAATCCATTCCTTGCAGGATGCTTCGATTGGACGTCATGAGTTATCTCTCTTTAACCCTGCAAGTTATTTGTTCACCACAGCTGTAGCCTGGTATTGAACTTACAAATCTAAGAGTCAAGTCGGGAACAACCAACGTCTATATCCACTGGGTCATGTGTCCTTAAGGCCAAGTGGATGTAGACGTTGGCTAGTTAGATATAGAGGCTTCCCGCAAGGGATGGAGTTAGTACACCCCAGTGATCGTAATAAAGGTTTCGGTTCGAATTTCCTAACACGTGAAGAAGGCCAGAGCGTACAAAGGTCGAAACGTCGTACAAATGGCAACAAAAATGAGGACAATAGTCTGAATAATGTAAATACTACTTCATCTCAGAAATATAGACAAATACTAAAGAAAAATCTTTGCGAAAAAGTATGAGAAAGTTGGTTGATTAGTTTTATGGCTTATCAACCTCGGCGGGTCATTTATTGCCAACTAAATTTTTATTTATTTATTTATTGCTGGTTATACCTTTTTTTATTTCAACAATTTTATTGTTTTTATATACGCTTTTGTGTCTAGTAATATTTTTCTTTTTCAATTATCAAGATTCATTGGGACTTGTTCCTAAGGCCAGGGTCCCCAAGCCTACCCTATTATTTAACCCATAACTGGAGGGAAGGGACCGATTAATACCTTTCCCAAGGGTACCAGTGCATAAGTGAATGCAGGGTATACAACTGGAATTCGAAGTCGGCTCACCGATTTCTCTTTCCGAGCCGATATCCACTACACCACAACGCACATCCCTCACTATACGCTTACAGCAACTGGTATTCTTAAGCGATCACCCATCTAAGTAATGACCAGGCTCAACGTTGCTTAACTTTGGTGATCGAACGAGAACCGGTGTATTCAACGTGATATAGCCGTAAGCCTGTATTAGAAGGTGTAAAAGGTTTCGTGTGACGCATTTCGTCACATTATATCTTAAAAAATGATACTCATCACACGAAAACTTTGCCTAATTTATATATATATATATATATATATATATAATTGAAGTACTTATTTACTTGCATGTACATTAATTAAAGATATCTCCTACACACTAATTGAAATACTTATTTATTTACATGTACATTAATTAAAAATGTCTCCTACACACTTTCGTCTAAATTGTATCACCTCACGTCTATGTACTTGATTGACTTTTTCGCTAACCTGATAAATATTCATGAGCATCTTTACACCCAAAAAATTGAAAAGCTAATAACAAATTTCGCATGCTTTTGTATTTAAATACTCGTCACAAAATAAAAATTCTGCCCTGATAAAGTCTATCAGAGAACGAAACTCGTTGGCTGATGAGTTTTATTTCTATCTTTCTCTCTCTCTCTCTCTCTCTCTCTCTCTCTCTATATATATATATATATATATATATATATATATATATATATATGGATAAATAAGGAAGGAGAAAAAGGAAAGAAATAAGAAAGAAAAGTGTGAGGGAGAGTTAGAAGATTACGTAAAACAGGCGTGTGGACGTTGTTACAGAGGGTAGAGAGAGAGTGGAAAATAAAGCGAGATAGCGAAATGGATTCAAACTAGATCTTGGAAATAGACATTTAAAGATTACACATGTGTCAAGAAATAAAAAATAAGCGAATCACAAAAACGGAAGTGCGCGAAGAGAAACCGGAAACGAGGGGAAAAAAAAGAAAAACAAAAAAGTAAGATAAAAAGAAAGTTATACGCGCAAATACTCTTGGGAAATGTATTAATCCGTCTATTCCTTCCAGTTATGGGTTAAATAACAGGACAGATTTGGTTCTATAGCCTTCTTCCGGCTTTATCGTAGCCACGCGTCGGACCAAAACAGGCGCCTTTTCACCTCAGCTCGTAATAAGTGTAAAAAGACACTTAACGAAGCTAAGATGCTGTTTGCTGCCAGAATGAAGCAGCGCATAGCATCCTCCAAGTTCGGTACCAAAGACGTCTGGCGCCTCTGTAAACGCGTGCTTAGCAAGAGTAAGTCCTCAATACCCCCACTAATAAACGAGTTTGAGGTCCTCACCTGAAGGCTGAATGCTTTGCCCGTAGATTCTCGACCAATTCGACTCTGGATTCGTGTGGAATCCATACACCCGATTTCCCATCTAGAACTGAGGCCCAATTGAATGACGTCCACATCACGCCCTCGCTGATTTCTAGCATAATCTCAAAACTGGACCCTCACAAAGCGGGTGGTGGAGATGGAATCTCAATCATAGTTTTGAAGAATTGTGCCCCTGAACTCTCCTCTATCCTTTCTAAGCTCTAAAACCTCTGCCTATCTTCCTCCTGCTTTCCTGCCTGTTGGAAGTCTTCTTCTCTGGTTCCAATATTCAAGAACACTAGTGAACCATGGGACCCCGCAAATTACCGCCCCATCAGCCTTCTTCCGATCTTCGGCAAAGTGTTCGAAGCCATTATCAATGCCGAGGTCGTTCAGCATCTCACAGCCCACGGGCTCCTCTCGGACAAACAGTATGGCTTCCGCTTCACCAGGTCTACTGCTGATATGCTAATACGACCATCACCGAGTATATATACCAGGCTCTCGACAAGAATGGTGAAGCCCGAACCGTCTCCTTCGATATCTCTAAAGCATTCGACAGAGTATGGTATGCCGGCCTTCTACGGAAACTGCGAAGCTATGGCATAACTGGACTTTTGTTGGACTTAAACCGGTCATTCCTCTCTAGCCGCACACTGAAGGTGGTATTAAACGGACATGCCTTCAAGAACTACCCTACAAACGCGGGTGTACCCCAAGGCTCTATCCTAGGTCCTACGCTCTTTCTAATCTATATCAATGATCTCCCCGACGCCATAAGATCACAAGAAGGCATGTACGCCGATGATACCACAGTTTACTCTCGCCTCGATCAAAAATCTGGTGTTGGTAACAAGGTGAACCTCGCTGCCGAGCTTGAGGAGGACCTCCAATCCGTGGTGGATTGGGGTAAGAAATGGCTCATAAAATTCAATTCTTCCAAAACGAAGCTGCTGTCAATTAACCACCACAGACAACCGCACCGCCCTCCCATTAGCATGGAACAGGCTTGCCTCCCAGAGAGTAAATCACTACGCCTGCTTGGCCTGACACTCTCAGTCGACCTCAAGTGGAATGATTACGTCGAATCCATTGCTAAATCCGCAGCTATGAAAGTCGGCTCTCCGTGCCTCTTCTATAAATACTTTCATGGCTTCTGCTCTGACGAACTTAAATCACAGGTGCCCCCTAGATGTGCATTTGCACGAGATACTAGATTGGCAACTAGGTCCCACCCTTTTACAGTGAAATCGATGAAATGTAACCGCAATTTCTACTCCAACAGCTTCTTTCCTCGCACTTCCCACCTGTGGAATTCCCTACCGCATGCTTGCTTCCCCGACGGCTACAACCTCCAGGAGTTTAAATGTAAGGTAAACAGACACCTTCTAACACACTAACTCACATCCACTCTCTCCAACTCTCTCCCTATGTATATCCTAAGTCGTCTACCACCCTCCTTTTGACATTTCCCATACCCAATCGCTCTATGTAACCCCCTGCGCTATAGTGGCAGTGGAATGCTTTGCTTGGAGTGACACGATTTAAAATATATATATATATATATATATATATATATATATATATATATATATATAATGTAAAATAAATTCGATTTTCTATCAATGCAATATAACATCAATAGAAAGCCCCACTATAAATAAAGCGTATATCGGATCTACAAAGAACACCTTTAAGCAGCGCTGGTACATGCACTTAACTTCATTCAAAAACAACTTATATCGGAACCAAACATCCCTTCCTGCATATTTTTGGAAATTAAAGGACACGAAACAGAAACCCAAATTAAAATGGAAAATCCTGGAAAAAACTAGAACCTGCAACTCGCTTAACGATATCTGCCCTTTATGCTTATTTGAAAAGCTACACATTCTAAAGTACCCCAACAATGGCGAATTATTGAACCGTAGAGACGAATTTGCAGTGTTATGTAAACATCGAAAATATTTTTTGTTAAAATTTACTAAACCAAAAAATATCTCATTCACATAAATAATCCCCTCCAAAAAGGTAACTAATACCCATATTTAATTCTGAAAATAAAAAACGAACAATGTATAAATAAAAGAAAATAAACTCACACAACATTAATAGCAACTTTATTCCATCCACTCATAGATAGTAGTAAAATAAAAAGTATCTACCCTTTCTTAAAACACCTTACATCCCAATATAAGAATTACCCAGACAAAACTAAAAAGTGACCTGTCCAAAACTAAGCTACTCCGCACCCCTCTAGTAGCCAAAGGTCACTTTGGCTACAAACTGCCGGCTAAATCGTACTAAGCTCCCACCACATTCACTTGCATATCATTTTACCAAAAATAAATCGTTATCACCATTTATTTTTCATATGTAATACTTTTTTATTGTAAACTCGTATTTAAGTGTCTGTGATTTCATCATTTTTTTTTTAATGCCGAATAATTTAGTTTTATACAATGTAACAAACAAAGATATATATCAGCAATTTACCTTCAGCCAAAGTTTGTCTTTCTTTGCCGCTACGGTTGTCTCCCCAACATTTCTTCCCTTTTTCTCAAGTCAGTCACTTAAGTGTCATACGTGATACACGACTTGGGCGATCATGTCGCGAAAAAGACATGACTGACTGGGCAGAAGATTATCCTGCAGTAGGTTGCCATTGCTTTCTGCGGTAGACCGGTTGTCAGCCAGGGTTATAGAACCCAATCTATCCTATTATTTAACCCATAACTGGAGGGAAGTGGCGGATTAATACCTTTCCCAAGAGTATTTACGCGTAAGTGAATGCAAGGAATTCAAGTGGAATTCAAACTCGGCACTCACTTCAACCTTTACTTAAATACAAGTATCGATCCAAAATAATGTTCAACAATCATCACACACACACACACACACACACACACACACACATACACACACACACACACACACACATATATATACATATATATATATATATATATCGCTCATTCCGTAATGAATATATATATATATATCGCTCATTCCGTAATGAATTAGAGAACTCTGGCTATTGGGCGTGTATGATGATAATGTATACGCTAAAAAGTCTTCCTTCTTCTACCGAGCGCCCATAGCCCAGAGGTAGAATCGCCGACTGATGCCAATTCGGTCAGGTTTCAATCCTGGGTTAAAAGCAATCGGAGTCTAACCGTACTGATGAGCTGTGATACAGCGAAACAGATCTATCTGCAGATGACTATATATATATATATATATATATATATATATATATATATATATATATTATAGATCATACTTTAGAACATGTACAAACTACAATCTACTACAAAGTTGTACATATTGTTTCAATATTCAAAGAACAATGTCTCATCAGGTAGTTACTAATGTTGGTAATAACGGTATTTTTTAAAAGAAAATTTGAAAAAAATCACTTTGATTTATTTTTGGAAAACTTTTCGTACAAGGTAAAGAGGATAGAAAAGATGATAAAGCAAAAAGAGAAATAAAAAAAAAAGAAAAGAAAAAAGAAATAGAAGGACATAGAGGAAATAAAAAAACAAAGCTCAAAAAAAAAGAGAGAAAGAAATAAACGAGAGAAAGAGCCAATGAAAACGGCTCGGAGAGAAACAGACTCCAAATTTAGGTAGGCAGAAAAATATAGACAGATACAGATATCGGTCACGCAACAAAGAGGAAACAGTGAGAAAATGCATAGAGGGAAAGTGTTGGGAAGACAACAGAATTGGCAAAGAAATGCAAACTTTGGCCGAAAGTAAACTGCTGATATATTCCTTTGTTCATTACCTTGTATAAAACTATAAATCCTTTGGCATTTAAAAAAAATGATGAAATCACATACACAAACATAGGAATTATTCAAAAAGTGCAATGAATATTTATTGTAAATTATACTTTAGAACATGTACAAACGACAATCTACTACAAAAGTTTATATTTAGTTTCGACATTGAAAGAACAATGTCTCATCAGGTAGTTAATAATAATGGAAATAAACATTATTTTTAAAAAGAAAATTTATGAAATCAATAAAAATAAAGAGGAAAGATATGGACACAGAGGAAATAAAAAACAAAGAGGAAAACAAGAGAGAAAGAAAGAAACGAGAAGAGCCAATGAGAAACGGCTAAGAGAGAAATAGACCCCAAATTTAGGCAGGAAATAAAATGTAGGCAGATGCATATATCGGTAAAGCGACGTCTGGGCTTAACAAAGAGGAAAAAAGTGAGAAAATGCACAGAGGGGGAAGAAAGGGAGAAAAAGTGTGGAAATACCAGGGGGGAACAAAGAGGTGGGGAGACAACATAAGACAACAGAAGCTGCAAAGAAATAGAAATTTTAAAATTTGGCCGGAAATGAATTGTAGATAGATACATTTGTTCGTAACATTGTATAAAACTAAATCCTTTTGCATTTAAAAAAAATGATGAAATCACATACACAAAACAGGAATTATTCAAAAAGCGCAGATCTGAGGTCATTTAAAAATACAACACGAAGATATAAATTCATTAGTTCTAATATAATAAATTGGAGAAGTAAAAAAATGTGTGTGTGTGTGTGTGTGTGTGTGTGTGTGTGTGTGTGTGTGTGTGTGGTTTTGCAAAATACATTATTGCGCCTTGGGAATGTTTATTGTTTCGCTTTCCTTATTACTCTCTTGCTCGCCATAAAAAGGAAAAGAACACAGGCTTTATTAGTAACCTTTTCAATTTTTTTACATACACACATTCTGCTACTATCAACTATGAACTCTGAATTTCTCTAGAACATTTAACTACCTACATTTCTTTTTAAACAATTAACTACATGCATTTTCTCTTTGAACATCTTTTCTTACAATTCTGCTAATAAAATTTTACTTTAATGTACAAACACTACACATTTATTCTTCCAACCATTCTTTCATCGTTCTGATATTTTAAATTGTGGGGACTTCGGTTGTGTTTGGCACAAGGCCAATTTGACGAACATCACCGAGGCCCCTACATGTTAAAGATACTAATGTTTATAGAAATATTTAATGATTAATATAATTTCCATTGTTTTCTAGAACCTCATTCTAGCTGTCAACAAGTTTATAGATGCCAAGTTGCTAAAACTTCTTTTGGTTTTGATGTAGAATATGTGACCATATCATATTCAACCTTTTCTTTTGATGTCAACTTTAGGCCATACAAATAGTTGTGCGAACCCCTAAACAAGTGATAATCAAAAAGATACAGGTAGAGAGAATACGGAGGGTGAAGCAATTTTCACACCTGATCTCCTCTAAGAGATCTTATGCCAAGTGTGAGCACGAACATTATCGTTATCTTTTCCTTACTGTTAACTAAGGTTGAACGTTTTCTATCTAAAGCTACTTTCATATGCATGAGAGATCAACGTTGATTGTTCATAATGGACGATTTCTTGAATATTCCACCATCTAGCTAATATGATCTTCTATGAATAAAATTCTTCTTTCGATTGCCGAAAAAGATTATTTCCTCGATTGACCGACTAACCACAGCCCTTAACAGAGAGAGGCCCTCTGGGAATAATTTCCAAACAACTTTCCAGTCCTTTTCAACGCGAGTAGGACTATCGTATGATTACCATTAAATTTCTCACTAAGTTCCCTAGCAATAGTCACAGGATTTTCTGTAACATCAGCTTCAAAGACCTCCAAATTGGCTCCTATTAGATGACCTTCTCTTGGCTTGTCCTCTAGACTAACATTCACAGTTTTAATACGGGAAAACAACTACCTGCTGTTTCTTTACTGTTAACAAAGGTTGGACGTTTTCTATCCAAAACTACTTTCAGATGCATGAGAGATCAACTTCGTTTGTTCATAATGGACGATTTCCTGAATATTAAACCATCTAGCCAATATGATTTTCTTTGAATAAAATTCTCCTTTCGGTTGCCGAAGAAGATTGTTTCCTCGATTGTCCGACTAACCACTGCCCTTAACATTAATGTAAAATAACCATCTTTTCCTCAATATTAACAGGTCTGTCAAAAAAAGGGCATATTTGAAGTTGTCGCTTAAGCAACGACTCATAAAAATTGATATGTTGTTAGCGATTCACTGCAGACTGGCCCTCTGGGAATAATTTCCAAACAACTTTCCAGTCCTTTTCAACGCAAGTAGGACTACCGCATGATTAATATTAAATTTCTCACTGAGTTCCCTAGTAATAGTTACAGGATTTGCTATAACATCAGCTTCAAAAACCTTCAAATTGGCTCCTATTGGATGACCTTCCCTTGGCTTGTCCTCTAGACTAACATTCACAGTTTTAATACGGGAAAACAACCACCTGCAACTTTTTTCCCTCGGTGCGTCGACCTCACTTGAATTGACACTTTTATTAAACCTATACAGCACAAAATTTTTCATATGATCTTTAATTAAGACAAACATAGAGGCAAGTTCCGAACTATATTAAGAATAATATTCTCATAATCTGAATGTAAAAGATATAAATTATTCATCGTAGCATTACTGAAGAACAGAAAAAAGCAATACTTTAATAAATTTAGTTAAATGTTTTCCCCACAAATATCGAGAGAGATCTTTCATTCAAACCTGATAGATGTTTGTAAGTATCAGCTTTACTCATTCCCGTGTCTGTGAGTGCGTGTTCGTGTGTATGCAAATCTAAAGTGACTTTACTGGCAGCACTGAAAATTTTATTGTAGTATATATGAGAAGGTGCTGAAAAGTTCGCAAACCAACCAAAACGACCGTAAGAAAATCTCTGATCTGATCAAGACCGTACTGCTGACCTTATATATATATGTGTGTGTGTGTGTGTGTGTGTGTGTGTGTGTGTGTGTGTGTGTGTAATGAATTATTTTGAACATTATTTTTACCGATACTCGTATTTAAGTAGATATTCTGTTTTTAATTAAACAGTATTTTTTATATTTATATCTACCGGCCTGGTTATTTACGATAAATTTTTATTACGAATATTTTATTTAATTAAAAGCAGAATATCTACTTAAATACGAGTATCGGTAAAAATAATGTTCAAAATAATTCATTACAAATTGTCGGTTGCTTATAACCAAATTTCGTTAAAATTCGTTAATTTCCGTAACATGTTTACATTTGTTGACATTACGATACATTTCAGAGCAGATATGCTTATTTGCGGTAAAATCGAAAATTGTGTTATATAAGTATGATAAAAACCTCGTCTGATCAAGAGGCTACCCATGGTCGAGTGGTCAAGACGGTACCAGATCAAATGGTATGCTTCCACTATGTAATAGGGGTCACAGGTTCGAATCCTGCTGGGTAGCACACATTTTCGTAATAAAAATTTATCGTAAATAATTAGGCCGGTAGATATAAATATAAAAAATACTGTTTAATTAAAAACTGAATATCTACTTAAATACGAGTATCGGTAAAAATAATGTTCAAAATAATTCATTACAAATTGTCGGTTGCTTATAACCAAGTTTCGTTAATTTCCGTAACATTTTTACGCGTGTGCGTGTAACAAGTCATAAAAAGATAAACGTAGAGAGAATACATATATATCACTGAGAACCTTTGGCTATAAATATAGCATACTTAAAAACTATATATATATATATATATTTTAATCATTTAAGACAATAGGGCTACTAAGACGAAAGGAGGAACTATAGAAGGACCCAGAACCACCATCTTAAACACTCTCACTTTCTAAGTGCAAGGTCTGGCCATTTTTATATAATTGTGTATTCATACATCAATCCATCTTTTATAAGTTTCATGAATAAAACAACTAACAAGGTTCTGCACTTAAGTTTTATTCAATTTTTCATGTGTTCTTATAACATTTCTTATCTCGGCGTAAATTGTATAAAAATTTCCAAATGTTTTGTATGCCCTAGTGCTTTCGGCTATACTTTCAGCCATTATCAAGGATGAATTTTATTTGTACTTTTAACTGGATATATAGATTGCTTTATGTATGTATCTAGTGTTATAAAAAAAATTTTTCAAATATGGTCAGCACATTCTGGCCGTGTTCACAATTGATATTGTTGAGTGTTGGCTTTTTCTTTTTTATTAATGGTGCTTCCATTATATTTATCTTTTTTTAACTTATGGATGAGGTTATTATATTTGTATTATGAACGAGTATGCCGGATATAGAGTTTGGTAGGTATACATTAGTATATAAATAAGATCTAATTGAACTAGTGTCAGAGAGATATAACGTAAGTTTCTACTTAGACATGTACCATATCCAAAATATTTGTATACTAATTTGGATTGATCAGGTACACAGTTCCTTAAGGGATATTTGAATTCTTAAATAATATCGGTTATATGTAATTTGGACGAGTTTTACAAAATTGGAGATCAGATTTGCATGTCGTGCCAGAAGAAACTGGTTATTGCAATATACCCAGACCAGGATAACCTGCTGAATGAGAAGTTTGAGGTAATGAAGGAATTCCGGCATGCTATAAAGTATCACCTGGGGCTGTATTAACAGGGTTGAGGGTGCATGCGTCTCCCTTCTCTTCATGTGTGATTATCCTCACGCTTGCTCGTCCCCTCCCATTCCGTGGGAATTCCAGCGATAGTGTGTATAAAGGAGACTCAAGAAATGCGGTTGCTAGCCTGACCGATGAGACCAGTATAGGTAGCAAGTAAGTGGTGAACATTTCGTTCTTTTTTACGCTGTCACTCACTGTCGAGGAGTGGTAGACTTTGAAAAAACAGTACATACTCAAACATCTACGCATTGTTCATTCAGTAATGAACTTGAACACTCTCAGCTACTGGTGTATGTTACATTGTATATAACATACAAAAAAATTTGCCTTCTTCTACCGAGCGCCCATAGCTCCTGGGGTAGAATCGCCGCCTGATATCAATTCGGTCGGGTTTCAATCCTGGGTAGAAGCAATCGGATGTCTAACCGTACTGATGACCTTGGTTTCAGTCATTCGGTATCTTCAGGCGTTTTATATAAACTTATCATCCAACGCTTTTTCGAACGCACAACCGGGGAAGTGCTTGTCATGACTATCGAAATCATATTGTAAACACTTCCATTTGTCAGTCAGTCAGTTAAGTGTCATACGTGATACACGCTTGAGCGATCATGTCTCGAAAGAGACATAATTGACTGGGCAGAAGATTATCCCCCTAGTAGGTTGCCATTACTTTCTGCGGTAGACTGGTTGCCAACCAAGGCTATAGAACCCAATCTGTCCTGTTATTTGACCCATAGCTGAAGGGAAGAGACGGATTAATACCTTTCCCAAGGGTATTTGTGCGTATATGATTGCAACGAATTCAACTGGAATTCGAACTCGGCTCTCCGATTTCTCGTTCCGAGTCGATATCCACTGGACCACCACGCACATTCCATTTGTACGAGATCGAAATATATTTTCTAATTGTTTCCATCCAGATATTACCTCTGACCTTTTATTTAGCAACATTTCTAGATCTGGAAATGATACGATGGCTAACATTTCTTCTTGGCGCACTCTGAAGACATCACCACCGTTGCAAGGTCTGGCCATTTTTAATATACTCCAAGTTACATAAGGATCTTTGCAATTTTTTTTTCTTCTAATTTCTACGTTGAGTTTAGCAGTTTGGTACGATTTTAAGGCTTTTTAACTTTATATATATATATATATATATATATATACTAGATACGGTGCATCTCCGATGGAAGTGTTTTTTGTTTTTTTGTTTTTTGTTTTTTGCTCTGTTTGGATAGTCTTAGTAGTAAGTGATTTTACTTACTGCATAGATCGTGTGTTTGAATTTTTGTTGTTTCTTTTCTTTTCTTTTTTTCCTACCTTCTTCAGGATTTTCTCTTGTCTAAGGTGTTAAGTCGACTGATAGGTTGTATGTTGATCGCACCAACATTTAGTTTTCTTTAGTATATATATATATATATATATATATATATATATATATATATATGTGTGTGTGTGTGTGTGTGTGTGTGTGTGTGTGTGTGTGTGTGAAAGAGAGAGAGGGAATCCTTTCTGGCGGATATTATTTCTATGTTGAATATAAACATGAATTGTCTTGTATGACACGCTCTGTTGCTTATTTTCAAATGTTTGCTTTTTTCAGGAAGCTCGCTTTACAAAAATAACCAGAGAAAAATGAATGAGCCTTTCAATAAATCCAAATACATTCTGATTTCCCCCTTTTTTTTCTCTCTCTCTCTCTCTCTCTCTCTCACTCACTCACTCACTCACTCGCACCACATATACGTACACACAATGATGGTTTTTATCTTTCGTTTATACGATTATAATCAGTCTTATGGATTTCATCTATGAGCATCAACTTGCTCTATTTTGACTCAACAAGCGATTTGTGCGCCTGGATATGTAACGATATTGATTTGGCATTAAACCTGCCACTGCTAGTGGCCCCAGTGCCCCATGTTTTTACTAAGATGATAGCTGGAAGAATGAATGCTGGATTTAATGTCTGCCGAATCCGTTTCACTGTCATCTAAGTTCTTCTGCTGATTTGTTCTGTACTGAACTAATCAGTCAGTTAAGTGCCATACGTGATACACGCTTGGGCGATCACGTCTCGAAAGAGTCATGACTGACTGGACAGAAGATTATCCCGCAGTAGGTTGCCATTGCTTTCTGCGGTAGACTGGTTGCCGACCAAGGCTATAGAACCCAATCTGTCCTGCTATTTAACCCATAACTGGAAGGAAGAGACGGATTAATACCTTTCCCAAGGGTATTTGCGCGTAAGTGAATACAATGGATTCAACTGGAATTCGAACTCGGATCCCCGGTTTCTCGTTCCGAGCCGATATCCACTGTATAGTAAGTAGCAGTTTTGTTTGAACAATGACGTATTTCAAATCTGTCGGAAAAGCATTTCGAGTTATAATGTAATTTCTTCTGTTTATTATTATTATTATTATTATTATTATTATTATAAAATAATAGCAAAATGTTCCTCTATGATTGATGGTAATTTTTTTTTTTAGTTTTCTTATTGATTTCTATTGCTATCATTCAGAATATAAATATTACTATCATTTAAAATATAAATACTAAAGCGGTACATTTGATGAGTTCCATCCATTGTATATATATATATATATAGTGTATCGAGGCAGCAGATAATTTTCTAAACATATATTGTTAAATATAACAGGCCATGAATATCTATTATGTTTAATCATGAGCCGTTCTAAACATTGTATTTTGGCTTTAGTTTCAGGTGAAAATAAAGACAAATCAAGTCACAACACATTACATTGCATTATGTCACATGGTTCTGTTAGCATTTTGTTATCTCACATGGTGTGATATCATAGAACTGCATTACAAATTTACGACCTGCGTCTGCTATTCACTAACTGTTATCGTCGCATAGCAATGTTTTATGTCAAAACAAGATAATATTATCTTTAGTGGTGGATGTCTTTATGTTAACGTCCCTGTAACCTCTCTGAAGATGGTTCGTGTGAGCCGAAAGCTTAGAACCAGCATAATAAAAAATATCCAAATGTTAGACAATTTTTGTCTATATTCACCTAAAATTAAAGCCAAAATACGATATTTAGAACGGTTAATGATTAAACATAGTAGACCTTCATTGTCTGTTATATTTAATAATATTTCGAATATATATATATATGGGTGGGGGCTCTGGATAGAGGCAGCACCTTTGATGTCTGGCACGCTGTATCTTCAGGTGAACCGGCATCGCTACTCCTCAACCATCTCCCCAATCCCTCACGTGATTTTGAAACGCTTTTGGATATTATCGTATCGGTGCGGTGGTCTGAGATCCTACCGTCCAAATATAACACATCGAATATGTCACTTACTGCAGCGGCGCAGGGAGCTGGCTATTTAACCTGAATTTTTAGCAATGGCTCATATTTACGAGTTGGGATCAGGTGTGAGTTTAAGACCCAGTAATCACTCAAGACGCGGTATCGTCTATTCTCCGTGACTGGTGGTAGTTTATAGTCGAATTGACGACGATAGAATGTAGTTTGCTTTTCGATTTGGTATAGGTTTTTATCGGTCTTTCAGTATTGTGAGTTGGTCACTAAATCGTCCTGGTTACAATATTGTAAGCCTTCCAACAAATCGTACTGTCCCCGGGAACATAATCATTGTTTATCACTTATCACTTCGTCAGATAAGAGCAAACATTTGCATGTCAGTCGTTTTTGACGGCATTCTGTCTGGAGGCAGATGTTTTTTTTACTTAAAAATTCATGTAAATCTGTCAGATTTTTTTTCTTTTATATCGTTTAACTAGATTTGTTAAAGATATATCTATCGCCCGGTTCACACTCCACCCACGTCTATTGAACAGGTTAAGAGGCTCAATCCTTGTTCCCTGTTTAGGATGTGGTTTCCAGCTTTCTCTTTTCCAATCTTCTCACTTTGTTTTTTTTTTTGTTTTTCAATTGGAGTAGATAGATCTATCTTTCGCTCGGTTCACACTCCATCCACGTCTATTGAACAGGTTAAGAGGCTCAATCCTTGTTCCCTGTTTAGGATGTGGTTTCCGGCTTTCTCTTTTCCAATCTTCTCACTTTGTTTTTTTTTTTTTCAATTGGAGTAGATAGATCTATCTATTGTCCGGTTTTCACTCCAACCACATCTATTGAACAGGTTAAGAGGCTCATCCCTTGTTCCCTGTTTAGGATGTGGTTTCCGGCTTTCTCTTTTCCAATCTTTTCACTGTTACGTAGGCCCCTGCACATCAGTAGCGTTACCGCATTGCTCGGGATGAAAAAGAATATATATCTATATAACGTACATGACTAAAACACCGAATTATGGTCTTGCCCTTCTATATAATTTGTTCATAATACCCTCTCAATTTTACATAATTCTGATTGTCTATCTAAACTTTTTCTGTCTGCGCAGGTATCTGCGTGAAGTTGGGTGAGTGTGTACGCAATTTACATCAAATAACAACTATAAAAATTTATGTATAAACATTAGACAGATTATATATATATATATATATATGTGAAGAGAACCAACAGATTTACAATTCCGAGTTCTCCGGCATTTACTTTCTTCATAAAAGTACCTAATACAACAAATATTTTAAAGCATAATATAATTATTTTTTTTAATTAAAATATCGTATTTTATATTGTGACACGGAAATTTTGCCTGATGACGAGATAAAAATCTTGAAACATAGAAATTTCCGTGTCACGATGTGAAATATATTATTTTAATTAAAAAAACAAAATTAATTATATATATACATATATATATATACATAGGAAAGAATATTAATAAAAAGTTTTGAATTTAAAAACGTACTTTTTTAAACAGTATTTGTTTATTTTTATAGTGTTTTATATTTCAGACCGCCCTCGGTCCTTCATCAGAAACAAGTGATTTTTAAATTAGAATTGGAAACGTATTTTTACGATGGCGTCCTAATACTTTTTTGTTTACATCACGTGGTGTCGATAAACCAATCAGCATGCGGCACGTCCGTTTGTTTATTTTCGGTAAACCAATCAACACGCGGCACGTCCGTGGAGAGAGTCTGTTTGTTTTAGACAAAAAATCTCTTGGAATATCTATTTTTTTGTTTATATCGCGTGGTGTCGATAAACCAATCAGCATGCGGCACGTCCGTTTGTTTATTTTCGGTCAACCAATCAACACGCGACACCTCCGTGGAGAAAGTCTGTTTGTTTTAGATAAAAAATTCCTTGGAATATCTGAAAGAACATTCTTTTTACCTATTGAAATATTTGTAGAGATTCAACACACCTAAGTCCCTACACACAAGCTAGGGTTAAACAGGGACTTAGGTGTGTTGAATCTCTACAAATATTTCAATAGGTAAAAAGAATGTTCTTTCAGATATTCCAAGGAATTTTTATCTAAAACAAACAGACTTTCTCCACGGAGGTGTCGCGTGTTGATTGGTTGACCGAAAATAAACAAACGGACGTGCCGCATGCTGATTGGTTTATCGACACCACGCGATATAAACAAAAAAATAGATATTCCAAGAGATTTTTTGTCTAAAACAAACAGACTCTCTCCACGGACGTGCCGCGTGTTGATTGGTTTACCGAAAATAAACAAACGGACGTGCCGCATGCTGATTGGTTTATCGACACCACGTGATGTAAACAAAAAAGTATTAGGACGCCATCGTAAAAATACGTTTCCAATTCTAATTTAAAAATCACTTGTTTCTGATGAAGGACCGAGGGCGGTCTGAAATATAAAACACTATAAAAATAAACAAATACTGTTTAAAAAAGTACGTTTTTAAATTCAAAACTTTTTATTAATATTCTTTCCTATACATATTAAGACAGTATACGTGGATGATCATCACTATATATATATACATATATATATATAGAGAGAGAGAGTTTATTCTTTGTGTGTGCAAATGTGTGTGCCTGTGTGTGTGCTAGTGTCTGTGTGTATGTGTGTACAACCATAAGCCAGATTTCATACATATATATATATATATATATATATTATTCTTTTTATTGTGCACGTATATGTGTGCCTGTGTGTGTGCAAGTCCCATATATGTGTGATGAACCGTGGTGTAAAATTACCTCTCTCTTCCTTTCTCTTTGTTTCTCTCTAATTATCCTCTCTATATTCTCTCTGTGCGCATGTGTGTGTATTTGTCTGTCTATCTCACTTTCACTGTTTCTCTCTCTCTCTCTCTCTCTCTCTCTCTCTCTCTCTCTCTCTCTCATATATATATATATATATATATATATATATATATGGGACTATCTTTCTCAGTTTTTTATATCTATCTTATTCTGTTCATATCTATCTATCTATCTATCTATCTATCTATCTATCTATCAATTTCAACCTACTGATTTTTGTTCACCTCAATGTGTGTATCACACTTTTCTTTAATGTTTTAATTATTACGCCTATCTAATTCTATGTGCATACGCACACAAAACTATCTCAGTTCAATCTATCAACATGCTTTATTTATCAATCTGTATGTTTTAGATCCATAAATATATATAAAGATATACAGATAGATAAATATGAAAATAATGAGAGAGATATTTAACAATGTTAAGTAGATAGATAGATAGATAGATAGATAGATAGATAGATAGATAGATAGATAGATAGATAGATAGATAGATAGATTTTGGACTGCGTTAAATATATAGTATAGCCCGGCTTTACTCGGGTGTAATGAAAGCTTTAAAACTAATCCATGGTCCTGGAGCTCAGACTCTTTGGACGTTGGTACGAAAGACTAAAAAGCAATAGTTGTTTCCAGTTAACGCGAAACCTTAGACTGAAAAAAAAATGAATGGATGTAAGTCAAATTCTGATTTCCTGGTATCGATATCAAATAAGTCTTTTTCGTCGTAAACTGAATTTTGAAGGCAAAATAAGTCCTCTGAGTAAATGGTATCATGGCTGAGACTAAGAACTACAATTATACCTACTTAGAGCCAAACCTGAAGCAAAAACTAAAATAAAGGGGGCTGAAATAATACAGACATGCAGGCAGATAAACAGACACACACATACAAACATGTTGCCTTATATATATATATATATATATATATATATACATATATCGATTTTCTTCACTATTGTAAGAACTGCAACCTAGAAACTTCTGAATATCGTTTATGTCTTTGTCTATGAGTGTATCAAATTTGATTAAAATCGGACCACTCCTTATATAACCCGATTTTTTCGATTATCTATTTTCGATATTTATCGGGGGTACCTCATCACAAAATCTATCTAAGAACACTCGCAGACGCATATAGTACACCTGTGTAAATTTTCAATAAAATCGGTTCAGCCGTTTCGGAGTCTATAGGTAACGGACACACACATACACCCAAACACACAAACAAAGTTCCATTTATAAATAAGTTTAGATACATATATATATATATATATATATATATATATATATATATTATTTTGTTTGCTCTACTTTCGTATTGAGTGCTTTAGTGTTAGGGTTTTCGTCTTGGGTTTTTTTTTTCTTTCTTACGAGTGCTTGACTTTTTGTTCATGTACTTCGTTTGTTTCTTGTTTTACTTCCCCTTCTTTTCCCTGCGAATTCGTTCTCAGTGGGTTGTACAAGACGATTTAAATTACAGCTTGATTAATACTAGTTTTACTATTGGTATTGTTATTGTTATAGTTAATATTATTATTATTATTATATGTATATATATATATATATATATATATATATATAGAGAGAGAGAGAGAGAGAGACAGAGACAGACAGACAGACAGACAGACAGAGAGAAAGAGAGAAGAGAGAAAAAGATGAATAGCTTGAAACAGATGTGAATAAAAGAAGAGACGTTATTTTTAATCTAATCCTTTCTCAGTTCATTGCTGTCTATGTATCTATATCGTGTTCTGTATATCAAGGAATTGTTACCTGTTGGTTTACGTCAATATGTCAGTGATTGGTGGCTGATTTGAGAGAGCTTGGGAAAGATTGTGAGTAAAAGAATCGAAAAGAGTTGCGGGTCAAACTTGTTAAACTTGAGAAGCAAATACAAAATTCCTTTAAACATTGAAATCTCATAAACCACAAGTATGTGAGGGAAGGTCGAAATCGATTCTAATGCTTTAGTTCCCATCTCCTCGTCAAATCTCACATCTCCACGATTCTGATTTACTTCTGAGTCGGTACAATCAAAATTTAGAAATTATCAATAATTAAATGATTCATTATTCAGCTTCTGTATCGGGAAAAAGTAAAGGTTCAGGTCACAAATTTCAGATCAGCTGTTTCAGTTTTAAAGATCTTTGAGGTTTTGAAACTTTCATCAGTGCTTTGACAAAAGATATTGAAAGAGTTTACTTTTGTTGAAGATAAATTATGTTCCACCTTACACCTCTTTTTCCCCAACAAGTCTATTGCTTCCCTATCGCTATTTCCATAGCAAATGTTCAGACGGGCTTAGTTCCACCGATTCAGATTTCGGTTACACCAATTATTGTAGCGCAATAAGTATCGGCTCAGGGTGAGAAATCAGAGAGCTGATTTCGAATTCCAGTTGAATTTGTTGCATTCACTTACGCGCAGATACACTTGGGAAAGGTATTAATCCATCTCTTCTCCCGCCAGCTATGGGTTGAATAGCAGTACATATTCGGTCAGATAGATTTGGTTAGCAATAGTCTACCGCAGAAAGAAATGGCAACTACTGCGGGAAAATTTTCAACCTAGTTGGTCATGTCTCTTTCGTGACATGAACACCCAAGCGTGTATCACATAGTTCACTTAACTGACTGAATGTTAAAACACGCTATGTCACGTACACGGGATCGTCTTCCTTCGTATTACAGTGGAGAGCACCCCGAGCAAGGCATGTCACTGCCACTACTGCGCAGGGGGCTACATAGAGTGGAGAAAGGATGATTAAATATAGGAAATGTCAGAGGGTGGGTGATAGGCGGGTAGGGATACCGAGAATGAGGGTTGGGTAGATGAGAGTGTTCTGAGAATAATTGGGAGTTAGTGTGATAGGAGGTGTCTATTGACCCTACATTTAAACACCTGGAGATTGTAGCTGTCGGGAAAGCAGACTTGTGGAAGGGAGTTCCACAGACGGGAAGCGCGAGAAAAGAAGCTGTTGGAGTAGAATTTACGGTTACATCTTATTTGCTTAACTGTAAAAGGGTGGGACCTAGTTGCTAATCTAGTATCTCGTGTGAATTCGTGCTTAGGCGGCACCAGTGATCTAAGCTCATCGGAGCAGTAGCCATGAAAGAACTTGTAGAAGAGGCACAGGGAAGCCACATACTTTGTAGAACAAACCCGAAAAAAGCTGTTCTTCTAATCCCTGTGTCTTTTCACCGGATCTATTCAACTTGTACAGTGAGACTATTCTGAGAACCCTAGATGCTATGCCAAGATTTGTCATCGGAGGCCACAATTTAAACAACATAAGGTACGCAGATGATACAGGGCTGATAGCAGACACGGAAAGGAAACTACATGACCTGCTACAGAAGGTAGCTGAAAAGAGTGACAAGAGAGTACTTCAAATAAACTGCAAGAAAACCGAATACATGGTCTTCAGCAGAAAAAAAAGTATCCCAAAATGCCAAATACAAGTGGGGATACTAAAAGTCAAGCAGGTACAAAAATTTAAATACTTGGGAAGTGTTCTAACAGAAGCTGGAAGGTGCAACAGTGCGATCCGAAAGCGAAGTGGCATGGTGAAAGATATTAAGAGTTTTAAGTAACAAGAACATTTCGCTAGAAACAAAGAAAAGAGTACTGGATTGCGATGTGATGTCAGTTCTTCAATATGGCAGTGAATGCTAGAAAATATCATCAAAGATGAAGGAAAAACTTCAAGCAATTAAAATGTTGTTCTACAGAAGGATGCTGTAGATATCATGGACCGAGCATGTGAGCAATGATGAGGTTTTGGAAAAGATGGAAACTAAAAGGAAATTAATACTGAGCATCAGGAAAAGACAGCTAAAGTTCCTGAGTCATGCGATGAGGAAGGAGGGCTTAGAGAACCTTATACTAACAGGCCAGATAGAGGTAAAAAGAGACAGGGAAAAGCAGCGAATAACAGATTTGAAGGGCCTGAGCAGGTGAATGACAGAGCGGGGGTGGGTAGTGCAACAGAAGAAAGCGTGCTAAGAGCCACCAGGGATAGGGAGACGTGTAAAACAATCATCGTCTAAAACATGAAAGGACAAGGCACATAAAAGAAGAAGAAACCTCTTTATGTCTAGCGTCCACCATTATCTGTCATAATTATCGTCATAAACTGTGTTTACTTCTTTATCTTACGCCATTAAAACTTTGGAAACCATCTATTTTTAAATGTTTTTTTAGTTTTATATTTGGTTATTATATATATATATATATATATATATATATATGTGCTCTTTCTATCCACCTAGGTGTTCTTGATAAGATCTAAAGGAGAAACTGTAATGTGATAGATCCCGTCTTGGCAGCTCGGATACAGTCATTTTCTCACCGATGCAATGTGGCTTCTCTGTGTCTCTTCTAAAAATACTTTCACGGCTTCCCCCTATAACCTGTCACTCTTTCTCTTAACTTTCCTCCTATGTAACCCCCCTGAAAAACAGTAGCAGTAAAATGCCTTTCTTGGGGCAATATGATTATAAAAAAAATTAAATTAAAAACATCAAATATTTTCAGACAATAATTCTACACTGATAAGGAAATAATAATCTATTCGCATTCGAAAACTAAGCCAACATAAATTGCCCTTCGAGCTTGGTGGCCATTCTGAATAATCATTTAATTGGTATTTTCCATAATCTCTGAGAAGAATAAAACGGTAAGTTGCTCTTATACTTAAGCTTTGCTTAGTATGACACGGAGACAAACAGACTGAATTTCAATTAAGAATATGTTGTCAATCTTCGGAAAGAAAGATCTTGTATGCTTTGAAAATAGCCATTCGATATATTTGCTTTGTTTTAATGAGCATGTAAGCAACGACAACGTGTTGGGGAGGAGTTTCTTTTTATTCGCTTCACCCCAAACAAAGCGGTACCGCCACTGATGCGCAGGGGGCTACATAAGAGTAAAAGTTTTGACATGAGGAGAATAAAGAGAAAGACGACCCAGTTGCTGTGTATCTGAGAAATGGCAAGAGAAGGATGGGAACACAGAAGTGAAGACAGTTACGAAGGTAGAGAGAAAGGAAAAGAACAAGATATACGGGGTGATGTAGAAAGAACTGGAGTCAAGTGGATAAGAGATGGAAATTGACATTGCATTTAAATTCCTAGAAGTTTTAGCCTGTCAGGAAAGCAAGTATATGGAAGGGAGTTCCACAGGCGGGAAGTGCAACAAAAGAAGCTGATGGAGTAGAATTGTCGGTCGCATTTGGTTGATCTAACTTTAAATGGGTGGGACCTTGTTGCCAGTCTGGTTGCACGAGTAATTTATTGTGGCGGAGGCACCAGTGACTTAAGTTCGTCGGAGCAAAAGCCATGAAAATATTTGTAGAAAAGACAGAGGGAAGCCACATCCCGCCGATAAGAAAGTGGCTGGAGTCGAGCTGCCAAGTCGGGACCTATCACGTTACAGATTCTTCTTTTGGGTCTGTCGAGAACACTGAGATGAACAGCAAGGGCGCCTAGCCATATATGAGAGCAGTATTTTATGCACCGACGGATGGTTGATTTGTATATGTGCAAGATGGATTCAGGCGGAAATAAATTTCTGTCTAGATACAGTGATGCAAACGAAAAGGAAACGTGTACTTAGCATTAGCAAAAGATAGCTTACGTTTCTGGGGCACGTAATGAGAAAAAAGTGTTTGGAGAATCTTATACTCACAGGATTGATAGAAGAAAAGAGATACGGAAAGGCAGCACGAGACATGCTTGATGGGCTTGAATGAGTGGATGGCAAAGCGGGGTCTGAAAGAGATAGCTAGAGGACAAGTATTGAGAGCGACATGAGATAAGGACAAGTGGAATTCCATGATCGCCTAAGTCCTGAAGGGACATACATAAAAAAGAAGAACCCACAATGATGACGGGGAAAATCTCCAGAAACATGCCTGTCAAATGAGCAAAAACGAGAAGGGAAAGTTGGGATGGTCAGCAATGTTTGGTATAAGGTCAATTCACAAACATAGCCGATAATCCCCCTAACTTAAGGAATTATTAAAATTATCAGAATCATCAGAAAGTTGAAGAATCATCAGACGGTTGGAATGTAGAAAAATAAAAGTATTTCGTTTGTATGTTAAATTAGAACTTTATTAACAGAACAGAATAACATCAGTTGTTTTTTTGTTTTTTTTGTTTTTTTTTTTTGTTTCGAGGTTTAACGACCTATCAATCCGTATGGGATCATTTAAGGTCATAACCAATGATTTTTGGTTATGGTTATTTTATTTTTACAACGTTTTTATTTTCGAGTATCAAGATTCATTGGGATTTGTTTTTAAGGACAGGGTCCCCAACTCCTACCCTTGTTATTTAACCAATAACTGGAGGGAAGGGACAGATTATTACCTTTCCCAAGAGTACCAGTGCTTAAGTGAATGCAGGGTATTCAACTGGAATTCGAACTCGGCTCACCGATTTCTCTTTCCGAGCCGATATCCACTACACCACAACGCACATCCGTCACTATACGTTTACAGCACCTGGTATTCCCAAGTAGTCACCCATCTAAGTACTGACCAGGCTCAACGTTGCTTAACTTCGGTGATCTCGCGATAACCGGTATATTCAACGTGATAGGCCGTAAGCAACATCAGTTGGTAAGTGTTTTTTTTTTGTTTTTTTTTATAAGCGTTTCACCCCGAGCAAGGCATGTCACTGCCACTACTGTGCAGGGGGCTACGTAGAGTGGAGAAAGGCTGATTAAATATAGGAAATAACAGAGGGTGGGTGATAGGCGGGTGAGGATACCGAGAATGAGGGTTGGGTAGATGAGAGTGTTGTGAGAATAGTTGGGAGTTAGTGTGATAGGAGGTGTCTATTGACCCTACATTTAAACACCTGGAGATTGTAACTGTCGGGAAAGCAGACTTGTGGAAGGGAGTTCCACAGGCGGGAAGCGCGTTAAATGTTCCAAGAGAAATAGTAGTAAGGAATGAAGTGTCCAGAATTCTAGTTATAAGTAGAAAAATGTGTGTATAAAAAAAGATTAATTCTTAATAAAATCTGTGCTCCATTCGTTTTTTTTTTATTCTATGGTCGGCGATAAAATGAAAAGAAAGACGAAGAAATAAAGGAAATTGTACTTATCGGACGTTAGCTTTTAGGAGTCGGTTGACGATTTCTTGTAGTTGTATTTTGTTCTTGTTGTCTTCTTCTTTGAAGGCAGCGGGAACGGTGAAGATGGAGAAGAAGAAGAGGCAAAGGAAAATAACACACAAGAAATAAAAGGAGAACGGATGTGTGACGGGACCTTAAGTAGTTTCTTTTGTCACATCATAGCATGGCGTTTCTAATTTCTGCCCCCTAACTGACTAACTGATTCCACCTTCTTTCCCCCTTTGGATTATAGCGATTTAGTTTTTTACACTGGATTTTTAACTTTTCTCACAGTTTTTCAAATCGCTTCCTTTCATTGGTTAGAAAATTAACTTAACACCGGATCTCGAAATTTGGTTTCGTCTTTTTTTTTTTTTAAGTACGAGATCAATCATTTACCTATTTGCCAAAATTAGGATTTTATACGTAATTGTTAATTTTCGAAAAAATGAAGAAGAGAAGAGAGTTACTTTTAATTACGTGTTGACTAGAAAGTTTCATTTTTAAAATGGCACTTCTTATGTCTCCTTTCAATTTAATTATATACAAAAATTAAGAATTCTCGTTAGGGGTTGCAGTTTATCACCATAATCAGGAATATTCTGGTGTCATAGTATCAGAATATATTATTTCCTACAAATACTGAGGACACTTTCAGATGTATTTGATATAAGAATTTTACCCTAAAAAAAAAGTTCGTTAATTTTTATTTTTCTAAACTGGGCCAATGATATCAGAGGAAACGTTTGCGATATGTTTTAGGTATATAAATAAAATAACAAAACAGTGACAATACCTCTGAAAACACTGGCTCTGCAGTTGAAAAACCTCTTTTCCTAAACTACATATATCAATATATATAGAAATGTGTATTATTCTTATATACAAAATCTTTCTTAAAATAATTAATATTTCATCATTATCATCATCAACATCATCGGTCTCGTGACCGGGTATATTCGTAGGGCCGCAGAACAATGAGACACTTCACCTAATTTCTCCAGATATCCAGGTTGGGTCGAAAGCCCAGTGTATTCACTTATGCGAGGCTTGAGCGAGTGAAGTTTGCGGAATCCGTCCCACTTCAGGTCAGGCTATAGCTGATGTCCTCCAACTTGAAGGCTCGTCTAAGTCACAGTCAGTTGGTCGTTAATTCTATCCTAGAAAAAACTTCCGACTTGGCCGTTGACTTCAGTCAAGAAAGCCCTCTATCCAGCGGGACGTATCATCATCGCACTGGCTGCATACATAGCTATGGAGCCCATCCCAGCACCATTGTGCTTGATGTCGAGGCGATATGATTTATTAACCCTTCAACAACTCTTGCTTATAACCGTACTAGATGTCTAGCATCCTTCATCACCTGAAAAGCTGTCTTGGGTAACTGGCTTAATCACTTAGTACTACCTAACGCATCGCATTGTGGTGCAGTGGATATCGTCTCAGAAAGACAAATCGGGGATCCGATTTCGAATTCCAGTTGAACTCTTCTAAGTCACTTACGCACACATACTCTAGAGTTATTAATCCCTTTCTTCCTTCCAGTTATTGGTTAAATAATAGGAGAGATTGTGTTCTATAACCTTGGCTGGCAACTAATCTATCGCAGAAAGCAATGGCAACCTACTGCAGGATAATCTTCTGCTCAGTCAGTCATGTCTCTTTCGAGACATGATCGCCCAAAGTGTGTATCATATATGGCACTTAACTGACTGATCTTTGGCTTGTTCTTCTAGCTTTATTTTACGCAGATATTCTAATAAATTACAAGACATACAGTCACTTTCTCAAAGGGGCAATGTGGCTTCCCTGTGTCTCTTCTACAAATACTTTCACGGCTTCTACTCCGGTGAATTTATCTCACTGATGCCCCCTATATATAAATTTACTCGAGCCACAAGATTAGCAACTAGGTCCCACCCTTTTACTGTGAAACCAATAAATTGTAAACGCAAATTCTACTCCCTCATCTTCTTTTCTCGCCTGTGGAATTCCCTTGCATTTACTTGCTTTCCCGACAACTACAATCTCGGAGAATTTAAATGTAAAGTCAATAGTCATCTCCTATCTCACTAACCTGCATCATCTCTATCATGCTCCCTTCTCCGTCCACTTCACTCTCATCAGTATTCTCATCCTTCTCTTACACATTTCCTGGCACCCCCTATAATCTGTCACGCTTTCTCATAACTTCCCTCCTGTGTAAACCCCTGCAAAGCAGTGGCAGTAAAATGCCTTGGTTGGGGCGATATGATTATAAAAAAAACATCATTAATCCTAAAGTTGCTAATTAATCATTTACTTCTTTTGATTTTTACAACTTCTTAACATTTTGCAGTTTATTTAAGTCAGAAAATATTTTTAGATTGTATGAATTTTATTTTGGAGATAACAATGCTTTACTGTTTACTGATACATGTCTAAAATTTAACCCATAGCTGAACGCAGGAGAGTCGGATTTCTTTTCCGCGAGTAACTGCGTGACTGGACAAAACCGACCAGAATTGAACGACTATTTAGGGAAATTGAAATTCAACATTGCTTCACTTCGGTGATTGTACGATAGCCTGTATCTCAACGCAATTAATCATTTATACTCAATCTTAAATGAATGATGGCCATATTACTAGAAAAAGATTAAATCATGCATTGATAATACCCACTGGCCTTTAATAAATTATCAATTGATAATATCCAATGTTTAATAGTTGAAATAGTCATTATTTGCTGCTTATCTTCAAATGCTAGATTTGTTTACGACTAAGTCTAACAATGGAACCCGTGTGAATCTTAGACGTAAAACGCCTTTATCGAAATCAGCGGACAAAACACTGAACTATAGTAAACATATCCTAGTGAATGAAGGTGGTGCTGTTACGTGTTCACATGATTTCGTGCAAGTTGTAATTTAAATTCTTGGCCAACACAGTGTAGAAGAAGTGTCTAACCTAGCTCAAAGGAGGAAGATGTAGAAAACGTCAGCAAGAACGACAGAGATGACAGGCAATGTTAAAGAATTCCGTTCAAGTTTAACAGTAAATTAATATGGCAGATACCTAAAGAAAGCCGTTGGCTGCTCCAGTCGAAATCTTATGATAAAATGTTATCTCAGCTGCATTTCTAACATCGGCAAAATCCCAGATAAGCAATTGGTGTATTTATTTGCATTTTCTTTCATGCGCCATGTTTATTCAAGACATGGGCGATAATAAATTCCTATCCTTTGTATCTCTTGTCAGTGTCTTTTTGAAATTTCTCTTTCTCTCCTCGTTCTGCCATCCATTTATGGTTAGGTAGCTGTTTCCCTCTGTCCTTCTTACTTTCGGCTTACGGCCTATCACATTGAATACAACGGTTCTCTCTCGATCACTGAAGTTAAGCAATGTTGAGACTGGTCAGTACTTAGATGAAAAAGTTAATCAAGTACATAGACGTGAGGTGATACAGTTTAGACGAAAATGTGTAGGAGATGTTTTTAATTAATGTACATGTAAGTAAATAAGTATTGCAATTAGTTTGTAGGAAATAATTAATCTACATATAAGTAAATAAGTATTTCAATTATATATATATATATATATATATATATATATATATGGCAATTAGGCAAAGTTTTCATGTGATGCGTATCGTTTTTTAAGATATCATGTGACGAAATGCGTCACACGAAAACCTTTACACTTTCTCATACAGGCTTACAGCCATACCACGTTGAATACACCGGTTCTTGCTCGATCACCGAAGTTGAGCCTGGTCAGTACTTAGATGGGTGACCGCTTGGGAATACCAGGTGTTGTAAGCGTTTAGTGACGATGTGCGTTGTGGTGCAGTGGATATCGGCTCGGAAAGAAAAATCGGTGAGCCGAGTTCGAATTCCAGTTGAATACCCTGTATTCACTTAAGCACTTGTACCCCTTGGAAAGGTATTAATCCGTCCATTCCCTCCACTTATGGGTTAAATAACAAGAGTAGGACTTGGGGACCATGCCCTTAAAACAAATCCCAATGAATCTTGATACTCGAATAGAAAAATGTATTACTAGACACAAAACTTATATAAAAACAACAATAAATTGGTAAAAGAAAAAGGTATTACCAGCAATAAATAAATAAAGTTTAGTTGGCAATAAATGACCCGCCGAGGTTGATTTGCCATAAAAACAAAACAACCAACTTTCTTACTTTCAATGTGTCTGATGGATGTCATTTTTTCCAAACCTTCTTGCTGCATTATATGGCCTTGAACTTTCAACTGTAGAGACATTTGAATTTTATTCTTCTGCTTTCAATGCCATGATTTTCTTTGTCTTATCCCTTCGACTATACACCACTTATACGTTCGGTCTACTGCCGAATAAGCAGCAGTAGGAGGTGACGTCACAGTGAGAGCAAAGCATCAGAATCCGAAAAAATCTTGTAGGAGACCTTTGAAGCTTTTTCTAGTACTTTTCATTAAGACTAAAAAAGAAAACAATTTTTAATCTTTAAATATTATTTAATACGCATTATCGGAAATTCGGTACAATTAAAAAATAAATGAAGATAATGTTTTAGGCCTTTCTTAAGAAGCAGGAAAAATTCTTCTTTTAATACAGTGTTGTTTTCTGTAATTGTTTTGACTCTGAGTTGGTTATGTCGAAATTCAGGAGGTACGTAAAGTTTCCAGAGAAGTGATGACAGGGAAATGTTACCTGCGTTCGAAAAAAAAAAAGAAGAAAAAGACATCAGTGTCTTCTGGTCAACAAAAGAAATGTGTTTAAAATGTTTTGTGTTTTTTCTTTACTACCAGTGAAATAAAAACACAAATCTAACGTAAAAAAATATTATATAACTCCTTTTTTACTGCGACTGAGTGCGTCCACTTGATATAAAGCACAAAGAGCTAGTGAGGCGATTCATTCATTTTTTTTTTTTTTTTTTTTTTTTTTACCCCTTAATGTCATTTGAAGTCATAAAATATCGCAGGTCAACACGATTTTTGGTGCCAAGAATTAAAACACGTTATTTAGTGAATATGATGAAAGACATTTCACTAGAAACAAAGAAAAGAGTGCTGGATTGCTATGTGATGTCAGTTCTTCAATACGGCAGTGAATGCTGGACAATATCATCGAAAATGAGGACAAAACTGGAAGCAACTGAAATGTGGTTCTACAGAAGGATGCTACGGATATCGTGGACTGAGCGTACAAGCAACGATGGGGTGTTGAAAAGAATGGCGACAAAAAGGAAATTAATACTGAGTATCAGGAAGAGACAACTGAAGTTCTTGGGACAAGCAATGAGGAAGGAGAGTCTGGAGAATCTGATAATGACTGATCAAATAGAAGGAAAGAGAGACAGAGGAAGGCAGCGTATAACATTTGCAGCGCCTGATCAGGTGGATGACGGAACGGGGGTTGCCAGGAGTAACAGGAGCAAACATACTAAGAGCCACAAGGGATAGGGAAACGTGGAGAACCATGATCGCCTACATCCTGAAGGGACAGGGCACATAGAAGAAGAAGAAGAAGAAGAAGAAGAAGAAGAAGAAGAAGAAGAAAGCTGATTCTGAAAATGATTTTAGATTTTTCTGGTTAGCTACCTAATTTTTTTTTTTTTTACCGAAAGTGCTCATTCTTGGAGGAAAAAATGATCAATTTACGCTCTTGGCTGATCGCAATATTCAGTTAATAAAGGTCGTAGAAATTCATCAATTTTCAAGTAGACCGAGCAATTTATGTTCAACACGTGAAATAAATTACTTTATTTTTTTAAAAAAGTGTTTTTGAATCACAACTTTAAAATAGAAGTACTGAATTTTTTCAATTCATCACCAAAATTCAAATTAACTGATAACACTTATCAGTAATAGGCTTAAATGAGTATTAAGGTTCATTTTTTACGTAGTCATCTAGATAAATATCCGGATAATTGTGACTATATGAGTAATGAGCAAGGAGAACATCAGAATAGCAAAACAATAAAAGAGCGCGTCCAGGACGGTAGGACAAACGAATGATTGCTGACTACTGCTGGAGTATAAAACATACTTAAATAACATGGACAATCAAGAAAGAGATAATTTAGTTTCCATAGTGTTATATATCGCCGTACGACGACAAAACAACAAACACGCATATATAAAAATATAAGGTTATATTTTTATTAATGACGACGAACCGTGTGGAATCGAGAACGGGAGGGTGAGAGGCACATAGAATGGGTTGACGGGAGTGTAGTCTTGCCGTGGTGTTTCTCTGCTACCACTGGCCGTTCTCTGCTGGCGAATCCGTGTGTCGAGGTCTTTATATAGTCTTCTAGAACCGGGACTTTCCTTCCGGTTTGCCTCGCCCGCGCAACGCCCACGTAATTCCCAGAGACACCTGTTCTGTTTGCCTCCGCAGTCATTTCCGCCTCTGTCGGAAATAAGGTCAAACGACATCCGCTCCGGCCTCGACAGGATGTATTTCACAAACACCTGCCCCGCCGCTCGCCGACCCCCCCACCGACGGGAAACACCATCGCTTGCATCACTTCCTCGGGTGGGGCCAGATTGTTATATTACACTCCTCGCCCTCCCATTTTCCAAAATGTTCACCTAAGAACATTTTAAGCGCAACACCCTCACACCCCCCATGCCACACAAGCCCGACAATTGTACAAAACATGTGCACGCCGAAACAACAAAACAACAAAAAAAATATATGGGGGAGCCTACATCGGCAACCCAACAATGTTCGTGTCCATTGTGGAATTTTCCTGTACAAAAAACACAGAATCTCTTGCGTATGCTTCGTGATGCAGTGTTGGAAGCCAAAATGAGTGAGACTGCCACAAAAGTGATGATAGAATTACTTGGGACTTATACAGAGGATAATGTTCTCCCAGCTCGATGTTTCATTGTTCTTTTTTTTTTTTTTTTTTAAGTTTCTGTAACTTTCAATGTTCGTTTCCTTTCTCGACTCTGTCCATACGCGTAGACGCCTCGATGCACGACCATATGATCATAGGCGGTAACCGCGCCCCAGTTTCTAAACTGACATCGAGTAAATGACCTTTGACCAACACCATGCGTGTTTCCGCTCGAGTTTATTGTTACACATGTAACTTCATTTAATTTAATTTAATTTCAAACATACTATGTTTGAACACAGAAAAACTGCCATTATCTGCAGTACATATCATTCATAGTCTGACCGAGAAATGTTCAATAGAAAACGAAGAAAATTACCCTGATTCCAACGTTAATCCGCATGCAATTTACTTGTGGAGGATTAGAGGTTTCATCTATCTTAATTTAGTCTAAAAAAATGGACCCGTGACTCGTAATTCCTTAGTTCGTATCTTCCGCATGTTTTGCTATAAGGAAGGTGACCTAACTATTTCACTTAAACTATCGTTAATCCTCCCACTGCTTTCTTTCCCAATCCTATAGCATATCAGCCAATAAGTCTACAAGACTTTTCAGTTGTTCTTTCTTTTTGTTCCGATCAACTGTGGAATCTGCCGGTCTATCCGTGCTTTTTGCCCCAACAGACGTTTGCCTCATTTGGACATCTTCGCTGCTAGGTGATTCCCTAGAAAAACCCTGATCTACATGAGTAGATCCAGACGTTTCGCACTTTGAGCAATCATCCTCGAACGTGGATGAAACATTATTTATACCACCGATTCTATCATCATTAGCAATAGTTGACACGTTTTTATTCGCCATTTTACGTCGCGTCATGATGCGACGCTCCATTAATGGAACATCAGACTCATCGTCTGATTCCACACGTTGGTGTCGATTTTTGTGCACTGGAAAGTCGGTCTGTTCCGCTCCGGATTCGTCATCCGAATCACTGGATTCTAAAGCAACCTTTGCGAAAGGAAAAGGAGGGAAGTCACATTCCTGTATGTGGGGTTGCTGCCTCTTTAGGTTTCTTGTCTGACACGGGATACATTTACCTACGAAATCATTTATTTCTCTAAGTAAACAAGGCCAGAAATACTTTTGTTTTATTGAGTGGAATGTCTTATCCACCCCCATATGGCCACTGTCATCATGGTATTGAACTAGCACCCTTTTTCTAAGGTGAGATGGTACATACAGTCTGATGAGGGGTTCATCATCAGGCTGAGACAAATAGTACACCACCTCATCCATTACTATATATCTCTTCTGTTCTGCTTTGGTAGCCTTACCATTTCGTAATCTAATCTTCAGGTCTAAGATGTTTTTGTCTGATTCTTGCTCCCTGATTATGTCTATTCCTTTCAATGTGGGCCGTTCGGGTGCCTCTGATGAATTTCCGACATTTTTATGGGCTGCTAATTCTTCCGCCTCCATTAGGTTGGAGTTTATAACACTAACCAAGTAATTTCTATCATCTATATCTACTGGAGAAGCAATATGGTCTTCGTTCACATCAACAGCGCGTGATAAGAGATCCGCGCAAACATTATCCTTACCCTTAAGATACTGTATGCTGCAATTGTAGCCAGACATGCTCAGAGCCCAAGTCTGTATCTTCTTATTTTGTATGGGCGAGTTAAGTAAGTGCTCCAGGGGCCTATGATCAGTGTATATTGTGAATGTTGCGCCATGCAGGTAGTGATTCAGTTTTTGAAGAGCATAGTGTATGGCATAAGCCTCTTTCTCTATAGTTGACCACCTCGTTTGTGTGTCACTTAATTTATGGGACAATAAATAAATTGGTTTTTCTACATCCTTCCTATTTTCCTTATCGTACACCACCTGGGATAGGCATGCGCCAATCGACTGATCGGATGCGTCAGTATATAACCTATACGCCTTATTTGGGTTGGGATAGGCTAGTGTTACCATCTCCGCGAGCTTCGTTTTTAGTGTATCGAAAGCGGTTTGGCAAGCATCGTCCCATTGGAATCGTGCATATTTCCTTGTCAAATTGACCAGCGGTTCGGCTATATCAGAGAAATTTCTAATAAAGCGGCGATAGTATGAGGTCATCCCAATAAAAGCTCTTACTTGCCTAACAGTGGTTGGAGTAGAAACTGACTTTATAGCCTTGACTTTATTGAGGTCTGGTTGTATTCCCTCTTCACTTATCTTGAACCCCAGGTATTGGGTCTCTTTCTTAAAGAACTCACACTTAGCTGGCTTCAGTTTAAGGTTGTGCTTACGTAGACTACTCAAGACTGTATCTATATGTCTTAAATGATCTTCCACCGTATTTGAAAATATCAGAATATCATCTAAATATGCCAGAGCAAAATCTTCCTGTCCCCGTAAAACAACTGACATTAATTCCTGGAAGATGCCGAGTGCGTTTGCAAGTCCAAATGGCATAACATTAAAATGAAACAGACTCTTGTGGCAGGTGAATGCACTTTTTTCTTTGTCATCATCATGAAGCTTAACTTGTCAGTACCCTGATTTTAAATCAAGCTTCGAAAAGTACCTTGCCGAACCAAGTGATGCCAGTATATCATCGATGACAGGAAGAGGTCGAGCATATTTCTTTGTAATCTTATTAAGTGCTCTAAAGTCTACACAAAATCTCTTACCACCGTCTTTCTTCTCTACTAAAACTACTGGAAAACCCCACGGGCTATTGGATCTCTCAATTACACCTGTCTGCATCATTTCGTCGATTGCTGAATCCATTGTCTTTCTTTGTTTGAGGGGTGTGCGATATGGGCGTTTTCTTATGGGCTCATGCGTTCCAGTCTCGATACGCATCTCCACAGTATCGGTTCTGCCCAGGTTTTTGTCGTCACTAACGAACATGTCCCTATTTCTTTTTAGCAATTTGTTAATTTCAGGCTTGAATTCCTCCGGTACATGTACCTGTTCCAAATCTACATCAGGACTTTTATTATTTTGTTTATCGGGCATAGTAATTTCAGTAATATCACCTGTCCTTTCCAATTTAGCCAGCGGACACCCCCGTCTCAAAGTGATTGTCTGGTTCGTGTTATTCATTATCAGCAACTGAAACTTACGAGACTTTGGCATTTTTACAACTGCGTTGGCTACTGATATACCACATAAGTTGCTAACATATCCACTACTCAGCTGTTCGATTTCATATTCTTTGCCACGTCCATTTCTCAGCCTGGTTAATCCCAGACAAGCATGCAGGTGTTGAGGTCTTAATGTTACTTTTTGAGCTAACCTAACAATAGAGGAAATATGAACATCCTCCTCTAATGCCACGTATTCTTCACCAATCTTCAATGCCCCCAAATCGAAATACATTCTCACCCCGTTCTGCATCAGCCAATCTCGGATAAGTATAACGTTTCTATTGAGATTTTTCACGACTAAAAAATCATGGGGTATGGACTTACTTCCTATCTGGACCTGTAGACGACAAAGGCCTTCAACGTATAACGGGGATCCATTCGCAGTTCGAAGTTTAATGTCCCTCTTTTGCAGTTCAAGTCCCAGTCACAATTTTTTAAATACCCTACAGCTTATAACCGATACCTCTGCTCCCGTATCTACCAATACCCTATAAGGTCTACGTTCTATTCTAATAAAGATGGAATTTGGCGCGCCCATATTACCAACTATGTGCGTTGGTACCGTCTTGTTCCGTTCGTTGGGCGTCGCACGAACGGACCTCTGCCGTTTCCCGGGGCGCGTCTACAAAATTTCGCTATGTGGCCTTCTTTCCCACAATTCCAACACCTAACAACGCTCCCGTTCCTCTCCCGCTCACGAGTCTTGTATTTAGTTCCCCTATTACCAACTTTTCTATTGTTCTTATTCCTATTATTATTAGTATTAGATTCAGCGGGGCTTACGGCTTCTATCGGTACCCGTCTCCGAGAGTGGCAAATTTCCATAGGCTCCTCTTCGTATTCAGAGTTTGCATCGAGTCGAATTTTCCATCTCAACTCAGATAACGCTTTCTGATAGGCAGCCTCTAGTGTTTGTGGCTCATCCTTCATAACTGCCATCTTTATTTCCCGATCCCTTAGACCTTTTATGAAAAATCCTAGAACTTGTTTTGTCACAACTTCATTCCTCCCGTCAACCCCAACATATGCGCTCTCCGCTAGGCGTACTACTCTCTGCATGTAGTCCTGCACCCCCTCCGTTCTACCCTGCTTAATGTTCACTAATTCGACTAACAGTGCATCGGGGTCTAAAACCAATCCGTAATATTCCTTTAAAGAAGTTTTTAACTCCTTCCATGTGAGTTGTGGGTTATTAGAGATTAGTCTATCTACATAGTGTCCAACAGCTCCCCTTGTTGTGAGAAGAGCTGCCTGACACTTGTCTTCTTCTGCCACGCGCACAACTTTAAAATACCTCTCCATACCCTCCAACCAAGCACTATAACCACCATCTTCTTTGCATGCTAATGGCTGTATATTTTTTAAAAAAGATTCTCCCCTTAAAGTGTTCGACACCGAACAAGCCACATTTCTCAATTCTAGGGTCAGACCTTGAACAAAATCGGCAAAAGTATGCTGTTCCATTTTTTTTTTTTTTTTTTTTAATTAGACTTATGAACAAGAGCAGAACACACACAAGATCGAATCAAAAGTCACCTACCTTTCGTTGATGTCGTCCGGTTGCTTTCTATTTTCGTCTTCTATCTGGTAGTTTTAATTCCGTTGAATTTCAATTGTCGCCGTGGTAACCAAGCTCGTATCTATCTGTTTTGTTGTTGTTGTTGTTTTAAAACAGCAAGTCACTGGGCACCAATTTGCGTATGTTATATATCGCCGTACGACGACAAAACAACAAACACGCATATATAAAAATATAAGGTTATATTTTTATTAATGACGACGAACCGTGTGGAATCGAGAACGGGAGGGTGAGAGGCACATAGAATGGGTTGACGGGAGTGTAGTCTTGCCGTGGTGTTTCTCTGCTACCACTGGCCGTTCTCTGCTGGCGAATCCGTGTGTCGAGGTCTTTATATAGTCTTCTAGAACCGGGACTTTCCTTCCGGTTTTGCTTCGCCCACGCAACGCCCACGTAATTCTCAGAGACACCTGTTCTGTTTGCCTCCGCAGTCATTTCCGCCGCTGTCGGAAATAAGATCAAACGACATCCGCTCCGGCCTCGACAGGATGTATTTCACAAACACCTGCCCCGCCGCTCGCCGACCCCCCCCCACATCGCTTGCATCACTTCCTCGGGTGGGGCCAGATTGTTATATTACAATAGTTCACGAAGGATATATTTTTACTGTTAGTTTATTAAAGATTTGATGAAAATACTTGTTGGTTTTGGTATATTCGATCGTGTTAGTTTTAAAGACTTAGAGTCTGATTGTTATTGAAAAAATAGTATTTCTCAATAAACAGACCAATATTTTCAGTTTAAATACGAATTGAGAGATTTCTACCATTTTACTCACGTTTGGTATATACGGCTACTGAAACTCAATCACTTGACATCAATGACCAACATAAACAATCTATCTAATCTAAACTTATTTATAAATGGAACTTTGTCTCTGTGTGTGTGTATGTGTCCGTTACCTATCGACTCGAAACGGCTGAACCGATTTTCTTGAAAAATACACTTAAGCGTACTATAAGCATCTGCGAGTGTTCTTAGCTAGGTTTTGTGTCGAGGTACCCCCGATAAATATCGAAAATCGATAATCGAAAACATCGGCTTATAGAAGGAGTGGTCCGATTTTAATCAAATTTGATACACTCATAGACAAAGACATAAGAAACGATATTCAGAAGTTTCAAGGTTGCAGTTCTTACAATAGTGCAGAAAATTTGATATCGCTACCAGGAAATCAAAATTTGACTTACATCCATTCATTTTTCTTCCAGTCTACGGTTTCGCTTTAACCGGAAACAACTATTGCTTTTTAGTCTCTCGTGCCAACGTCCAAAGAGTTTGAGCTCCAGGACCATGGATTAGTTTTAAAGCGTTCATTACACCCGAGCAACGCCGGGCTATACTGCTAGTGTATATATAAAAACATTAACTTATTCAGTTTATTCACTTCAGTGTCGGTTTTGTGTAGAGGATAGTCAGAGGAAGACGCACATACGAGAGACAGAAGGGCTGTAGTTGTCTTCCGTGCGTTCTCTTTGAGTCCTCTGGCTTCGTCTTCTTTTTCTCGACTCGGGAAAAACTCGGTCCAGGTTTGTCGAGCTTCACATATATACTTCATTTCCGGGCAGGCACACCGATTATTGCCTTTGGCCAGTTGCATTATGACATTATTACATCCCTGTCTTCTATTGTTTAATTATTTTTATTTAATTATTTAATTATTTTAATTTATTTAAGTATTTAATTATTTTTTCAACTTGACACAGCTGATGCAACACTTGTTTATTTGTCATTGTTTCTGACACCAAAATCCTTTTTTTTTTTTTTTGTCGGCTTACTTAAATATAATTCATTCACTTTCCTCGTTGTTTTATATTTCCAGCTTTGAACGTTGTTTCTGCATTATTTCCCTTCTGACCGAAATAATTTGATGTAAATTATATTCTGTTTTTGACACAATACACATTTTCTTTTTCTGTATTCAAGTTTCGATTAAAATTATTATTTAATTTTTTTCAGCTTTTGACAGAAATAATATTTATTTAATGCAAATTATATTCTGTGGATCACAGACCGCATTTCATTGTTTTATATTTCGTGACTTTGAAAAACGACGTCTTTGACACAATACACATTTTATTTTTCTGCATTCCAGTTTCGATTGAAAAACCAGTGTCTTCGAGACAATAAACATTTTATTTTTCTGCATTCTTTTTTTCGCCTTTGACAGAAATAATATTTATTTAAGGTCAATTATGTTCTACTGGTCTCCAGAAAATATAACAATACTAGTCTTAAGCATCTATGTACCTCTTCCATCGATCGACTAGATTATTTATTACTTGTTGGTAATGTGAGAATGTGCGTTGTGGTGCAGGGGATATCGGCTTGGAACGAGAAATCGTGGAGCCGAGTTCGAATACCAGTTGAATTCCTTGCATTCACTTACGCACAAATACCCTTGGGAAAGGCATTAATCCGTCTCTTCCCTCCAGTTATGGGTTAAATAAACAGGACAGATTGGGTTCTATAGCCTTGGTTGGCAACCAGTCTACCTTAGAAAGCAATGGCAACCTACTGCGGGATAATCTTATGCCCAGTCAGTCATGTCGCTTTCGAGACATGATCGCCCAAGCGTGTATCACGTATGGCACTTAACTGACTGACTGATAATGTGATGGAACGAAATCTTTGAAAGTTGATTCCACCTCTGGTTTAGACATAAACGTTTTATCTTTTAAAAATGTGCTTAAAAATGATGATCGGTGGGCGAAAGATCAGGAGAATATGAAGAATGTCGTAAAATCTCGTATCGCAAGTTTGTGCGCTTTTATGACGTCATTCTTGGAACAGATGGCTGCACATTATCGTGGAGCCTAATTGGATCACGTCGATACACTAATGCAGGTCTCACTTTTGTAGGCGTGCATGTATTTTAGCAAGTTGTTTGCAGTAAAGTTCTGTATTAATGCTCTGGCTTCCAGAAAGCTGTAGTGGATAACACCAATTGCAGACCATCAGACAGTCGCCATAATCTTTTGTTGATGTAACTTTGGCTTTGGGAAATATTTGGAGGACCCTTCACGATCGAGCCATTGACTTAATCCTTTACGGTTATCATAAAGAATTCACTTTTCAAGTGACTATTCGATTAAAAAAGTGATTATTGGTGTTACGCAGAAAAACTATTGAGCACACTTCAAAACGCTAAAGATTTTTTTATTTTCATTGAGATCATGAGGAACCCACTTATCGAGCGTTTCACCTTATTCTCTGAGTAAATCCAACTATGGATGTGCGTTGTGGTGCAGTGGGTATCGACTCGGCACAACAAATCGGGGAGTCGAGTTCGAATTTAAGCTGAATTCTTAGCATTCACTTACGCACAAATACTCTTGGGAAAGGTATTAATCCATCTCTTCCCTCCAGTTATGGGTTAAATAATAGGACAGATTGGGTTCTATAGCCTTGGCTGGCAACCAGTCTACCTTAGAAAGCAATGGCAACACACTGCACGACAATCTTCTGCTTACTCAGTCATGTCTCTTTCGAGACATGATCGCGCAAAGCATGTATCACGTATGGCACAGGAAATCCAAGTCCCTCTTTAATCCTTTTACTTCGGATATGCGTTTTTCTTGTCAGCTGTTTTATTTTCTTAAAATATATTTGTTTACGGTTTGCCAACACATTCTTCGTTATTTAAAAGCTGAAACAGATTTGGAATTGTAAGTTGTGTCCGAAAATTCTAATATGAATTCTTTCTTTCGTGCTTCAATATATAATAAATATCTTCTTTTTTGTCGTATTCCTTGGACAATCATTGTCGTAGGCAATCATTGTCCTCTGCAATATATTTTTCTGTAACCCAACAGAAATATGTTCGACATCAAAAGCAGGACCGACAAAAGTATGATCAACATAAAAAAAACAGAAAATATAAACAGGACGGACCAAATGTAATTACATCGAAGGCAGCGGGCTTCAAAGGTAATATACGGTAGAAATGATTGATAAATGTAACCGGTCATAGATGACACAATTAAGTGAACACCGTAGATGGCAGAAAAAAAATTCAACTTATTTTGGGAGTTTTCGTGCCGAAAATTAGAGCATCGAGAGAACACAGAGAATAGAGAAGAGAAGACAACTTCTGCAAGTCAGCGACTCACGACGGCTCCCTCGTATACGCGTGATTCCCTCTGACTATCACTTCACAAAATTATCACTGACAAAGAATTAAGATAAAGATAAGTTTATATTTTCATATATACGCGTTCTTGTTTAACGTTATCCCAAAAGACGATCATCATTTTTGTTATCCATAACAAGACATTATACTTCATATGCAAATTTAGTGCGACATGACTTGCTGTGTTTAAAAAAAAACATAGATTGATAACAAACCTGGTTCGCATCTGGGGGGATGCTGGAAAATTGTGCTAACAAACGATACCATGCTAATAAACGACATTAAAGAAAGGCAGGTTTGTTTTTGTTTTAAATTGTGTGTACTCTGCCCTTGTTTTTATAATTAAAAAAAAGTTGCGAGTTTAAAAAAAAATAAGATGTAGCAGAATACTTTTTCAAATGTTGTGCAGGGTCTGACAGTGGAGTTCAAGAATATGGCTTTTTTAACAAGAAAATGAAATTGGCGGGGTGGGGGAATAGAGCTAACGAAGGAAATGAAGTCGTTGCAAAGCAAAGGAATATTTTCGGCCTCTTCCAGTTACTGAATGATATGTTGATAATTTCGAATCTGGTAGCAGATCACTTAATGCACAAAGACAGTATTACGTAGCTTTTTCAAGTTGAAAACAGCTAAATGTGAGTTCTTTTACCTGGACTTCAAAATTGGTGATTTCGAATACTATAAAAACCGCTGTAAGAAAGGGAATTTTAACAGGCGTTGCTAGATATGTTGTAAAATATGATGTTAAGGAAGAAAATTGCTGGAGGAATTAGTAGGGCTTGAGATAGATAATTAGATCAGCATTCTCGTAACAATGCATGCGGAAGTTGCAGTTTGTATGGAAAACTTTAAGTTAAATAGTATTTAGAATGTGACGGGTCCATTTTTTAGACTAAGTTAATTGGAAAAGTAGGTGATACTTTTTCTTAGTGTTTTGGTTTGATTTTATTTTTATTTACTTTTTTTTAGTTTTTTTCTCGGTTAGACTATCAATGGCATGAATTGAAAATAATGGCTGATTTCTGTGTTCAAACTAAGTAATTTGGAAATTTGGAAAATTACATGTGTAACATTGAAATTAAGCAGAAGCACACATGATGTATTCGAAGTTCATTTATTCGGTGTCAATTTGTAAATTGGGGCGCGGCTACCGCTTACGATCTTATGGTCATGTACCTAGACGTCTACTGGTATGATATAACATGGAGAAAAAACGAAGTTTTGAAACATTACAAAACTTATTTCTGAGGTGTGTGTTCTTACAAAAAAAACTTTTGAACATTACAAAACTTTCTTATGACGTGTCTGTTGCTAAAAAACAGAATAATAATAACAGAAAAAGGTAGGTGTTCTCTCACTTTTCTCTTCCAGTGCATTGTGCGTTATATATTTTTTTTTTTTTGCTCAAAGATTTTCTTCAGGGTATCATAAAGGAGTTAGTCGATACCACAAAGTCGATCACAAACTAGATTTTAAAAAAGTGAAGTATACCTGAAGCAAATTGGCCGTTAATTGGTCAGTATGTGTCCTAGAATGGATTAAGTTGGCGCTCGAATGAACGAATAAAGTGATGGATGTGATTAGAGTTCAAGACGTGCAGATAATTTTGAAAGTTGACAAAAATACGCGCAAAATAAATTCTCTTGTGCTATAAGCTATGTAATCACGGGTCTCAGAGTAGATATATGGTAAGTGTAGCTTAAATGTGGCGTAAAGTCGAAACGATAGAGCAACTAGTGAGGATCGGGTAGATTGCTCGGTCGTAATTGTTCTAGCGCTAATCATTACATCAAGTTGTGCCCAACGCGTATCAGAATGTATAGACGGATCACATACTCAGTGGAAGTTGAAAAAAAGAAAAGAAAAACATTTTTTACGCAAACTGCGTTCTGGCCTGATTCATTATGATGCCTACCTTAAGAGACTAACTTAGAGTTTACATTGGGAAAATTGACCTTTGCATGGAATTAATAAGGAAGAAACATACGCACTATTACAGAAAGTAGAAAGGAGAGTGTCACCTTTGATATTGATAATTTTGTATTACTTTTTATATATGTATTGTTCTGTATCAGTGATTAATTTTATGTGCACATGCGGTGTAATTGCCAGAAAGAGAGAGATTCGATATACATATTTTTCGAAAATTTTAAAAACAAAGAGAAAATCTTTTTGGGGATGTTATTATATGTATATGTTTTTCTATAATTGCCTTGGTTATATGGGTGTGAGGTGGTCGAGGAAAAATACACTTAAAATATTCATAGGTGAACATTTTGAAAAATAAATGTGCAAGGAATTAACTATTTTTCGACAGAATCGATTGACACCAAAAGCTGAACCGACAAAAGTATGATCAACATCAACTGCAGAAAATATAAACAGTATGAGTACATCAAAGAGAGCCTGCTTTAAAGGCAACTGTTGGGGAAAATGATTGACAGATGTGCCTGGCAATAGATGATACAATTGAGCGAAAACCGAAGAAGGCAAAAGTGTGTGGAAATTTCAGCTTATATAAGTTCGGGGTTTTGGGGCCATAAATGAGTACATAGAGAGAACACAGACAGAAAGCAGAGAATAGAGAAGATAAGACAGCTTCTGCAAGTTAACGTCTCCTGACAACTCCCTCGTATGTTTGTGAATCTCTCTGACTACTACTCCATACAACCATCACCAACGAAAAATAAATACATATTTATACTTTCATATATACGTGTTCTTGTTTATCGGTCTCCGACAAGACGCTCATCATCGTTGTTATCTAGAACCAGGCATTTTACTTCACCTTCACATCTTCCTGTTATTTGTAGTTTCTAATATATCTGGTCTGATGCCAACTTCCAGGAGAGCAATTCATTGCGCCTCTTCTACGGACATGAGGTGAAGGCATTGATTAAATATAATTGCTTCACTAGAAGAGAAAAGGGAAAAACATGGGGCCAAGAACAGATTGCATTGGTTTACCTCAGTGTTTAGTCAGCGGAAAAATGTTTATTTGTACATGTTGAGAAAGACATTTATCTAAAAATCAAAACCGAGGGGACGGAATGAAATTCTTTATTGGGGACAAAGGATAGCACAAATATATCGGAAATATTTTTGGTCAAAGACTTTGTGCCAATCTCCAAAAACAAATTTTGACTTAATATACAACAGCAATAGAAACTTCAGTTTGTAAACTGTTGGAGCGCTCTCCATCTTTCCGCGGAAATGGACTATTCGAATCAGTATATAAAATAGTAGTGATTATACCTCAAGGGATGAAGTCGAGAAAGGAAGTCGAGTGAGCGAGTCAGTCGGGTATTTCCAGCATTGCACCGGAAGTGTTCTACTAGGCAATCTATCACGTCTCTACGACGATACTGTATACTAATTCTCTTGTTCTGTTTTCTACTAATCCTCACCTCTTGTAAATACTTCTCTTTCCTGTCAATACACCTACTTTTATACTATTACGTTGTTTTGTATTATTTCACATAATTCTGTTACCCGATGTAACATAAACCAAATCAGTTTATCCTACCAAATTCTGCTTTTCCCTACATTATAATATTAGCTTCATTCGGCATCTACGGTTAGGTGATATAGGATACAATCACAAAAAACTGACGAATATAAGCAAGTCTCTCCACAGAGTGTAATCAATGAATTCGTCATTGGGTAACAATCTTTTTACGATTGAAAAACAGCGCTGCTGTTCTACTAAATGGAAAAGTTTAAACACTATGATAAAGTCCCGCAAAGAAGCATGAAACTTCTTTTGAAAATTGGCTATTATTTCCTATGCCTATTACAGTCTTATACACAGGACAAGAGTCTCAAACACCTCATTGAGCAATGATAGTTTTTACTGGGAAAAATCACTAAGCCGTTATTTTATATTAAAAAAACTAGCAGTATAGCCCCCGGTGTTTCTCGGGTGTAATGGAAGCTTTAAAACTAATCCATGATCCTGGAGCTGAGACTCAGCCTAAAGAATATTTGTGTGAAGTTTGATGAGAATCGGATAAAAACTGTGGATTTGTATAAAGGACATACAGACAGATAAACAGACACACACGCAAATATCTTGTCTTATATATATATATATATTATCGATTTTCTGCACTATTGTAAGTACTGCAAGTAATGAGACTTCTGAATATCTTTTCTTATGTCTCTGTCTATGAGTGTATCAAATTTGGTTAAATTAGGACCACTCCTTCTATATATACCCGATTTATTTTATTATCAATTTTCGATATTTATCGGAGGTAACCCGACACAAAACCTAGCTAAGAACACTCGCAAACACTTATAGTACAACTCTATATATTTTCAAGAAAATCGGTTCAGCCTTTTCGAAGTCTATAGGTAACGGACACACACAGACACACACACACATACACACACAGACAAAGTTCCATTTATAAAAAAGTTTAGATATGTCACATTATTTATAACTTCTTTTTTAGAATAGATTCATGGCGTTTTTTACTACTTAAGGGTTGACTATTAGGACTTCTATTACTACTTAAGGGTTGACTATTAGGACTTCTATTACTACTTAAGGGTTGACTATTAGGACTTCTATTACTACTTAAGGGTTGACTATTAGGACTTCTATTACTACTTAAGGGTTGACTATTAGGACTTCTATTACTACTTAAGGGTTGACTATTAGGACTTCTATTACTACTTAAGGGTTGACTATTAGGACTTCTATTACTACTTAAGGGTTGACTATTAGGACTTCTATTACTACTTAAGGGTTGACTATTAGGACTTCTATTACTACTTAAGGGTTGACTATTAGGACTTCTATTACTACTTAAGGGTTGACTATTAGGACTTCTATTACTACTTAAGGGTTGACTATTAGGACTTCTATTACTACTTAAGGGTTGACTATTAGGACTTCTATTTGGAAAAGAATCATTTTTATTCTAAAAATAATTCTCAATGCAATATGCACTATCTAAAAAAATATTCTTACAATCCAAAACACGTTTCAGCTTTAAAAACATTAGCAAATCGTCGATAAACCTTAAAAAAAAGCTCTGTTGCGATTTTGTCGCTTGGACACATTTTTCAATGACACTGAATCTTGTCTTATCTTTATTTTTCTGTCATTTTTGATGTTAGCTCAGCATATTATCTGATCTGGTATTTTTGTCATCACTAATGTTTATATCAGCTTGTACGTTTTGTTGCTACATGTTTTACACTTAAGCATACCGGAAGTCAATTTGTCTGGCGGGATAAATCTTTAACGGCTTTGATGCACGATCAATTGACACGAATCTGATTGTAAGACAGCAATTGGCAAGATTGACATTAGAATAATCTCTCTTCAAAATTCTAATGTTAAAGTTACGTTGCGCTTCGAGGGATTTCGCTTTATTTCTTTTGATTTCTTTTTTCATCTGAGAGTTGTACTTTTTTCTGGGAGATTTGTTTTTTCTCCCTCAAACATGGTACTAACCATGTTTAAAAATAAGGCTAATCGTTTTAGTTTCTCGAGTATCATTTCCCATTTTGTGTTCATTCACACGCAGACTTAACCACCGACTATTCCCTCAGATTACAAAGCATCCAATTATTCAGACCAGAATAAACAAATTAGCGGTTTTATTTGATTAGACAGTAACTTTGGCGAACTGATGAAAATTGGCGCCATTTTGTAATACGTGACAGAAATATTAAAAGAAATACTTAAAAAAAAACAACAGGAATCGAAAAGCTGTAGACAGATAAATTATAAAAACGGTTAATAACCAAAATGGCTTTCTTTTTCTATTTGTTTCTTTTTAAAGTAGATATTGAAGACAAATCCTAAGCAAATATCGAATTACAATAATTTATTACTACATTTATACGTTACATTATCTTTTTTTTCAATGGATTTCCTGCCTTTCAAACAGTGTTATTTACATCTACCAGTCATTGAATTCGGGAGTCCTAATAAATAAAATGTGTTCTTTTGCAGAGTTAGAACATGCGTCTTCCGTTATAGGTGAAACCACAGTTCTTTAGTCTGTTCAGTCACAGAAAGTTGTACCGCTCAGTGGTTTCCACCACAAAGAGTGGCACAGGTTGAAGCGCTGCCGAAGTGTACACCACCATTTATTAAAAGTCTCGAATACACAGGCCGGTAGATGCAATTCACACTCTTAAAAAGAAACAACCATCGTCTATTCAAACATGTACATCTACTAAAGTACAAACGTTCAAAATTAATAAGATTAAAAATAAAATAAGGAATGTCCTCCTTCATCGAACTTGTGGACTACGCTATAGAATCATTAGAAACTATACCATACAACAGAAACTACATCACTTAAAAACTTTTAACAATGACAACAACTAAAATGGATAGCGCATATAACTTAACGACAAAACAGAGAGATAATCTAGATATGCGTTGTGGTGCATTGGATATCGGCTCGGAACGAGAAATCGGGAAGCTGAGTTCGAATTCCAGCTGAATTCATTGCATTCACTTACGCGCAAATACCCTTGGGAAAGGTATTAATCCGTCTCTTCCTTCCAGTTATGGGTTAAATAACAGGACAGATTGGGTTCTATAGCCTTGGTCGGCAACCAGTCTACTGCAGAAAGCAAACCTACTGCGGGATAATCTTCTGCCCATTCAGTCATGTCTCTTTCGGGACATGATCGCTCAAGCGTGTATCACGTATGGCATTTAACTGACTGGATCTAGATATTGATGTACCACACTACCTCCAACAAAATGCTAGGAAGGAAACCCCAGTCAACACTGGAAACAGACTCGGTGTTGCTTAACTTTCGTGATCGTACAAAAATATATGTTTAAACCTTGTATGGTTGTTAGCTATACCACCAGCATATTCAAGCTTACAGTACCTGGTATTTCAAAGTGGTCACCCATCCAGGTACTGACCAGGGTCATTGTAGCTTAACTACGTTGATCGTACGAGAACTGGTGTTCAATGTGATGAACCTGTAAGCCATACAACTCGATCATGCATTTTGACAGTGTAGGGTATACCCAAGCGGTCTCCCATCTAAATATTGACAAGTCTCGATTTTGCTTAACTTCGGCAATCGTGTAGGAGCCAATGTTTCAACCTGATATGAGCGTAAGCTATACCACCGAGTTCTCGTACGATCACCGTAGTTAAGCAACATTGAGCCTCGTTAGTACCTAGATGGGTAGTAGTTTAGGAATACCAGGTTCTGAATATTTTGGTGCGTGGGTGGTATGGCTTACAACTATCTTCTTCTTCATGCCTCAGGACATAGGCGATCATGGACTTTCACTTGGCTCTGTCTCTTGTCGCTCTCAATATTTTTTCTCTTGGTATGTCCTCTAAGTCCCGCCCTGCCATCCACTGTAAATTCACATTTCTGCTGCCTCATGCCTCTCCTTCATCCTTGATGAGATCGTCCAACTATACCGTATTGAAATACCGGTTCCCGTGCGACCACGAAAGTTAACCAGCATTGAATATGGTCAGTACTTAGATGGGTGACCGCTTCGAAATATCAGGTGCTATAAGCTTGGACGTAAGGCCTATAATTGGGAATCGCATAGTTTCTTTAGAACCTGTTAAGATTTTTTAATCATTTCACCCCAAATAAGGTCACTAAGAGGATATTTGAGTGTGAAGAGATATGAGAAAAAACATTATTAAAGAGAGAAAACGGTAAAAGAACAGAAATTAAGAAGGCAGAGATACAAATGACATGGCATTTCAATTTTCGAAGATCAAACTTGACTGGAAAACAAGAAACCAAAAGAGATAAGTGAAGAAACTCTTAGCAAAGAACTTACGGTTACATTTACATATTCGGACGTTGTCGCCAATCTACAAAGCATTTAACAAATTTCTACATTAATTTCAGAAAAGTTACCAGAAATAATTTGTTTTAATTTTATGAATTGTTTTTGTTTTGAGCCTGTAAGCAAGATGTTTCAGTACACCCCTCAAGAAATAAATCTGATGTCAACTTTGGTAATTGTGATGGCCACCCAAGTACCCCACTTCGTACTATCCACCTGAACACGAAAAAAAAGTCTTTAATTTTACTGAATTCTGCATATCATTTTAACTAGACTCGGTGATACTAACAAATCAGGTATATGGAGTTATTTTTAAATGTTAATTATGTTTCTAATTCTCGTTCATTTGAATGCTACGCGAATCAAGATTATTTTAATCTGTATTCATATTTTAGCGATATTAGGCTTGATTTTTTTTTCGTATTTTGAACGCCTCACACTTGCGCCATCTTTTCGCTAACATTTCCAACGTCACCCGATTATCCCTCGCGATATCTCACCGCACAATGCTTCTACCTTTTGCTGAATCTGCATTGAGATTCATTATCCGTCTCGGGCCTTTCGCTCACTTGACTGTAAAATTAGCCTTCGTTATTTTTAAACGTGAGTTTCTGCTTCTGTTCGCTCATCTGATGCTTTTATCTTCGCAATCAATTTCTTTGAGGAATTGCGTTTTCTACAAATCTTTTCTCTTGCGTTTTTCTCTCCCTTCGTCGTTTTAATTTAGATTCCTCTACTAATCTCACCAGAGATTTTTTTTTTTTTGTTAGGGGGTGTTTTTGCTAGTTTCTTGTTTGTTTGTTTTTACTTTATTCCTCCAAATTCTTTATTTACTTGATTTATCTTGTGTCTTCAATTCGTTTCTCATTTTGTTGTGCACGTTTTGTGTATTTCCTGCACAGATATGTATCTGTTGCTGTTTTTCTTACTTTTCTCTCTTTTCTGTAACGAAATCGTTTCGCTTTTCTTTAGTTTTTCTTTCTTCAATTTCTGTTTTGCTTCCTCATTTTTCTTTTCACATCTATTTTATTCTTTCCTTTCCTTTTCTTTTTCATTTCGCTATTTCACATTTCTCTTTTTTGCTTGTCATTCTCTTTTTCCCTTTTCTTTCGCATTTTCTTTTCTCTAGCTTTTCTGTTAATTTTTCTCTTTATCTTAACTTTTTCTTGCTATTATTTCTATTTTGCTTTATCGATTTTGCTTTCCTGTCCCTTTTTCCGTTTCCTTTGTTCGTATTTTTCCTTTTCTTTCCTTTTTTTCTATTTCTTTCGCTATTTCGTTTCCTTTTCTCCGTTTCGCTTTTTTCTGTTTTTGCTTTTTCTCTCTTTGCTGTTCATTTTTTCTCATTCTGTTTTTTTTTTTTACATTTTCTTTCTTTCATTTCTGTTTTCCATTTCGTTTCTCTTTTTCCCATTCATTTCTCTTTTTCTTTTTTCTTTCGTATTTTCTCCGTTTTCCTTTTCCTTTCATTTCTGTTCATTCTCCTGTTTTCTGTTTTTTCTTTTCTTTTTCCTTTTCTTTGCATTTTCTTCCATATTTCTCTTGATTTTGTTTTTTCTAGATTTTTCTTGTTTTTCTCTACATTTTTATTTCTCTTTGCTTTATCTTTCTTTTCTTTAGTTCTAATTTTTTACGCTACTTTTTCTTTCTATATTTTCTACTTTTTCTTTTCTCTTTCGCTATTTTTCTTTCCTTTAACTTTTTCCCTAATTTCATTCTACATTTTCTTGCCTCTTTCCTTGTTTTTTCTTGCCTTATTTTCTGTTTTCGTTCATTTACTGCTATTTCTTTTTCTTTACATTTTATTTTCTTTTTCGTTCCTTTTTCTCTAATTTCTTTCTTTTCTTTTTCTCTTCTTTCAACACTACTTTCCATTTTTGGATTTCAATTTCCGCTGCTTTTCTTTTGTTACTCTCCCCTTTTCTTTTTATTTTTCTCTTACATTTTATTTCTTTTTTCTCTACTTTTTCTTTCTTTTTTCTCTTTTTTTTCCTTTTTCTTTCATTTTCTTTTTCTTTTTATACTTCTTAAAGTTTTTCTTTCTTATGCCTTTTCTATATACTATTTACACCGTTCGGACTGTTGTCTCCATCTTATTTCCATATTCACGGCGTTTCGGGCTTTTACGCTCCGACCTTCTTCAGGTGATTGAAATTTCGAACTGAACCCTTTATTTCGATCACTGGAGTATATTGCTCTTGTTCCATTAGCCATGCTACTTACCGAATGTCTTAGTTATCTCCCTTTAACTCAACTCTCAAAGTTATTTGTTCTCCGCTGTTTTAGCGAGATATTGAACTCACAACCCTTTGGATCAAATCACTGGAAATAACCAACATTTTTATTCAATGGGATATGTATCCGTTCTCTTCTTTTTTTTCTCTTGTTTTTCTTTTGCTTTTGCTTTTTTTTTTTGTTTTTTTTTTTTTTTGTTTTTTTGCTTGCGTACTTTTTATTGATGTTTTCGTCTTGGGTCTTTTTTATAGTTACAGTCGGCAGATTATCTATTGAATTTATTTTTCTCTTTTCATTTTCAGTCTGTACAATTTTACCACATGCTATTTGACTTTACCAAATCATTTTCTCTTTATTTCTGTTCGGTTCGCCTTATCTTTTGTACTAAGCTAACTTTGGTATTAGCCTTATCAAATGCAATGTAGATATATTTGGCCTCGGCCAATCAAGAGATACAGTCTGATATATCACACAGAAAAAGAGAAATGAATTCAGTATCAGCGGTTTGCGAAAATAAAATGCGAATCGCTAGAAAACTTTCATTCCAATACAGTTTTATATATCCGTAACTAAATCAAAGTCCAGTTTCACAGTTCCCTCAATGAAAACCAGACCCGCAACATAAATCTTCCGAAATCAGTGTACGACGTACACTTACTACTCGGTTCTATAATCGCTACTATATTTCCGATATGTTATATTTTATGTTGTTGTCCTAGAAAGTTTCTCGATTGTGTAATGGTGGTAACGATCTTCTGACAACCAACCTGACAATTACGAGTTTTTTTTTTATTTTCTTTAATTATTTACCCCAAGCAACGGAATGAAACCACTAAAACGCAAAGGGGTTACTAAATATGAGAGAATACTCGCAAAAGAAAACACTAATACGGAGAGAAAACAATAAATGAACAGGAATTAAAATGACAGAAGATAACGATTGGCATTGCATTTAAAGATTTCAAGATCAAAGTTGACTGGAAGCAAGCCAAAAGAAAGTTCCAAAAGAGAGAAGTGCTAAAGACGAAGATATTAGCATAGATCTTAAGGTTATATCTATTCATCTCAACTGTAAGATGATGAGACCTTGCTACCAATCTAGTAGAACGTTTAAATTCATAAAGTCTAGATACGATAGAAGAAAGCTCATAAAAACAATTACCGTAAAAATATTTATTGAAAAGGGTACAGCGAAGTTGAGATATGGACGTGGGAAAATCATTGAAACCGAGATACCAAGTCCGGGCCAATAATATTGCAGTTTATTCTCCATATTTTATCAGGTATCTCTAAATACCTGTTCTATATCACTTTCGATAAAACAACTACTGTGTTGTATGTCCTTCGATGAAACGATGATTATTAATTCGAGAATGGGGACCCAAAACTTATCTTCTCTCTAATAAAATCACTTGCCTTTTTCACGCTGATAAAATGACAATATTCTCAATTAATAAAATGACGACCGTAACACATATATATAAATAAAGACACACAACGTTTTCTTTATTCTCCTTCAGGTGACGTGGCGTACAGTAGGAGATGAGATCAGAGAAGTCAGCACACACGTATCGAGCCAGAGACCGCCGTCGTCCACGGTTTTCCCTGTGGTTTTCCCGATCTGGGTTCCGATCTCATTTATCACCAACTAACTCTCTTTCTACTACTAACCCGTCTCTTATATAAGTGACTATGTCATCTTTTAGAACATTGTTCGCGCCATTTCAAGGCCCACATTATCTGACCTTGGCTACACTGTTTTCAAAACAATCAAATATTTTCCTGAGATGAGGAATTGAGCCCGCATTCTTAACTTTGACAACAATTAAATATTTATCAAGACAATGACTATTTTCCTTTTGCCAAACAGTTTGTTGTTTCATAAAATTACACTCGTTCGCGAAATCATGCACCCACTCAGAATATACAAAATATCTGACGTATGATAAAAACACAAACGATGTAACAGTTAATGACAACATCTGTATTCAGTGGATGTCATAAATTGAAATGTTTAATGATTATTGCCTCTCTATTTTTAGTGTTAGAACTGACGTTTTACATTCTCCCATACACACATTTTCGCCACCAAACGCATATATATATATATATATATATATATATATATATATATATCACCCTGATTGAGCACTCTGGAAGAATGGTAGACTTTGAAAAACAGTAGCTACTCTGGCATGTACGCATCGCGCATTCAATAATGGATTAGAGCACTCTGGCTATTGGGCGGGTATAATGACAATATACACGCTAAAAAGTCTGCCTTCTTCTCCCTAACGCCCATAGTCCAGAGGAAGCAATCGGAAATCTAACCGTACTGATTAGTTGTGATACAGCGAAACAGATTAGTCAGCGGACGAATATATATATATATATATATATATATATAAAATCGTCGGTGATGGTGGATGTTACTGTATTACCGTCTTAATAACCTCTCTGAAGATGGCTCATGTGAGCCGAAAGCTTAAAACCAAATTAATAAAAACTTATCCAAATGTTGGAGAATTTTTGTCTTTATTTTCAACTGAAATTAAAGCCAAAATACGACGTTTAGAACGGCTCATATTTAAACATAATCTCTTATTGTCTCTTATATTTAATAGTATATGTTTAGAAAATTATTTGCTGCCTCGATACACTAAATATATGCATGTGTATGTGTGTGTGTGTGTGTGTGTGTGTGTGTGGTAGGTGTGTTTATATATGCGATATACAAATTCTTTTCATTCTTCTTCCTGTGTCGTGTCTCTTCAGGACGTATGTGGTCATGGACTTCCATTTGTCCCTGTTTCTTGCCACTCTTAATATCTGTCCTTTTGACAACTCCCCCAAACCCCGCCCCACCATCAGGCTTTTGACGCATTGTGCTCGTTTTTTGGTTTGTTTGATTGTTTTTTGTTGTTGTTGTTTTTTGTTTTTCTAGGGCAACCACTACTATTTTAACTGCTTTCTCTTACCCAGCCTCGTCAATGTTTATTTACAAGATCATAACAAATCATTTTTTTTAATCATATGACCCCAAGCAAGGCGGTAACGCCACTGATGCGCAGGAGGCTACTTAAGAGTAAAAAGATTGGAAAAGAGAAAGCCGGAAACCACATCCTAAACAGGGAACAAGGGATGAGCCTCTTCACCTGTTCAATAGACGTGGGTGGAGTGTGAACCGGGTGATAGTTTAGTCTATCTACTCCAATTAGTCTATCTACTCCATTTACCATTCTATAAAGAAATAAACGTGAAAAGAAATCTTCACTCCCTCGGCAATGTTTGTTATTTTAAAAAACAATAATTAGAATTTTAATAACATCTAAAAACATGAAATTTATTTATTAGATCGTTTATTTACAAAAATAATTTCATATTTAAAACATTCTCAACATGCGATCAAACTAATACAATGCAATGTTTATCATTTGTCCATTTATAAAGAAACTATTAGTATAGCCCGGCGTTGCTCGTTTGAAAGCTTTAAAACTAATCCATTGTCCTGGAGCTCAGATTCTTTGGACATTAGCACCAAAGACTAATAAGCAATAGTTGTTTCCAGTTAAAGTGAAACCGTAGACAGAAAGAAAAATGAATGAATGTAAGTTAAATTTTGATTTCCTAGTATCGATATCAAATAAGTTTTTTTCGTCGTAAACTGAATTTTGAAGACTAAATAAGTCCTCTGAGTAAATGGTATCATGGCTGAGACTAAGAACTACAATTATACCTACTTAGAGCTAAACCCGTAGCAAAAACTAAAATAAAACGGCTAAAAAAGAACAGACATACAGGCAGATAAACAGACACACACACAAACATCTTGCCTTTTATATATATATATATATATATATATATATATATATATATATATATTATCGATTTTCTGCACTATTGTAAGAACTGCAATCTTGAAACTTCTGAATATCGTTCCTCATGTCTTTGTCTATGAGTGTATCAAATTTGATTAAAATCGGACCACTCTTTCTATAACCCGATTTTTTCGATTATCGATTTTCGATATTTATCGGAGGTGCCTCGACACAAAATCTAGCCAAGAACACTCGCAGATGATTATAGTACAACTGTGTAAATTTTTTAGAAAATTGGTTCAGCCTTTTCGGAGTCTATAGGTAACGGACACACACACACACAGAGACACACACACACACACACACACAGAAAATGTTCCATTTATAAATAAGTTTAGATTAGACAAATAGAAGTTTTTGTATTGATAAATTTATAAAAAATGCCTGTGAAGAAGATTTAGATAAACACATAACGATGAGTAAGTATCATTATAAATTTTGAAAACTTGCATTTTTTGCTTTTCGTTTTTTTCTCGTCATATAAGATCACTAAAATAGGTTGAGAACATCTGTTCTTCTGAACCAAACATTATTTTCATTTCAGGTGAGACCAAAACACTCAATATTTTGAGTGTGCATCTTCCTATCCACTGAGCGGACAAATGTTTCTTTGTATAACAAGAGATGGTCTAGAAATTACCAAGTATTCGGGGAATGCCACTGTATGGTGGATAGCCATCTGAAATTTTATGTGTTCCTGGTAAAATATGTTCTCCATTTGCTGGAAACGATGTTGATTTTGTTTTATCTGCAATTGATAGAATAAAATACTTTCTTAAGTCTAGGCAACCTCGACATTTTCGGCAAAGACATAAGAATAATCAAGAATCTCTACTGGCAGCAAACGGCCTGCATACGGACAGGTAACGACCTCAGTAGATACACAAAGATAGAAAAAGGCGTAAGACAAGGATGTGTCTTTTCACCGGATTTGTTCAACCTATACAGCGAGAATATTGTGAGGACCCTAGATGACACGCCAGGATTTGTTATTGGAGGCCACAACCTGAACAACATAAGATACGCGGACGATACAGTACTGATTGCGGACACGGAAAGGAAACTACAAGATCTCATACAGAAAGTAGCAGTGGAGAGTGACAAGAAGGGACTACAAATAAACTTTAAGAAAACTGAGTGCATGGTTATCAGCAAAAGATACAACCCAAAATGCCAAATACAAGTGGGGGATAACAGAATCAAACAAGTCCAAGAATTTAAGTACCTAGGAAGTGTTCTAACAGGAGATGGAAAGTGCGACACGGAGATCCGAAGGCGAATTGGCATGGCAAAGGACGCGTTCCAGAAGATGAGCAAAATACTAACACACAGGAAGATCTCAATAGAAACGAAGAAAAGAGTGCTAGACTGCTACGTGATGTCAGTTCTTCAATACGGCTGTGAATGCTGGACAATATCATCGAAAATGAGGACAAAACTGGAAGCGGCCGAAATGTGGTTCTACAGAATGATGCTACGGATATCGTGGACTGAGCATACAAGCAACGACGAAGTGTTAGAAAGAATGGCAACAAAAGGAAATTGATGCTGAGCATCAGGAAGAGACAACTGAAGTTCCTGGGACATGCAATGAGGAAGGAGAGCCTGGAGAACCTGATACTGACTGGACAGATAGAAGGAAGGAGAGACAGAGGAAGGCAGCGGATAACATATTTGCAGGGTCTGATCAGGTGGATGACGGAACGGGGGTTGCCAGGAGCAACAGGAACAAACATATTAAGAGCCACAAGGGATAGGGAGACGTGGAGATCCATGATCGCCTACGTCCTGAAGGGACAGGGCACATAGAAGAAAAAGAAGAAGTCTCTTTCAATCCAACTAAATATTCACCATCCATGGGTCACCCTTCCTCTGATATTTTTCCACTTTCCAAAATAAGTTTTATCTACTTCAACAACTATGTCACTTCCACTAGGTTTAATTGGATTGCGTGATATATGTTCTTTGAATTCCATCGTTCAGTTTCTGGACTATACGATGGTTGACTTATCTATTGCAATTACAGCGTCAATAGTCGCAATTCGTTGTAGCATTTTTTGCTCAATAAGTAAATAAAAAATGTCACTTGTACAAGATTCAGTCTTGGATAATTGGACAAAAAAAAAGAGACCTGCTCTCACAGATGTTATTTTTTAACATGGTTTACAATTCCGTACGTATTTGTCGACTCTAATATCCTTTCTGTTTATTTCACAAGGCCGTTTACATTTTGGGCATTCAAATCGATCGGCAATTAGGAGATAGGTCGTTAAACATTCCAAACAACTCAATTCGCCATATTCGTCAATTGCTTTAGTCAAAGTGCGTAGTACCTATTCTTCATTTAAGATTTATTCATCAGTCAGTCAAGTGCCATACGTGATACACGCTTGGGCGATCATGTCTCGAAAGAGACATGACTGACTGGGCAGAAGATTATCCCACAGTAGTTTGCCATTGCTTTCTGCGGTAGACTGGTTGCCGACCAAGGCTATAGAACCCAATCTGTCCTGCTATTTAACCCATAACTGAAAGGAAGAGACGGATTAATACCTTTCCCAAGGGTATTTGCGCGCAAGTGAATACAATGGATTCAACTGGAATTCAAACTCGGCTCCCCAGTTTCTCGTTCCGAGTAGATATCCACTGTACCACAACGCACATCCCATCAGTCAGTACGAGACTGATTACAGATAATCTGTCGGCAGATATTCGAGTAATTTGTTTTTAAATTAGCAGCAATTTAAAACTTTAAAAATTGTGTTTTTAAAAAAATGAAGAGGATTAAGATACAATTATTGGAGTTTCAGGCCTTGGATTTCAAGATCTTAATTTTATTTTTACTTTTAAAGTGACAGCAAGAAGTTATCTGATATATAAAATAATCTGAGAAGTAAATGTATTATGCCCACAAAATCATATACTTATTCAATTTGTGTTGTTTTATAATTCATTGATACAAAATTACGAATAAAAGAACGTGTAGATGATACATATTTGGAGTTTTTTCAAATTCTTGAATAAAAATATTTCTCTTCAAATTTTTCTTTATAAAATTTTAAATAATAAATTTTTATACGAGGTAAATAATTTCCTATAATCACATAAATAAACACTGCCGAGGGAGTATACAGCGTTAAAATAATTGCGATATCTATGGAAAAACCGTCCTTTTAACACTACGTCTTATTGTGGGAATATTTATCCATGTTTGCAATTTTTTTATACAATCGAAACAATTTTAGGGAAAAAAGTATGACAAGATGGAAAAGGCTTTCTTGCTACGCGCTTCGTTCTTTATGTAAATATACAAGTGATCTTCTATATCTACGAGAATTTAAAAATGTACTTTATATTTGCATACGGTCTATTCTTGATAGTGAGCAGTTTAACCCATGAATATAGAATACCACCAAACTATATTTTTATCATATTTAGCTCCTGATAATCACTAGAGCACATCCGCTACATTTATAATCTAATCTAAACTTATTTATAAATGGAAATTTGTCTGTGTGTGTGTGTGTGTGTATGTGTGTGTGTGTGTGTGTGTCCGTTACCTATAGACTCCGAAACGGCTTAACCGATTTTCTTGAAAATTTACACAGTTATACTATAATTTTGTGTCGAGATACCCCCGATAAATATCGAAAATCGACAATCGAAAAAACTGGGTTATAGAAGGAGTGGTCCGATTTTAATCAAATTTGATACACTCATAGACAAAGACATAAAAAACAATATTCAGAAGTTTCAAGGTTGCAGTTTTTACAACAGTACAGAAAATCGATAATATATATATATATATATATATATATATATATATAAGGCAAGATGTGTGTGTGTGTCTGTTTATCTGTCTGTATGTCCTTCAATTGGAGTTCACACTCCACCCACGTCTATTTAACAGGTTAAGAGGCTCATCCCTTGTTCCCTGTTTAGGATGTGGCTTTAGGCTTTCTCTTTTCAAATCTTCTCACTATTACGTAGCCCCCTGCACATCAGTGGCGTTACCGCCTTTCTCGGGGTGATACGATTAAAAAAAAAATACAAATCCACAATTTTTATCCGATTCTCACCAAACTTCACACAAATATTCTTTAGGCTGAGTCTGAGTTCCAGGACCATGGATTAGTTTTTAAGCTTTCATTACACCCGAGTAACGCCGGGTTATACTGCTAGTTTATCATAGATATAGAAGACATCAAACGGTTTTTGAACGCATAACAGGAACCTCCAGAATGTATAGCCAGAATGGAGGAGCTGGTCAAGAATTGTAAACATTTTTATTCAGGTTTATACAATCCTAAAATTTATTTTCTCAGGTGTTTACATCCGGATAGTACTTCGGACCTTCTATTTAGCAACCTTTCTCGTTCTAGAAATACTATGGATAACGTCTCTTTTTGATACAATCTGCAGTATCAGAACCATTGAAAGAGCTGGCCTTTTTTCAATATGCTCCAAGTTACATAAGTTTCTTTGCTATCTTTTCTTTTCATTTCCACACGTGGTTGGTTAGTTTGGTACAACTTGTAAGGCTTGAAGGTAGATTTTTTTTATTATAACATCATTTTTAAAATTCCTTTCCGTACATCCTAAATATATTTTATTTCTCCATTTGTATCTGGTATTTCTGCTTCGTAAGTAACTCCTTTTTGTCTTTTTTTACAAACTCTATCAAGTGGGCATTTGCTTTTATCACTGCAGTTACATTTTCATTAACGATATTTTGCTGCACGTAATTTTTAAATTCTTAGAAATGTTTACGTAATTTTCTAAATTGCGGGTACAGCTGTAATTTATTTTAACTGTATTTGTATTGGATACTAACAGTATAGCCTGGCGTTGCTCGGGTGTAATGAAAGCTTTAAAACTAATCCATGGTCGTGGAGCTCAGACTCTTTGAACATTGGCACGAACGACTAAAAAGCAAGTTGTTTCCAGTTAAAGCGAAACCGTAGACTGAAAGAAAAATGAATGAATGTAAGTCAAATTTTGATTTCCTGGTATCGATATCAAATTTTCTGCACTATTGTAAGAACTGCAACCTTGAAATTTCTGAATATTGTTTCTTATGTCTTTGTCTGTGAGTGTATCAAACTTGATTAAAATCGGACCACTCCTTCTATAACCCGATTTTTTCGATTATCAGTTTTCGATATTTATCGGGGGTACCTCGACATAAAACCTAGCTAAGGACACTCGCAAACGCTTATAGTACAACTGTGTAAATTTTCAAGAAAATCGGTTGAGCCGTTTAGGAGTCTATAGGTTACGAATACACACAGACAAAGTTCCATTTATAAATAAGTTTAGATCTTGTGCAGTTCTGAGTGTTTAAGGAAGTTTATTAACCAATAAAAAATATTTTTTTCTTATTTTTGATTTTATTTCTAAATAATTTTCATTTCCTCACATTATTCTTCATTTTCTTATTTATTTAATGTTTGTATATTCTAATTTATTTTTAAAGCCATTTTCATTTAAACCTTATTTTAAACTTCCGGTTATGCATTCTGGAACTTCCTGTTATGCGTTTGAAAAAGCTTTTGGTGATCAGTTAATATAAAACGCCTGAAGATACCGACAAACAAAATCAAAGTTAGCGTAATTTGCTAACCTTCCGAATTAAAATACTTGCAAGCTCTACATTAAATATGTATTTGAGCACTTTTTGATGCACCTGTTTAAATATACATTTGATCAGATGAAAATGGTTTCAGTTGATCCCGGTTCTACTTTGGGAAATAAGAGTGTTTAAATTGTTTGATTAACGTATTCGGTGAGATTAAAGATTAATTATATTCATTAATTTGGTGATCTGATGACCGTGTGTAATCTGAGATATCAGAATTTTTCTTAAAAAATACTGATAAGGACATTTGATCGACCAAAAGTCTTTAAAGAAGCAGTTGCTTCAGAATATATGTTGGAAAATAGTGTTGATAATAGCGGTGCAGCATAAAGATTTAATTGTTTTAATTTTTCTTAAAGCTTCCTAATATTTCTTTTGCTTGATCGTTTACAGTTTAACCAAATAAACCATTAGATAGTCCTGGGTATGACAGCAAACTGCACCTGGCAGTAAGGCCTATGATTGGAAAGTTGTGAAGAGCATAAAACTACCTCTTAATTGTTGTTGTTCCCAGGTCCACCTTGATCTGGAGTGGTAGCAACTGTTAGGGTCCCAGCTATAGGCAAATAGTTACCCCCCAAAAAAAAGAAACAGGGGTAAAAACACTATGTGAAGTATAAAAGCAGTCTTTTATAAAAAAAAAATATATGCATAAAAATAGACTTTTATAAAAAAAAAATAAACATTTTTGAAGGAAAAATATTACTAAGAATACATTTTTGAAGGGAAAATTATAACCAGCAATACATTTTCGAATACAAAACCAGAAGATATATTTAGTTTTCTAAAGTAAAAAAAGTAAAATAAATTAAAAAAATAAAAATTTTTTCCTCAAAATCTGACTATGTCAACCTTCTCACTATAATCGAACATTAAAAAATATTTTAAAATCCTAGCTTTTTGGGCATTAAATAACTCACAGAGGTTGATATTTCGTTAAACAAAACTCAAACTCATACTCAAACCATTAGATCACCATCACATCTAAGTTTCCAGTACCTGGCATTCCCAAGCAGTCACCCATCTAGGTAGTGACCATGCTTGAAGTTGCTTGGACAAGTGATCGTATAAGAACCAGTGTTTCAATGTTCGTAAATCAATTAGGATAAGACGTTTAGGGCACTACGCTCCTCTGAATCCAAGTACGATTATCATTTTATTTTTCTGAACATTATGAAGTTTTTGTTTTAATACAATGATAAAACTCGAACATCTGGCCATTCCTTGATTGAAAACGCTGTTTTATTGTTCATTTAAATAACATGCTATTGTATTTATTGGTATTTTGTTATATTAGAAATATTTATTTAATTTTTATTGAATAACAAGGTTAGGCAAGATTGTGAATCTCATTGTTCATAACTAATTCTGTTCTTTTTAGCAGACGTGTCAACAGATGTGTCGGATACATATATTAAGAACTCATACAGAAACGATGCATTTAAACGTTAAGACAATAGGAATAGTAATAAAGAAAACAAGCAAATCTCAATTGTAGAATAAAAAAATATGTTGATATCCTATGACCGTTGTTGGGTGAAGTGAGCAGGATTTAATTTTATACGAGATTTCGATGGCACGATTTCAATAATAAAAAAAAACATTGCTTATTAAAAAAAGGAGAAAACTATTAAATAAAATAACATGGTAAAAATATCTGCTTAATTTAGAGCAATTATTCAACTTGTAGAGCGAGACTATTCTGAGGACCCTAGAAGTTAGTTCAGGATTTGTCATCGGCAGCCACAATCTGAACAACATAAGATATGCAGATGATACAGTGCTAATTGCAGATATGGAAAGGAAACTTCCTGCAAATGGTAGCTGAAAAAAGTGGAAGTAAAGGACAATAAATAAACTGAAAGAAAACCGAATGCATGGTCATTAGCAAAAAAATGATCCCGAAATTCCAACTACAGGTTATCATTCATCCATCACACCCAATGGTGCATAGGGCAGCAACTTTTTGTTGCTGTTTCTGTAGCAAAGTGTTTTTTACGGGGCAGGGTTGTTAACCCTGCACCCAACCCCCAAACCTGGAGGACCGGTGGACCATTCTTGGTCCTTACGTTTACAGCACCTGGTATTCCCATATGGTCACCCATTTAAGTACTGACCAGGCTCGATATTGCTTAACTTCGGTAATCGGACGGGAACCGGTGCATTCAACACGATATAGCCGGTGGGGGAGGGTACTAAAATCAAGCAGATACAAAAATGTAATTTTTTTTATCGTTTCACCCCAAGCAAGGCGGTACCGCCACTGGTGCGAAATGGTCTAGATAAGAGAAAGGTTTAAGCAGAAAGAGAGGGAAAAGAAAGACGGTTACAGAAGGTGTCAGAGAAAGGGCAAGAGAAGGATGGGAATACCAATGTAAAGACAGTTCCGAGGGTAGACTGAGAAAGAAAATGAACAAGATAAACGAAGTAATGGGAAAAGGAGGAGAAAAGGACTAAAGTCAAGTGGACAAGAGATGGGAATTGACGTTACCTTTAAATTCTTGGAGATTGGAGCCGTCAGGGAAGCAAGTATACGGAAGGGAGTTAAGCGAGAAGTACGAGAAAGGGAGCAGCTGGAGTAGAAGTGGTGGCTGCATTTAGTTGATTTAACTGTAAAATGTTGGCACCTTGTTGCCAGTCTGGTTGCTCGAGTAAATTCTTGTTGAGAGTGTATCAGTGAGCTAAGTTCGTCGGAGCAGAAGCCATGAAAATATTTGTAAAGTAGACAGACGGAAGCCACATCCCGCCGGTGAGAAAATGGCAGGGGTCGAGCTGCCAGGTCGGGATCGATAACGTTACAGATTCTCCCTTGGAGCCTGTCGAGATCCCTTTGATCGCTTCTCCAGATTTCGTACTGAGGCGGGAGTATATGATAGTGTCATCAGCGTAAATGACTACTTGGGATTTGATCACGTAAGGGAGGTCGTTTAGGAAAATCAGAAAGAGCCTTCGAACTTGGGATAAAGTCCTGGGGAACACCAGCGTTCGTGTAGTAGGATGTGGAGGCATGCCTGTTCAAGACGATATTCATTATGCGGTTTGATGGGAAAGATTGGATCAAATCAAGCAAGCTTTCAGTGATATCATAACCCTGTAGCTTGCGCAGAAGGCCAGCGTGCCAAACCTATCAAAAGCTTTGGGGGTATCCAGGGCAACAGATCGAGCTTCGCCGGACTTATCGAGGGCCTGCTATATATACTCGGTGATGGTCGTTAGCCTATCAGCAGTATACCTGTCAAAGCGAAAGCCATACACTTTGTCTGAGAATAGTTTAAGGACAGTAAGATGTTGAACTATTTCAGTATTGATAACAGCCTCGAACATTTTTCCGAAAATTGGTAGGAGACTGATAAGAGTAAAATTAGATGGGGCCAAAGGTTCCTCTGAGTTCTTAAATACAGGAACCACAGAAGAGAACTTCCATCAGGCAGGTAAACAGGAAGCAGAATGGTAGCAATTATAGAGTTTAGGGAGGACAGAGGAGAGTTCAGGGGCATATTTCTTCGGGACAATGACAGGGATTCCGTCACCTCCGCTCGTCTTATGGGGGTTAAGTTTTGAGATTATCTCAGATATTGGAGAGGGGGTTATATGAACATCTTTTAGCTGAGCCTTAGTTCTAAGAAGGAAGTCGGGTGCGGATATTCTAGACAAGTGAAATGTGAAGTTAGATGAGAATCTGCGAGAAACTCAGCCTTATCCACAGATGCCATGAGGACCTCAAATTTATTGTTTATTGTTTCGGTAAAAATGCTTTTGCAATTTCAACAGATTTAACACGTTTGGCAGAAACCATAATCGCACTGGGATAGAAAACTCAAATTACTACTGATTATCTTATATATGACCTGCTGGCAGGTATTGAAGATTTTTATCCGGGTGAGTGAGGGTGAGAAATACCGGATATGTATCAAGAAAAAATAAGAAAGAAAACAATTAAGTTTGACTGCAACAGAAAGCTAAATTGGCATGGCGAAGGACGCATTCCAGAAGCTGAGTAGAGTATTAAGAGACAGGAAATTTTCACTAGAAACAAAGAAGATGCTATTGGATTGTTTTGTCATGTTTGTTTTCCAATATGGCCGTGAATGCTGAACAATCTGATCAAAGATGAAAAAAAGATTTGAAGCAATTGAAATGTGGATGCTGAGGGTATCATGGATCGAGCATATGTGCAATGATGAGGTTTTGGAAAGAAAATAAACGAATAGGAAATTAATACTGAGCATCAGGAAAAGACAGCTAAAGTTCATGGGACATGTAATAAGGAATAAGAGTTTGGAGAATCTGATACTCACAGGTCAGATAGAGGGAAAGAGAGATAGGGAAAAGCAGAGGGTAACATACTTGACGGGCCTGTGCAAGTGGATGGCAGAGCGTGGTTTGCGTGGAGTAAAAGGAGAAAGCCTGCTAAGAGACACCAGGGATAGGGAAACGTGGAGGGCCATGATCGCTTACGTCCTGAAAGAACATGGCACATAAAAGAAGAAGAAGAAAATCATTAGACATCGGAGAGTATAATGTAATTCTCGCCTCGAAGTTTTAATCAAATTCATTGCCAGTTCGGAATCTTGGTTCTAAGAAAACTTGATTTGAGGTGACTCCAATATGTACTGTGCCAAACCCAAAGAGATACCAAAGTAAGCATGATACTCGGTGTCGTAAGAGAATATAAAGGTAGGTGCCTCAGGGAGATGACCTAAAAATTATCCCCATAGCCAACAAGTGCAGAATCGAACCTCAAGTGAAGTCAGTGGTTATATATAAACCAGAGTCAACCCAACTGAACATAGGATATGCGCAAGCAAGGCCAAATTAACCAATTATGTTTGAAATAATCTGCGATAGACGTGTACCAGCTGCTCAATCCTCAGTTTTCATCTATGGTATAAATTCTACTTAGTTTTTGTGTAATAAATAAATGTTTAATAATTTAGGTTGTTTATAAAACAGACCTTTGAGAAAAATATTTTTAAAGACACACTAGTTATAAAATAATTTTTTACGGTTGTGGGGAAATATATTTCAGAATTAGCAATTAAAGAACTGCCAAAATCATATGTGAATAGTTTCGGATACATTTCTTTGGAATTTATGAAAAATAAGTTTCATATTTATTGGCCAATGAGAAACATGCCATCAAGTTTTTGTGAAAACCTGTATGGAGCCGGTGTGACCAGCCATTTTTCAATGAAAAGGAATGCTGTTAGCGGATAACTTCAAAAAGCAATTAAATGTCGACATGGAAGCATTAGCACCCACGTTTCAAGGCCGGGGGGATTAGTCCAGCCGAAGGGTTTATTAATCATCATGGAGAAAGAAAGAAGAGCAGACAGATTCCCCCCTCCGCCCCAAGGACAGAAAATTCTTATCTGCGTTTTCTTAATAAGAATTTAAACGTAACAAATATTCAAGTTTAACTTTCGAGTAAAAGACTGCATGAGGTCCTCGAGACAACGACCTGTGGAAAACACGTGACCCCTTCGTGCTGAGCAATTCCTGTTCAGTATGCAGTTGAAGAAATTAGGTGGGTTCATTTTTTTTTTCTTTTTGTATTTTTGCCTTGTGCCAGATTTTACTTCTTTAAAGTTTTCCATTTTTTTTCTATTTTTCCAAAAGTGTAATCATTTTGAATCCGTATCTTTTCAGGGTTTTTTTTAATGTTAGTCCCTTTTTCTTTGCAACTACTAACAGCAGCAACAATTATGAAGGATATCACACATAGCGCGAAGGCAAAATAATTACGTAATCTAGATGCTGACGTGAGACTCTACTTCAAACAAATCTTTATGGAGAAAGCATCCCCACACCGTCAATACTGTAAAGAGCAATAACAGCTTCTGAAGTTAAGAAATCTGTTTTCTTGAAAAGTTGTTTTAAGAAAAGGATTTTATAAATTTCAACCAACAGCAGCATTTAAGTGCTTGGTCAATGATTATTTCCTTTATAATGGAAATGTCTAATATTGCCATTACCATATTTACCGCCTATGTTTATACAACAACCCCGTTCAGTATCCCTCTACATTTCGGGGCTTTCAGGCCATGTATTGGGTGAACAATAGTAAAGCCAAATACGCATAATCTCTACTTCCATACACTTTCTCTTCTGTTCATGTCACCCACTTAATCATTGAGTAATTCTCAAGCCTTTTATTGAGTGAACTTTAACAGAAAAAAATAGATTTTTAGTCCTGGGTATGACGGTAAACTACATCCGGCAGCAAGCCCTCTGACTGAGAGCTTGTGAGAAGCATGGAACCACGTCTTAATTGCTGTTGTTCCCAAGTCCAACCTGACCCTTAGTGTTAGCATCTGTGAGGGTCCCAGCTATGGAAAAATAGTTAACACCCTCAAACTAGGGTCAAAACACTATGAAAGCATAAAAATAAACTTTTATGAAAATATATACATAAAAGTAAACTTTTACAGAAAAATACACATTTTTGAAGGAAAAATATTGCCAACAATATATTTTTGAAAGTTAATAATTATTATCATAACACATTTTTGAAGGAAAAAATTATGCTATAATACATTTTATAGAAAAATTTATTACCAGTAATACATTTTTGAATACAAAATTAAAAGACATCTAAAACTAAAAAAAATGTTCATCAAAATCTGACTAAATCAACGTTCTCACTATAAGCAAACATTAAAAAATACCTTAAAACTCAACCTTTTTGGCATTAAGTAACCCACAGAGGTTGATATGCCGTTAAACAAAACTTAAACTAAAAAAATGGATCTTGAGTTTGGTTTTGTCGCTATAGTACATTTATTTAATCGCAATAGATATGCATAACTATCAACTGTTTAATACTCCCACTTCTTTTGGACAGGGATAGAGGCTTATCCCTTGTTTCTTGTTTAGTAAGGGATTTCCGGTTTCCTTGTTCCTTTGAGGCCTTAATAAGCGGTACTGTCAAGGAGTTGATGATGGCTAAGACGAATAATTCTCTTGATACTTGTCATACAAACTATCATCAACCGTATGACTTAACCGCAATCCAAGACATCTGACAACTTTCTCCATCAAATTCTCTACTCCTTCAAGAATGAATATGAGGCTGACTTAATGAACAATTGAATAACTTTGAAACACCATGTCAACCATATCATCACGGCCCAAACCGTCCCTTGAATCTTTTGAAACCGAATCTGCTTGCCCCGCACTGCACTGGTCAGCGAGCAATGAGCCTGTCGCTGACATTGGCACTCCACTTCCTATAACTGCGTTTACGAAGCCAAGCTTTAAAAAAATATATATCACGTAACTGCTATCAGCTCAGAAGATGGTAATCTTCAAATGTACACCCCTGATCTAAGGAAAAATGCACGAATCTAAATTTTCTTCCCTTGATTATGAGCTTCATAGCAGGATAGAATAAGCTTTCTGGCAACGACTCTAGAAGTTAAAACCCGAGAAAGCCACGAGAAACCACTTCACACTCTTTCCCAAGATGTCATGGCAATTCATTAACGATAAAAGTCTGTGGAGATCTCTGAGCGACTACACCCTGAAAGGGTCTGTTACTTAAACTTAAACTTAGGTTAGTTTAACACAATTGGATAAGTAGAGTATACCCGGTATCAACTGACCATACTGAGAAAACTATTCAGTAGAACAGGCTCATTCACCATTATACTACGACATATTTGTTTATGTTTAGGTAAAAAGAAGTTCTGGAGAGCCATGATCACATACGCTCTGAAGGAGTTTGCTATTTAAGCCTAAACTTAAGTTAGATTAACACAATTTGATAAGTTAAGTATACCCAAAGGCAATTGAACATACTGAGCGTACTAGTCAGTATAACAGGCTCATTTATCCACTTTACTACGACATATTTACTTATGTTTAAATTAAAGGAAGCTCTGGAGGGCCATGATCTCATATGCTTTAATGAGGTCTGCTATCTAAACTTAAGCTCAGATTGGTTTAACATAAAAAAACATGTGTATGATATCCAGTAACAATAGAACAAACTAAGCGAACTGTTCAGTTGAATAGGCATGTTAATCATTCCACTAAAACATATTTGTCTGATATTTAAAGAAAATGAAGCTGTGTAGAACCATTATCACCTACGACTTGAAGGGGTCTGGTATTAAACTTCACACAATGCAACATGCGTGGGATACACAGTGACAATTGCATAGAACGAACTGGTGAACAGGTAGAAAAAGCTTGTTAACTGTCGCTCAACAAAAAATGTGTTAAAGGTTTCTTGTATTAGTTTAGTCTGACTCAAGGACATTATATGTGAACAGAAATCATATAAGTTAACTGAATGGGCTGTAAAATAAGTAAAATGTTAAACTTTATATTAATGCAGTCGACATGCTAAACATACATGTCATAATATTTTATATACCATATGTATGTCTGTGTGTCTGTGTGTGTGAGAGAGAGAGAGACAGAGACAGAGACAGAATCTATGTGTCTAAATCCATATACGTATAACTATTCGTTGTGATGATATTCACAAAGGCCAGACATGCAATATGATAAACGAAGAATTCGAAGACAAGCCGAAACAAAAGACAAAGGTTGATAAAAAAGTGTTAATGTTTAAAGACATTTGGAATAGATGAACATTTGTCTGCATGCAGAGATATGTATGTTAGACACTTCAGAGATCGATGGATAGAATATGAACAGCCGGTCACAGATAAGGGATAGATAGATAGATAGATAGATAGATAGATAGATAGATAGATAGATAGATATGAACTGAATGAGGTAGATATTCTATATAAACAAAATGGGGGCACCTCGGCATGGTGTAATGATTAGAAAGCTTGTCTCGCTAGAATCTATTACAACAGAGCAGTGAGTACAATACTCACTGGGCACACCATACTTTCGGCCTTGTGCCACATCTAAGCGGTGTTTAGAAAGTTTACTATCTGAATAAAATAGAAATAGTTATAAATTTCTTCAGAAATGCTAACTCCCAGTAACACGATCTATCTCATTCAAAGTTATTTTGTATCTAGTATTAAAAAAAAAAAATGAAATAACTTTTTTTTCAGAAAAATAGTAAAAAAATGGAAGACTATAATTTTTAAAGCAAACTAATGTCGACTTTAGTTAATTTACGGCTTGTGTCTTGAATAATGATATATTGTGTTTGAAAGAAATAAAATGTTTATTCCAAGGATCGGTTGGAGAGAAAGGCCGAATATCTGATGTGTATGTTCATCTTAAGTCCGTATAAATCTATTAATAGTGTCCCAGATCACTTTCATGCAATTTTACCATAAAGAGGAAAACGTGGAGAAAATTATTGCTTTCTATTTTTGATAGTGAAATCTAATGAACAGGGTGCATTCAACTTACAGAAATACATCAATGTTCAAACGAAGATTCTACATGAATATCTATACATATGCTCGTGTGTATTAAGATCTGGTATATCTATGTGAGCTCGTACAGACTTTTATACAGTCACACAAATTTTCAAGAACCGAGATACTTATGCAATATATATTATTATGCAAATTACATTTTTATTATTATTATATTATATTATATTATACATTATATAATATATTATATATTATATCATATATAGTATATATTATAATATATATTATAGTATATTATTATATTATTATTATATTATATCATTATTATTACACTATATTATATTATTATGTTATATATATTATTATATTATTGCTTAATATTATATATATTATATTATGATATTAATATTTTATATTATATTATATTTATTATATTATTGCATTATGTTATATATTAAATATTATACATTATATTAAATATATTATTATATTATATAAATTATATTATATATATTATTATATTACATGATATAATATATAATTATATTATATATTACATATATTATATTGCTATATTTTATAATATTATATTATCATATTATATATATATTATATTATTTTTTAGTCATATCACCCCGAGTAAGGCGTTAACGCCACTGATGTGCAGGGGGGCTACATAAGAGTAAAAGCATTAAATAGAAAAGAGTGAAGAGAAGGACAAACCATTTAGAAAGGAGTAAGAGAAGGGAGGGAATACAGGTGTGATGACAGTTGCAGAGGTGGAGAGAAAGGAAAGGATATACGGGGTGGTGAGGAAAGAACTAGGGTCAAGTGGTTAAGAGATGAGTATTGACCTTGCATTTGAATTCCTGGAGGTTGTGGCCGTCAGGAAAGCAAGAATAAGAAAGCGAGTTCCACAGGCGGGAAGTGCGAGAAAAGAAGCTGCAGGAGTAGAATTATATCTTATACTATTTTATATATGTTTTTTATAATTATATCGCCACGGTTTTACATAAGAGGAAAGTTATGAGAAAGATGACAATATTATTATATTGTCTTATTATTATTATATCAAATATATATATTAGTATATTATATATATTATATTATTATATCATATTATTATATTATATTATTATTATATGCAAATCTATATTGATATATATTTATATGCAAAATATCAAAGATGAATAAAACATTTAACAATCCGAGCATTTTAAATGATCAACAATGACTGCTGTTTCCTATACGTGATATCATCATTTTCTTCTTCTTCTTCTTCTTCTTCTTGCTATGTCTCTTCAGGACGTTGGCGAATATGACTCTCTACAATGTTCTTTGCAACACTTTTTAAATTGTCATGTTGTTAGCTATCGTAATGATCTGTACTGCCAACCATTTACAAAAACTCGTCGGGTCGGTTATACGCTGATTTCCTATGTTTTTTTTTTTTTAATCATATCACCCCAAGCAAGGCGGTAACGCCACTGATGTGCAGGGGGCTACATAAAAGTGAAATGATTGAAAAAAAGAAAGCCGGAAACCACATCCTAAACAGGGAACAAGGGATGAGCTTCTACACCTGTTCAATAGACATGGGTGGTGTGTGAACCGGGCGATAATTTAGTCTATCTACTCCAATTGAAAAAAAGAAAAAAGAAAACAGTGAAAAGATTAGAGAAAATAAAGCCGGGAACCATATCCTAAACAGGGAACAAGGGATGAGCTTCTACACCTGTTCAATAGACATGGGTGGAGTGTGAACCGGGCGATAATTTAGTCTATCTACTCCAATTGAAAAAAATAAAAAAGAAAACAGTGAAAAGATTAGAGAAAATAAAGCCGGGAACCATATCCTAAACAGGGAACAAGGGATGAGCTTCTACACCTGTTCAATAGACATGGGTGGAGTGTGAACCGGGCGATAATTTAGTCTATTTACTCCAACTGAAAAAAAGAAAAAAGAAAAAGAAAACAGTGAAAAGATTAGAGAAAATAAAGCCGGAAACCATATCCTAAACAGGGAACAAGGGATGAGCCTCTACACCTGTTCAATAGACATGGGTGGAGTGTGAACCGGGCTATAGTTTAGTCTATCTACTCCAATATTAGTGTATCTAATATGTCTCTTAGTTGTCAAAATTTTAAGCCCTTTTTCTACATTATTTGTGGTAGAAATTTCACCTTTCTTTTTCTGATATTAAGCAAGAGTGTTTTTTCTTTCATTTTATCTAAAACGTCGCCGTTGCTCACATGTTTAGTATATAATATTCTCATGATTCTTCTGTAGAACTACATTTCTGTTGTTTCAAGTTTATTCTCTATCCGTGAAGAGATTGTCTAGCATTCACGCTTATATAGATCGAGTCGATATTACATAAGAGTGCAGTATTCTTTCTTCTATTTCTACTGAAATTTCCTTGTTTCTTAAAACTTTGCTTAGCAAAAGTTTACTGCTATCATGTGATTGAACCGTGGGGAACTGTTTAATAAATTATACTCGTTAAAGTATTGCTACTGTAGTGAAGTAAAACCTCCCTTTCAACCATATATAGGCTGTTATTGTAAAATGCGGGGTCGCTTATACCTCTACGTGGTGTAATGTTAGCTATCTTGAATCTCTAGAATTAATACAGTTGAGTAGTGAGTTCGATCCTCACTGGGTGCCCTATACTTTTGACTTCGTTCCGCATCTAAGCTGCGCTTAGAGAATCACCATTCTCTTCTATCGCTTAGTCTTTTTATTCCTTATTTTATCCATGTCTTGAAATTTTTATCTACTCTGTCATAATTGATACTATCTATAAATATAAGAATATATGTGCATGTTTACATATTCGTTGCCTTATACATGCTTATGGATGTGTATCTAAGTATCTATCTTTCTTTGCCGAGCAGGAAGTCGAATCTATACAAGAAGAAAACAGATGACGCTATCGAGTCAGCCTGCAGACAGGATGTCGTAGTTTATTATTCACGCCAAAACATACTAACCGTTTGAATCGAATCTTATGTCAATAAGGAACATTTACTCTAAGAAAGGCTGAGTTATTATAACCCCAATGCACATATGGCTGAACCCTAACATATAACAAAATAGGCTTTTCAGTTAGTGTCACGCCATAGTATCAGAGTAGTCTAGGTATCTCCACTAAATCGCTAAAAGAAACAACATAATATGAAAAAAAAAAGGTACCAAACATAATAAAAACGAACTTTTTCCATCAAAATATTTAAGAAAAAAGATCAAAAGTAATTTTTAATTATTTTTAAAAAAATTTAATACCTTCTAACATCTTTGAAATTTTGGCAGAATATCATGTTTTGATTTGAGTTAGCGGTTAAACAAACGTTACGACTGTTTACAATGGAAAATGTAATGACGGCATAACCCTTTCTTATTCCGGAGAAAAACACATTAATTTAAAAATTCTCACAAAAATCAAAAACCTGTCGGATTTTAATGAAACTTTCAGTACTGATTCAGAAATTAATGAAATTATTGTTTTAAAAATATTTTAAAAGTATTTTTTATCTCTGTTACCCAATTCCACGCAAATCCATGAAATTTCAATAATTTTATTAGTTAAACGCAGGACCCATTGGGGAATATAAATCATTTATTTGTTTTTAAATTTTCCCTCTGTATCCGAAAATCTACTCCGAAGAGTAAAATATAAAATGTAATAAAATTCTGATATTATTTAATTTGATAAGCTTTAAATTACTTAAATAAATAATAAAAATTAAGGACATTATAGTATAAAAAAATAATTATTTTGATTACTAATGAAATTTTAAAAGAATTGTTTTCATTTTTTTATTATAATAATTTTATAAATTATTATAATAAATAATATTAAGAAATATTTTTAAAATCATTAATGAGTTGTTGCGGTTAGATGTTTTAGTTAAGAATTGATAAGAATTGCCTATCGAAAATTAAAAAGTTTAATAAAAAAAAATAATTTTTTGTGTGTATTTGAAGTTTTTTTTTTGTTTGATAATTTCTACGTGCAAATTAAAAGGTCAGAGTTTCCTCTCTTACCCGAAAAAAAACTTGTACAATTTTGTCACTTATTAACAACATACACTTTTATCTTATCTCTAATTGGAAACCTGTCAACATGTTTTGATATACAGGGACAGGTCAAAAAGTTCAAATCTGTGATGAAGAAATAGTTTGATTCTAAACTTCGCGCTATAAAAATGTAATACTTGTGTAAATCAGATTAATTTAACATAAAATTTGCCAATTTTCTAAAAAATGATGTGTCAGAGATGTGTGTTTTATTTTAAAACCGAGAATTAACTTTTGTTTACAAATGTGTCGATCGCTCAAAAATCTCGGCAAAATTCAAAAAATTGAAAAAAAATTTCAAATTTTTATATTCCAGTCAATACAATTTCTGTTTGAAATAAAACAGAGAGTACTTTGATAACAGGAAATAGTACATTTGATCATTTAGCTTTCAATTAAAACTAAAATAAAGGTTTCAAGAAAATGTTTTCATTTTTTAAAATTCATTTTAATAATAACTATGCAGTTTTTTCACGATTAGGTGGAGGTACCTAGAAGTAGTCAGATTCATTAGTGGATTGACGTTGATGTTGGCCTTATAGACACTATGTACAAAATCAGAATTTAGATGATATCATTGGCTGACCTCGATTATTTAAACAGGTGGTCAACGCAGCTGAGCTTTAGTATGGGTGCTTGTGCGACAACCAAAGGAGTTATATTAGGGCTCCAAGCGGAGAGGGAAAAGTAAGAGTCTATAACCTCCTTACGAAAAGAAGATCAACGTTCGAAGAAATGCCTGAAACTGCACACTCTCAGGCCTGACATTAATTGACAAAATCTGGATGTTGGTTGATAGATTTTTTTATGGCAAATCAACCTCGGCGGGTCATTTATTGCCAACTAAACTTTATTTATTTATTGCTGGTAATATTTTTTTCTTTCAACAATTTATTGTTGTTTATATGTTTTTGTGTCTAGTAATACATTTTTCTTTTTCGAGTATCAAGATTCATTGGGATTTGTTTATAAGGGCAGGGCCCCCAAGTTCTACCCTTGTTATTTAATCCACAACTGGAGAGAAGGGACGAATTAGTACCTTTCCTAAGGGTACCAGTGCTTAAGTGAATGCAGAATATTCAACTGGAATTAGAACTCGGCTCACCGATTTTTCTTTCTGAGCCGATATCTACTGTATCACAACGTACATCCGTCACTATACGCTTACAGCACCTGGTATTCGCAATCGGTCACCCATCTAAGTATTGACCAGGCTCAACGTTGCTTAGCTTCGGTGATCGTGCTAGAACTGGTCTATTCATCGTGATAGGCCGTAAGCCAAATCTGGATGTAAATAAGCAACAATCAAAGAAAGAAAGATTTAAATCTTTTATTCTTATTCGTATTTTTAGCGAATGCGTCATAGTTGTATAAGTTTTAATGCTTAGAGGATGTGCGTTGTGGTGCATTGGATATCGGCTGGGAACGAGAAAACGGGGAGCCGAGTTCGAATTCTAGCCGAATTCATTGCATTCACTTACGCGCAAATACCCTTGGGAAAGGTATTAATCCTACTATTCCTTCCCTTATGGGTTAAATAGCAGGACAGATTGGGTTCTATAGTCTTGGTCGGCAACCAGTCTACCGCAGAAAGCAATGGCAACCTACTGCGGGATAATCTTCTGCCCAGTCAGTCATGTCTCTTTCGAGACATGATCGCCCAAGCGTGTATCACGTATGGCACTTAACTGACTGAATAATATGGATTTAGACCCGTGGGAGTTCGGAAAGATTGCTATTGATACTAGGGTGTGTTCTGACAGGGTGACATACACAGATCGTGTTGGAATCATCACGTCTCTTTTTGTTCGTCATATTCTCAGTGGTGATAGTTAGTTCCCCATTTTAATGTTTCATATTTCAACCCGAAGAATCAACCACATCTTTCGTTCGACTTTAAGCAATCTGTGTTTTGAAATAGCATTTTTAACACATTTTCTATGGTTCCATTTTTGGGGAGGCGTTAGTTATAGCCTTATGTAACCTCTCATATGAAGTGATCGAAAATATTATTTCACATTAATCATGTCCTGAATACGATTTGAATAAAAGTCGAAACGTTGCGAGAACAATCATAAAACGTTGCATTTTTTATTGACGTATTTCATGCATTACACATTAAAAAAAAGACGATCATTGCAGTCGGTGCAAAATCTTTGGTTTAATGTAATAAGTATTGACACCAATAATTACATTCAGGGCTTTTACCAATTTTGGGCATTTAGATTTAAAGGTAGTCTTAAAAATGTACAGAAATATCTATTTTCGCAGATTTTTACTTGCAAATTGACTTCAAAACTTTTCTATTTCAAGAACAAATAAAAATAAAGTTGATATATTTTGTATTGCATATATTGAAAAGAAAAATATATTCAAACCAGAATTCTAATTATTAATCACCACAAACAAAATATGCAATGTTTTATCGTATTCGATAAGTGAAAAGTCTAAAAGTTATAATAGATTACTAAATAGTCTACTTAATGAATAAGATCCGATACCATTTGTGAGGCTGGAATAAAAAAAGAAAAAATATAGGTGTATATTAAGGGCATAATACTTTTGCGCACAAATTATAAAACAAAATGTTTTAAATGTAAATTGTTGATTGCATCTTACGAATTGGCAGGTAAATTTGTCAAACTTTAGTGTTGTTTCATTAAAACTTCATGCAGGTCATTATTTGAAAAAAGTTATTTTCCAAGCGTAGGTTCACAAAGTCTATTTTATACGAGGTTAATCAAATTTGAACAATGTCGCTTCAGAGATAAATGTAATTTTTTTATATCTTCTCTGAAACAAATATATATATATATATATATATACCTTTTTATGCAGTAAAACTTTTTAATGGAACATTATGTATTTCAGCCGACTGTTGATTTATTCTCTGGGTCATTTTGAAATGAACAGCCAATGGTGGGAAATGTTGGTTATGGAATTTATTATTCCTTTTAATTTAAAACCAACTAACAACATGTATTTCACTTATAAGCCTATACAATCTATCATAGACTTCTAATGGATAGTCATCTCTCATAAAGACATTAAACTAATGACTAAACTCAGCCATCTTGCTTGATTCTCCAGATAACAAATTTTGGGTTCACTTTTCCTCGAGAAATTCCTGCAGAATATTCTAAAAGCAGTCTTTGGTCATCGCTTAAATCTTTCTGTCGTAAGATTTGAGTTAATCTAGAGCGCGATTAGTAGTTAAATTCTATCTGAGGCAAATTCCTTTAATCATTTCCGCAAAGTTTTGATAGAAGACTGTTGTATTGTGGCTCGTACCATGTGACATCCGGTCGCCTGGGTGTGTAAAAGAAAATGTGCGCTTAGCACGGGGGTTGTTATTATCACGAACTTCCGGGAAGTAACACCTACCACTGCGAGAGACTGTAAATATTGTATATACACTACCGGTCATAATTATCAGGCAACACTAGTGTTTTAACTAATGATTATTTCATATTGTTTTTTAGTATTTATTGCCAAGTGAATAATTGTAAATGAAAATAGAATGGTTATTTTGTTAATACTGCACAGTAACATGTGCATCAAATGAATTTACAAATATTTCATAATTACCTATATTGCAGTTTCATCAATAAAAGAATGAAGAAAACTTAGGGTGATTCGGACGAGTTCATCTTTGCTTCGTTGTCGTGTAAAATTTTGCAAAGTAATAACATCAAAAGAACCATTCTATTTTCATTTATAATTATCCACTTGGTAATAAATATTAAAATAGTATGAAATACATCATTTCTTTTTAAAAAAAAATGGGGTGGCCTAATAATTATGGCCAATAGTGTACATTTTGGTTGTACCACTCTGTTAATAAAGTAGTTTATCTACATTTCTCTGTGTATCTCTTCATACCACGATACAATAAAGACCAGCAAAAGTAGTAGGGCTTCTTGTAGTACCATCAATGTACAAAAACAGCTCTAAGTAGAAGTTTATTTTGATAAAGTGAACTATTGGAGTAGATAGACTAAACTATCGCCCGGTTCACACTCCACCCACATCTATTGAACAGGTGAAGAGGCTCATCCCTTGTTCCCTGTTTAGGATGTGGTTTCCGGCTTTCTCTTTTCCATTCATTTTACCCTTACGTAGCCCCCTGCGCATCAGTGGCGTTATCGCCTTGCTTGGGGTGATATGATTAAAAAAAAGAAAAAAAGCTAATGGTGTGCAACTTTCTTTTAAGTCTTTTTTTTTCTTCAAATCTGTAACAAACCCTGCCTCACCATCAGTGTATATACTGACATTATCTACAAGAGTTACCTGAATGCAATTTATTCTAAAACAGCAGCAAGATCTGCAGTCGCAGAAATATTAAGGATAATTTTGTAGGTGAAATACTAACTTTTCTTGTTCATCTCTGGTAAAAGTCAAGTGGTGCTAGGTCCTTTGGTTTTGTTAAATTTATTTTCCTTTTTAATCTCTTTACACTGTACAAAGTCTTTCGCAACTCTGCAATTAACAGAAATGCATGCGATATTTTGATTGTTCTTAACATGCTTCTCATGAGTGGTTACTTTTACTCTAGCCTATTATCTGTTTATTTTTTGGACTTAGTAATGACAGCGTCTTTTAATGTAAGGCTTGAACGAAAAAATTCCGTATCTTGTAGATCTACTAAAGAAGCATTAGCAAGGCATGTCCCAAGGTTATAAGATAAATCACCTTTAATAGGTTTTGTGGCATATCTAGTGACGAAGTTCTCTTATTGGCTCAAAACTGTCGCCAGTTGCTTCTTCTCGGGAAGATATTGGTGGAATAATATCCGATATAGAAGTAACATGTGTGGAATCCTGTTGTTGCTTATCTTTCAATCTACCTATCTAATCGTCTTCCTTTAATTGCACTTCTTTATTTCTTCAGCACCTTTGTCAAAAGCAGTCAATAGTTGGAAATTGCGTTTTGGCCCTGTTTTCTCTCTCAATGGGGTTTAAAATATGTCGTTATTTACTTACAACAGAAACCGGAAATATAAAAATGTGTATAAGTTTAAAAGCAGATCTAGCATGCATAGTATACGATACAAATCCTATATCATCCAACAATTAACTGAAACACACAAAGTAAAATTGCACACCCTCAAAAACAGATCAGAACGACCAAAAACATTTTGAAAAAAGACCAAGGCAAATTTCACAAGTCAGTGGGAAAATTAAGATTCTGGATTCTGGATTCTGGTTGGATAGGAAATAGCAAATTTATCTATGATTCAGGTTAATTTTTCTTGACACCTAGAAAATGGCTATACGGTTTCGAGCTGACCACGTGACCTGCTAAGTACTTATTCTGATCTCTTGACCAAAAATCAGTCAGTCAAATGGGATGACAAAAAAGTCAGTCAAATGGGAGATCCAAAAGACGAAACGCAAGATGTAACAAAGGAAACTTCAGCAAGACCTGGACATACAAAGGTCGCGCCACACATTCGTTCTACCTCTTCTTCCAATTTTCCTTTCTTCGTCTTCACTCACATGTCGTCAAAACAACAACAACAACAAGATACTTCATCTGACTCCTAAAAACTGACGTCCGATAAGTACAAACTTCTTTATTGCTTGACTTTCCTTTTCACTCTTTAGCCGACCAAAAAAAAACAAAAAACACACAGACTTTATTAGCAACCTGTTAATATTTCTACATACACTCATTCTACAACTTACTACTATTTCTCTTTAAACATTTTCTTCTTACAAAATCGTTATTTCTGTTTAGTTAATAAAATCTTTACTTTAACACACAAAACAAACTATTTTATTCTTCCACATTTCAAAATTCAACCAACCTTCAACCTTGTGATATTTTAAACTGTGAGGACGTCGGTTGTGTTTGACAAAAGGTCAATTTGACAAACCTCACCGAGGCTCCTACTATAGTAAATATGAAAGAAAACATCTCAATATTATTAATCAGAGAAATAAAGATTATAAGAAGTAAATTCATATTTTTCAATTAATTTAAATTTTAAAACTTCGGATATGAACTAGTTCAAATTAAACAAAAATTACCAAAAATTAGTATAGAATTAACATTAACTTCCTGTGAAGAGGGCAAGTACAAACATTACAACCAGTCAGGTAATTGCTATACGTCATACACGCTTGAGCGATTATGTTTCGAAAGAGACATGACTGACTAGGTGGAAGATTTTTCCGGGAGTAGATTACCATTACTTTCTACAGTAGACCGGTCGTCAATCTTTTTTTTTTTTTTTTTAATCATTTCACCCCGAGCAAGGCAGAAACGCCACTGATGTGCAGGGGGTTACATAAATGTAGAAAGATTAATTAGAAAAGAGTGAGGAGTACAAGCTAGTTAGAAAGGAACAATAGAAAACTGAGAAAGCAGGTGCAATGACAGGTACATGGGCGGAGAGAAAGGGAAGGTTATACAGGGGAGGGGAGAGAGCTAGAGGCCAGTGGTTAGTAGGTGAGTATTAACTTTGCTTTTAAATTTCTGGAGGTCGTAGCCGTCAGGAAAGCAAGAATACGGGAGTGAGTTCCACAGGCGGGAAGTGCGAGAGAGGAAGCTGCTGGAGTAGAATTGTCGTCTGCGTTTGGCTAACCTGACTGTGAATGGGTGGGACCCAGTTGCCAGTCTGGTTGAACGGGTAAACACCTGTTGAGGAGGCATCAGTGACTTAAGCTCATCCGAGCAGAAGCCATGAAGGTATTTATAGAAGAGACAGAGGGAGGCCACATTTCGACGATGGGAAAGTGGCTGCAGACGAGTCGCCAGATCAGAACCTATCACATTACAGACTCTCCTTTGGAGCTTGTCGAGAACACTGAGGAGAACGGCAGGGGCACCTGACCATAAATGGCAGCAGTACTCCATGCACGGACGGATGGTTGACTTGTATATATGCAGGATGGATTCAGGTGGAAAAAACATCCTGGATCGACATAGTGACCCAATCTTCTTAGCAGTAGATTTTGCTATGGATTCAATATAGTGCTTCCATTTGAGGTCTGAGGACAGGGTAAGTCCGAGGAGGCGTAGTGTATTACTCTCCGGGAGAATCATCTGGTCCATGCTTATGGGAGGCAGAAGAGGTTGCCTGTAATGGTTGACAGACAACAGCTTGGTCTTCGAGGAATTGAAGTTGACAAGCCACTTCTTGCCCCAGTTCACCACAGAGTGTAGATCCCGCTCAAGGTCAGCAGCGAGATTTTGTCTGTCCGCCACGACAGGTTTCTTACTGGAGCGGGAGTATATTGTAGTGTCATCTGCGTAGATGCCTACTTGGGACCTGATCTCATCTGGGAGGTCGTTGATGAAAATAAGGAAGAGCGTTGGGCCCAGGATAGAGCCTTGTGGGACACCAGCATTCGTGCTGTAGGACGAAGAGGCACGCCCATTCAGAACGACCTTCATTTTGCGGTTATTTAAGAAAGATTGGATTAGGTCAAGCAGGCGACCGGTAATACCATAACCGCGTAGTTTGCATAGGAGGCCAGGGTGCCAAACCCTGTCGAAAGCCTTGGAGATATCCAGAGCAACCGCGCGAGCCTCGTCAGACTCATCAAGGGCCTGTAGCATGTACTCCGTTACAGTAGTTAGCAGGTCGGCTGTGGACCTGTCAAATCGGAATCCATATTGCCTGTCGGAGAACAGTTTGTGGGCGGTGAGATGATGAACTATTTCAGCATTTATTATAGCCTCGAACACTTTCCCGAATATTGGTAGAAGACTGATCGGGCGATAGTTGGATGGGTCCGAGGGTTCACCACAGTTCTTAAAGACAGGAACGACTGAGGAGAATTTCCAGCATGCAGGAAAGCAGGAAGCAGAAAGGCAGTAGTTAAACAGTTTAGAGAGGACAGGGGAAAGTTCAGGGACACAGCTCTTAACGACTATCACCGGGATTCCATCGTCTCCACACGCCTTATGGGGGTCGAGTTTTGAAATTACTCTGGATACTATTGTCGGGGTAATATATACGTCATGCAGTTTGGCCTCAGTTCTAATAGGGAAGTCGGGTGGGTGCACTCCGGACGAGTCGAGTGTGGAGTTGGATGAGAATCTGCGGGCAAAGCACTCAGCTTTCTCAGCAGATGACGTGAGAACGTCAAATCCATGGATTAAGGGAGGTATTGAGGATTTCCTATTGTTGAGCACCCGTTTACAAATCCTCCAATAGTCCTTGGAGCCGAACTTGCGGTCAGCTATGTGCTGTCGCATTCTCTCCGCAAACAACTGTTTGGCGTCATTTAGGGTTCTCTTGCACTCACTGCGAGCGGATGTGAACAGGCGCCTATTGTGATCAGTTGGCTGTCTCTGGAATAGATGGAAGTAATGGTTCCTGTGGGCAATGGCGGCTGAGCAGGCCGGAGAGAACCACGGAGAGGAATGAGGTTTTAAGCAATACTTCCTGGTGGGTATGAAGGCATCAATGCCAGCTTTCACCCATGACGAGACCTCAGAGGCACAGTCATCAACTGATAGGTCAAACACTTTTCCCCAGGGGACGTCGCAGAGGAAATCGCGAAAGGCATCCCAGTCAGCTTTTTGGTAGAGGTAGGAGGTTCTATGAGTAGGGGGATCCTGGGGGGAGTGAGATTGGAAAGAAATACTGAGGGAGACTACAGCGTGGTCGGAGTTGCCGAGAGGGCAAAGCTGCGAGACTTGACAGGCGTCGGGCGCAGAGGTGAAACATATATCTAGCAGTGAGGAATGACCCGAGGGTGTGCTTGGGAAGCGAGTGGGGAAGTCCACCACTTGCGTAAGGGATTGGGAAATAGCAAAGTTCACGGCGTGAATGCCCGCCGAATCAGTAACAGCGTTTTCAAGCCACTCAGAGTGATGGGCATTGAGGTCTCCAAATACAAATATGTGGGCAAATGGGTGATAGGAAATAGCCTTATCTATGTCGTCGGCAATGCTATCTAGTAGGGAGCAGTCAGGAGAGGAGGGAGAACGGTAAAGGAAGAATAGGTAGCTAACCGAACTGAGGAGAGACAAGCGGAGACATATGTATTGGTGGTCAGTAGATTCGAGTGAAGTCACCCTAGTTATGGGGAGGTGTTCGCTGACATAAACACCCAGCCCATGCATGTGGACAGTAGAATCCTTCCTTAAAAGGGGAAGATAACCAGGGATGAAGAGGTCAGAGGAGGGAATAGCTGAGTTGAGGTTAGTTTCGCAGAGCGCGAGGATGTCTGGGGACTTTTCATGCAGGAACGCTTCTACACTAGCAAAGTTAGTACGAATGCCTCGGATATTAGTGAAGGAGAGGTTAATGGGCTTAGGTGGTTTGGATTTAGCTGGTTTAGGGTCATTTCTGTTTTGTCTTGTCATGTTTTTTGTTTATAGAAAGGGACCTAGGGTAGAGGATACAGGCGGTCATTACCCACGATCTGTGCTGGGAGGGAGACTGGCTAGGGCTGCAACAAGGTGTGGCCTCGGGGTTGCCCACCGAAAGCGCTTGCAGGGACACCTATCCATGCGCGACATGGCACTACAAGAACCCCGATATTATACAACTGTTGATCAGAGCAGCCGCTCTTGACGCTACGCAAGAGTTAGGGCTCCTAACTACCAGTCGGAAGCAGCAACCAGGAAACTGCCAACCCGGTACCCTCACAGTGATGAGCCATTGCCACCAACCGGCCAGATCGCAGGAAACTCGCGGAAGCACCAGTACCAAGGTCTGAAGAGAGAGGAGTGAAAACCGGAAACCACATCCTAAACAGGAAACAAGGAACGAGCCTCTACTCCAGTTCAATAGACGTGGGAGGAGTATAGACCGGGCGATAGTGTGACCTATCTACTCCTATTAAAATAAAAAAAAAAAAAAAAAAAACTTACAAACTTACAAAAGTGGACTTTAACTAAGTCCAAATGAACTCAAAAAAGGGGGGGGGGGGACAAAAACACAGATATATATAAAAACAAAAAAATAAAAAAAACAAACAAAACAAACAAACGGAAAATACCTCTCAGTTTAACACAGGAAATTTGAATTGAAGATTCATTCTTCAATTCTTGCTTTCCCAAGAGTTAACGGCGAGTCGGCCTGCTAGGTAAATTCCCATTCAAAGAACAGCACGTGGCATGGAGCTGTAATGGCTGCTGATAACTCGGCCAAAGTAGCTTCGCATAGCAGAATAAATATAAATTTCAAAATTTTTTTTTTCCTCCCAAATGAAGCATGAACTCCGAAAAAAGGGGGGGACAAAAACACAGATATATATATAAAAACAAAAAAATAAACAAAACAAACAAAACAAACAAACAGGAAAATACCTCTCAGTTTAACACAGGAAATTTGAATTGAAGATTCATTCTTCAATTCTTGCTTTTCCAAAGAGTTAACGGCGAGTCGGCCTGCTAGGTAAATTCCCATTCAAAGAACAGCACGTGGCATGGAGCTGTAATGGCTGCTGATAACTCGGCCAAAGTAGCTTCGCATAGCAGAATAAATATAAATTTCAAAATTTTTTTTTTTTCCTCCCAAATGAAGCATGAACTCCGAAAAAGGGGGGGGACAAAAACACAGATATATATAAAAACAAAAAAAATAAACAAAACAAACAAAACAAACAAACGGAAAAATACCTCTCAGTTTAACACAGGAAATTTGAATTGAAGATTCATTCTTCAATTCTTACTTTTCCAAGAGTTAACGGCGAGTCAGCCTGCTAGGTAAATTCCCATTCAAAGAACAGCACGTGGCATGGAGCTGTAATGGCTGCTGATAACTCAGCCAAAGTAGCTTCGCATAGCAGAATAAATATAAATTTCAAAATTTTTTTTTTTTCCTCCCAAATGAAGCATGAACTCCGAAAAAGGGGGACAAAAACACAGATATATATAAAAACAAAAAAATAAACAAAACAAACAAAACAAACAAACGGAAAATGCCTCTCAGTTTAACACAGGAAATTTGAATTGAAGATTCATTCTTCAATTCTTGCTTTTCCCAAGAGTTAACGGCGAGTCGGCCTGCTAGGTAAATTCCCATTCCAAAGAACAGCACGTGGCATGGAGCTGTAATGGCTGCTGATAACTCGGCCAAAGTAGCTTCGCATAGCAGAATAAATATAAATTTCAAAATTTTTTTTTTTTCTCCCAAATGAAGCATGAACTCCGAAAAAGGGGGGGGACAAAAACACAGATATATATAAAAACAAAAAAATAAACAAAACAAACAAAACAAACAAACGGAAAATACCTCTCAGTTTAACACAGGAAATTTGAATTGAAGATTCGTGTGAATTCTTGCTTTTCCCAAGAGTTAACGGCGAGTCGGCCTGCTAGGTAAATTCCCATTCAAAGAACAGCACGTGGCATGGAGCTGTAATGGCTGCTGATAACTCGGCCAAAGTAGCTTCGCATAGCAGAATAAATATAAATTTCAAATTTTTTTTTTTTCCTCCCAAATGAAGCATGAACTCCGAAAAAGGGGGGGGGACAAAAACACAGATATATATAAAAACAAAAAAATAAACAAAACAAACAAAACAAACAAACGGAAAATACCTCTCAGTTTAACACAGAAATTTGAATTGAAGATTCATTCTTCAATTCTTGCTTTTCCCAAGAGTTAACGGCGAGTCGGCCTGCTAAGGTAAATTCCCATTCAAAGAACAGCACGTGGCATGGAGCTGTAATGGCTGCTGATAACTCGGCCAAAGTAGCTACATAGCAGAATAAATATAAATTTCAAAATTTTTTTTTTCCTCCCAAATGAAGCATGAACTCCGAAAAAGGGGGGGACAAAAACACAGATATATATAAAAACAAAAAATAAACAAAACAAACAAAACAAACAAACGGAAAATACCTCTCAGTTTAACACAGGAAATTTGAATTGAAGATTCATTCTTCCAATTCTTGCTTTCCCAAGAGTTAACGGCGAGTCGGCCTGCTAGGTAAATTCCCATTCCAAAGAACAGCACGTGGCATGGAGCTGTAATGGCTGCTGATAACTCGGCCAAGTAGCTTCGCATAGCAGAATAAATATAAATTTCAAAATTTTTTTTTTTCCTCCCAAATGAAGCATGAACTCCGAAAAAGGGGGGGGGGACAAAAACACAGATATATATAAAAACAAAAAAATAAAAAAAACAAACAAAACAAACAAACGGAAAATACCTCTCAGTTTAACACAGGAAATTTGAATTGAAGATTCATTCTTCGAATTCTTGCTTTTTCCAAAGAGTTAACGGCGAGTCGACACTAGGTAAATTCCCATTCAAAGAACAGCACGTGGCATGGAGCTGTAATGGCTGCTGATAACTCGGCCAAAGTAGCTTCGCATAGCAGAATAATATAAATTCCAAATTTTTTTTTTTTCCTCCAAATGAAGCATGAACTCCGAAAAAGGGGGGACAAAAACACAGATATATATAAAAACAAAAAAATAAAAAAACAAACAAAACAAACAAACGGAAAATACCTCTCAGTTTAACACAGGAAATTTGAATTGAAGATTCATTCTTCAATTCTTGCTCCCAGAGTTAACGGCGAGTCGGCCTGCTAGGTAAATTCCCATTCAAGGAACAGCACGTGGCATGGAGCTGTAATGGCTGCTGATAACTCGGCCAAAGTAGCTTCGCATAGCAGAATAAATATAAATTTCAAAATTTTTTTTTTTTTTTCCTCCCAAATGAAGCATGAACTCCGAAAAAGGGGGGGGGGACAAAAACACAGATATATATAAAAACAAAAAAATAAAAAACAAACAAAACAAACAAACGGAAAATACCTCTCAGTTTAACACAGGAAATTTGAATTGAAGATTCATTCTTCAATTCTTGCTTTTCCCAAGAGTTAACGGCGAGTCGTACACTAGGTAAATTCCATTCAAAGAACAGCACGTGGCATGGAGCAATGGCTGCTGATAACTCGGCCAAAGTAGCTTCGCATAGCAGAATAAATATAAATTTCAAAATTTTTTTTTTTTTTCCTCCCAAATGAAGCATGAACTCCGAAAAAGGGGGGACAAAAACACAGATATATATAAAAACAAAAAAATAAAAAAAACAAACAAAACAAACAAACGGAAAATACCTCTCAGTTTAACACAGGAAATTTGAATTGAAGATTCATTCTTCAATTCTTGCTTTTCCCAAGAGTTAACGGCGAGTCGACCTGCTAGGTAAATTCCCATTCCAAAGAACAGCACGTGGCATGGAGCTGTAATGGCTGCTGATAACTCGGCCAAGTAGCTTCGCATAGCAGAATAAATATAAATTTCAAAATTTTTTTTTCCTCCCAAATGAAGCATGAACTCCGAAAAAGGGGGGGACAAAAACACAGATATATATAAAAACAAAAAAATAAACAAAACAAACAAAACAAACAAACGGAAAATACCTCTCAGTTTAACACAGGAAATTTGAATTGAAGATTCATTCTTCAATTCTTGCTTTTCCCAAGAGTTAACGGCGAGTCGGCCTGCTAGGTAAATTCCCATTCAAAGAACAGCACGTGGCATGGAGCTGTAATGGCTGCTGATAACTCGGCCAAAGTAGCTTCGCATAGCAGAATAAATATAAATTTCAAAATTTTTTTTTTCCTCCCAAATGAAGCATGAACTCCGAAAAAAGGGGGGGACAAAAACACAGATATATATAAAAACAAAAAAATAAACAAAACAAACAAAACAAACAAACAGAAGAAATACCTCTCAGTTTAACACAGGAAATTTGAATTGAAGATTCATTCTTCAATTCTTGCTTTCCCAGAGTTAACTGGCGAGTCGGCCTGCTAGGTAAATTCCCATTCCAAAGAACGCTACGTGGCATGGAGCTGTAATGGCTGCTGATAACTCGGCCAAAGTAGCTTCGCATAGCAGAATAAATATAAATTTCAAAATTTTTTTTTCCTCCCAAATGAAGCATGAACTCCGAAAAAGGGGGGGGGGGGGACAAAAACACAGATATATATAAAAACAAAAAAATAAACAAAACAAACAAAACAAACAAACGGAAAATACCTCTCAGTTTAACACAGGAAATTTGAATTGAAGATTCATTCTTCAATTCTTGCTTTTCCAAGAGTTAACGGCGGAGTCGGCCTGCTAGGTAAATTCCCATTCAAAGAACAGCACGTGGCATGGAGCTGTAATGGCTGCTGATAACTCGGCCAAAGTAGCTTCGCATAGCAGAATAAATATAAATTTCAAATTTTTTTTTCCTCCCAAATGAAGCATGAACTCCGAAAAAGGGGGGGGGGGACAAAAACACAGATATATATAAAAACAAAAAATAAAAAAAACAAACAAAACAAACAAACGGAAAATACCTCTCAGTTTAACACAGGAAATTTGAATTGAAGATTCATTCTTCAATTCTTGCTTTTCCAAGAGTTAACGGCGGAGTCGGCCTGCTAGGTAAATTCCCATTCAAAGAACAGCACGTGGCATGGAGCTGTGGCTGCTGATAACTCGGCCAAAGTAGCTTCGCATAGCAGAATAAATATAAATTTCAAAATTTTTTTTTTTTCCTCCCAAATGAAGCATGAACTCGAGGGGGGGGACAAAAACACAGATATATATAAAAACAAAAAAAATAAAAAAAACAAACAAAACAAACAAACGGAAAATACCTCTCAGTTTAACACAGGAAATTTGAATTGAAGATTCATTCTTCAATTCTTGCTTTTCCAAAGAGTTAACGGCGAGTCGGCCTGCTAGGTAAATTCCATTCAAAGAACAGCACGTGGCATGGAGCTGCCAATGGCTGCTGATAACTCGGCCAAAGTAGCTTCGCATAGCAGAATAAATATAAATTTCAAAATTTTTTTTTTTCCTCCCAAATGAAGCATGAACTCCGAAAAAGGGGGGGGGGACAAAAACACAAGATATATATAAAAACAAAAAAATAAAAAAGAAAAAAACAAACAAAACAAACAAACGGAAAATACCTCTCAGTTTAACACAGGAAATTTGAATTGAAGATTCATTCTTCAATTCTTGCTTTTCCCAAAGGTTAACGGCGAGTCGGCCTGCTAGGTAAATTCCCATTCCAAAGAACAGCACGTGGCATGGAGCTGTAATGGCTGCTGATAACTCGGCCAAAGTAGCTTCGCATAGCAGAATAAATATAAATTTCAAAATTTTTTTTTTTCCTCCCAAATGAAGCATGAACTCGAAAAAGGGGGGGGACAAAAACACAGATATATAAAAACAAAAAAATAAAAAAACAAACAAAACAAACAAACGGAAAATACCTCTCAGTTTAACACAGGAAATTTGAATTGAAGATTCATTCTTCAATTCTTGCCAAGAGTTAACGTGATCGGCCTGCTGGGTAAATTCCCATTCAAAGAACAGCCACGTGGCATGGAGCTGTAATGGCTGCTGATAACTCGACCACAGTAGCTTCATATAGCAGAATAAATATAAATTTCAAAATTTTTTTTTTTTCCTCCCAAATGAAGCATGAACTCCGAAAAAGGGGGGGGACAAAAACACAGATATATATAAAAACAAAAAAATAAACAAAACAAACAAAACAAACAAACGGAAAATACCTCTCAGTTTAACACAGGAAATTTGAATTGAAAGATTCATTCTTCCAATTCTTGCTTTCCCAAGAGTTAACGGCGAGTCAGCCTGCTAAGGTAAATTCCCATTCAAAGAACAGCACGTGGCATGGAGCTGTAATGGCTGCTGATAACTCGGCCAAAGTAGCTTCGCATAGCAGAATAAATATAAATTTCAAAATTTTTTTTTCCTCCCAAATGAAGCATGAACTCCGAAAAAGGGGGGGGGACAAAAACACAGATATATATAAAAACAAAAAAATAAACAAAACAAACAAAACAAACAAACGGAAAATACCTCTCAGTTTAACACAGGAAATTTGAATTGAAGATTCATTCTTCAATTCTTGCTTTTCCCAAGAGTTAACGGCGAGTCGGCCTGCTAGGTAAATTCCCATTCAAAGAACAGCACGTGGCATGGAGCTGTAATGGCTGCTGATAACTCGGCCAAAGTAGCTTCGCATAGCAGAATAAATATAAATTTCAAAATTTTTTTTTTCCTCCCAAATGAAGCATGAACTCCGAAAAAGGGGGGGGGGGGGACAAAAACACAGATATATATAAAAACAAAAAAATAAACAAAACAAACAAAACAAACAAACGGAAAATACCTCTCAGTTTAACACAGGAAATTTGAATTGAAGATTCATTCTTCAATTCTTGCTTTCCAAGAGTTAACGGCGAGTCGGTACTAGAGTAAATTCCATTCAAAGAACAGCACGTGGCATGGAGCTGTAATGGCTGCTGATAACTCGGCCAAAGTAGCTTCGCATAGCAGAATAAATATAAATTTCAAAATTTTTTTTTTTTCCTCCCAAATGAAGCATGAACTCCGAAAAAGGGGGGGGGACAAAAACACAGATATATATAAAAACAAAAAAATAAACAAAACAAACAAAACAAACAAACGGAAAATACCTCTCAGTTTAACACAGGAAATTTGAATTGAAGATTCATTCTTCAATTCTTGCTTTTCCCAAGAGTTAACGGCGAGTCGGCCTGCTAGGTAAATTCCCATTCAAAGAACAGCACGTGGCATGGAGCTGTAATGGCTGCTGATAACTCGGCCAAAGTAGCTTCGCATAGCAGAATAAATATAAATTTCAAAATTTTTTTTTTCCTCCCAAATGAAGCATGAACTCGAAAAAAGGGGGGGACAAAAACACAGATATATATAAAAACAAAAAAATAAAAAAAAAACAAACAAAACAAACAAACGGAAAATACCTCTCAGTTTAACACAGGAAATTTGAATTGAAGATTCATTCTTCAATTCTTGCTTGCTCCCAAGAGTTAACGGCGAGTCAAGCCTGCTAGGTAAATTCCCATTCAAAGAACAGCACGTGGCATGGAGCTGTAATGGCTGCTGATAACTCGGCCAAAGTAGCTTCGCATAGCAGAATAAATATAAATTTCAAAATTTTTTTTTTTCCTCCCAAATGAAGCATGAACTCCCGAAAAAGGGGGGGGGGGGACAAAAACACAGATATATATAAAAACAAAAAAATAAAAAAAACAAACAAAACAAACAAACGGAAAATACCTCTCAGTTTAACACAGGAAATTTGAATTGAAGATTCATTCTTCAATTCTTGCTTTTCCAAGAGTTAACGGCGAGTCGGCCTGCTAGGCCGAAATTCCCATTCAAAGAACAGCACGTGGCATGGAGCTGTAATGGCTGCTGATAACTCGGCCAAAGTAACTTCGCATAGCAGAATAAATATAATTTCAAAATTTTTTTTTTTCCTCCCAAATGAAGCATGAACTCCGAAAAAGGGGGGGGGGACAAAAACACAGATATATATAAAAACAAAAAAATAAAAAAAACAAACAAAACAAACAAACGGAAAATACCTCTCAGTTTAACACAGGAAATTTGAATTGAAGATTCATTCTTCAATTCTTGCTTTTCCAAGAGTTAACGGCGAGTCGGCCTGCTAGGTAAATTCCCATTCAAAGAACAGCACGTGGCATGGAGCTGTAATGGCTGCTGATAACTCGGCCAAAGTAGCTTCGCATAGCAGAATAAATATAAATTTCAAAATTTTTTTTTTTTTCCTCCCAAATGAAGCATAGACTCCGAAAAAGGGGGGGGGGGACAAAAACACAGATATATATAAAAACAAAAAAATAAACAAAACAAACAAAACAAACAAACGGAAAATACCTCTCAGTTTAACACAGGAAATTTGAATTGAAGATTCGTTGCTTCAATTCTTGCTTTCCCAAGAGTTAACGGCGAGTCGGCCTGCTAGGTAAATTCCCATTCAAAGAACAGCACGTGGCATGGAGCTGTAATGGCTGCTGATAACTCGGCCAAAGTAGCTTCGCATAGCAGAATAAATATAAATTTCAAAATTTTTTTTTTTCCTCCCAAATGAAGCATGAACTCCGAAAAAAGGGGGGGGGGGACAAAAACACAGATATATATAAAAACAAAAAAATAAACAAAACAAACAAAACAAACAAACGGAAAACACCTCTCAGTTTAACACAGGAAATTTGAATTGAAGATTCATTCTTCAATTCTTGCTTTCCAAGAGTTAACGGCGAGTCGGCCTGCTAGGTAAATTCCCATTCAAAGAACAGCACGTGGCATGGAGCTGTAATGGCTGCTGATAACTCGGCCAAAGTAGCTTCGCATAGCAGAATAAATATAAATTTCAAAATTTTTCCTCCCAAATGAAGCATGAACTCCGAAAAAGGGGGGGGGGACAAAAACACAGATATATATAAAAACAAAAAAAAATAAACAAAACAAACAAAACAAACAAACGGAAAATACCTCTCAGTTTAACACAGGAAATTTGAATTGAAGATTCATTCTTCAATTCTTGCTTTCTCCCAAGAGTTAACGGCGAGTCGGCCTGCTAGGTAAATTCCCATTCAAAGAACAGCACGTGGCATGGAGCTGTAATGGCTGCTGATAACTCGGCCAAAGTAGCTTCGCATAGCAGAATAAATATAAATTTTCAAAATTTTTTTTTTTCCTCCCAAATGAAGCATGAACTCCGAAAAAGGGGGGGGGACAAAAACACAGATATATATAAAAACAAAAAAATAAAAAAACAAACAAAACAAACAAACGGAAAATACCTCTCGATTTAACACAGGAAATTTGAATTGAAGATTCATTCTTCAATTCTTGCTTTTCCCAAGAGTTAACGGCGAGTCGGCCTGCTAGGTAAATTCCCATTCCAAAGAACAGCACGTGGCATGGAGCTGTAATGGCTGCTGATAACTCGGCCAAAGTAGCTTCGCATAGCAGAATAAATATAAATTTCCAAAATTTTTTTTTTCCTCCCAAATGAAGCATGAACTCCGAAAAAAGGGGGGGGACAAAAACACAGATATATATAAAAACAAAAAAATAAAAAAAACAAACAAAACAAACAAACGGAAAATACCTCTCAGTTTAACACAGGAAATTTGAATTGAAGATTCATTTCTTCAATTCTTGCTTTTCCAAGAGTTAACGGCGAGTCGGCCTGCTAGAGTAAATTCCCATTCAAAGAACAGCACGTGGCATGGAGCTGTAATGGCTGCTGATAACTCGGCCAAAGTAGCTTCGCATAGCAGAATAAATATAAATTTCAGAATTTTTTTTTTCCTCCCAAATGAAGCATGAACTCCGAAAAAGGGGGGGGGGGGACAAAAACACAGATATATATAAAAACAAAAATAAAAAAACAAACAAAACAAACAAACGGAAAATACCTCCCAGTTTAACACAGGAAATTTGAATTGAAGATTCATTCTTCAATTCTTGCTTTTCCAAGTTTAACGGCGAGTCGGCCTGCTAGGTAAATTCCCATTCAAGAAACAGCACGTGGCATGGAGCTGTAGTAGCTTGCTGATAACTCGGCCAATGCTTCGCATAGCAGAATAAATATAAATTTCAAAATTTTTTTTTTTTTCCTCCCAAATGATGAACTCCGAAAAAGGGGGGGACAAAAACACAGATATATATAAAAACGAAAAGCAAAAAAAAACAAACAAAACAAACAAACGGAAAATACCTCTCAGTTTAACACAGGAAATTTGAATTGAAGATTCATTCTTCAATTCTTAGCACTGAAGTTAACGGCGAGTCGGCCTGCTGATAGAATTCCCATTCAAAGAACACAACTACACGTGGCATGGAGCTGTAATGGCTGCTGATAACTCGGCCAAAGTAGCTTCGCATAGCAGAATAAATATAATTTCAAAATTTTTTTTTTTTTTCCTCCCAAATGAAGCATGAACTCCGAAAAAGGGGGGGGGGGGACAAAAACACAGATATATATAAAAACAAAAAAATAAACAAAACAAACAAAACAAACAAACGGAAAATACCTCTCAGTTTAACACAGGGAAATTTGAATTGAAGATTCATTCTTCAATTCTTGCTTTTCAAGAGTTAACGGCGAGTCCAGCCTGCTAGGTAAATTCCATTCAAAGAACAGCACGTGGCATGGGCTGTAATGGCTGCTGATAACTCGGCCAAAAGTGGCTTCGCATAGCAGAATAAATATAAATTTCAAAATTTTTTTTTTTTTCCTCCCAAATGAAGCATGAACTCCGAAAAAGGGGGGGGGGGGACAAAAACACAGATATATATAAAAACAAAAAAATAAACAAAACAAAATAAAACAAACAAACGGAAAATACCTCTCAGTTTAACACAGGAAATTTGAATTGAAGATTCATTCTTCCAATTCTTGCTTTCAAGAGTTAACGGCGAGTCGGCCTGCTAGGTAAATTCCCATTCAAAGAACAGCACGTGGCATGGAGCTGCTTAATGGCTGCTGATAACTCGGCCAAAGTAGCTTCGCATAACAGAATAAATATAAATTTCAAAATTTTTTTTTTTTTTTCCTCCCAAAATGAAGCATGAACTCCGAAAAAAAGGGGGGGGGGGGACAAAAACACAGATATATATAAAAACAAAAAAATAAAAAAAACAAACAAAACAAACAAACGGAAAATACCTCTCAGTTTAACACAGGAAATTTGAATTGAAGATTCATTCTTCAATTCTTACTTTTCCCCAAGAGTTAACGGCGAGTCGGCCTGCTGGAGCAGTCCCATTCAAAGAACAGCACGTGGCATGGAGCTGTAATGGCTGCTGATAACTCGGCCAAAGTAGCTACGCACCAGCAGAATAAATATAAATTTCTGAAATTTTTTTTTTTCCTCCCAAATGAAGCATGAACTCCGAAAAAGGGGGGGGGGGGGGGACAAAAACACAGATATATATAAAAACAAAAAAATAAAAAAAACAAACAAAACAAACAAACGGAAAATACCTCTCAGTTTAACACAGGAAATTTGAATTGAAGATTCATTCTTCAATTCTTAGCACCCCCAGAGTTAACGGCGAATTAACCTGCTAGGTAAATTCCCATTCAAAGAACAGCACGTGGCATGGAGCTGTAATGGCTGCTGATAACTCGGCCAAAGTAGCTTCGCATAGCAGAATAAATATAAATTTCAAAATTTTTTTTTTTCCTCCCAAATGAAGCATGAACTCCGAAAAAGGGGGGGGGGGGACAAAAACACAGATATATATAAAAACAAAAAAATAAAAAAAACAAACAAAACAAACAAACGGAAAATACCTCTCAGTTTAACACAGGAAATTTGAATTGAAGATTAAAATTGCTGAATTCTTGCTTTTCCAGAGTTAACGGCGAGTCGGCCTGCTAGGTAAATTCCCATTCAAAGAACAGCGTGGCATGGAGCTGTATTAGCTGCTGATAACTCGGCCAAAGTAGCTTCACCTTAGCAAGATAAATATAAATTTCAAAATTTTTTTTTTTTTCCTCCCAAATGAAGCATGAACTCGAAAAAGGGGGGGGGGGGGGACAAAAACACAGATATATATAAAAACAAAAAAATAAAAAAAAAAACCGACAAAACAAACAAACGGAAAATACCTCTCAGTTTAACACAGGAAATTTGAATTGAAGATTCATTCTTCAATTCTTGCTTTCCAAAGGTTAACGGCGAAAAGAGTCGGCCTGCTAGGTAAATTCCCATTCAAAGAACAGCACGTGGCATGGAGCTGTAATGGCTGCTGATAACTCGGCCAGTAGCTTCGCATAGCAGAATAAATATAAATTTCAAAATTTTTTTTTTTCCTCCCAAATGAAGCATGAACTCCGAAAAAAGGGGGGGGGGGGGGGACAAAAACACAGATATATATAAAACAAAAAAATAAAAAACAAACAAAACAAACAAACTGGAAAATACCTCTCAGTTTAACACAGGAAATTTGAATTGAAGATTCATTCTTCAATTCTTGCTTTTCCCAAGAGTTAACGGCAGAGTCAACCTGCTAGGTAAATTCCCATTCAAAGAACAGCACGTGGCATGGAGCTGTAATGGCTGCTGATAACTCGGCCAAAGTAGCTTCGCATAGCAGAATAAATATAAATTTCAAAATTTTTTTTTTTCCTCCCCAAATGAAGCATGAACTCCGAAAAAGGGGGGACAAAAACACAGATATATATAAAAAACAAAAAAAAATAAAAAAAACAAACAAAACAAACAAACGGAAAATACTACTCTCAGTTTAACACAGGAAATTTGAATTGAAGATTCATTCTTCAATTCTTGCTCCAAGAGTTAACGTAGAGTCGGCCTGCTAGGTAAATTCCCATTCAAAGAACAGCACGTGGCATGGAGCTGTAATGGCTGCTGATAACTCGGCCAAAGTAGCTTCGCATAGCAGAATAAATATAAATTTCAAAATTTTTTTTTTTTTTTTCCTCCCAAATGAAGCATGAACTCCGAAAGGGGGGGGGGGACAAAAACACAGATATATATAAAAACAAAAAAATAAAAAAACAAACAAAACAAACAAACGGAAAATACCTCTCAGTTTAACACAGGAAATTTGAATTGAAGATTCATTCTTCAATTCTTGCTTTTCCAAGAGTTAACGGCGAGTCGGCCTGCTAGGTAAATTCCATTCAAAAGAACAGCACATGGCATGGAGCTGTAATGGCTGCTGATAACTCGGCCAAAGTAGCTTCGCATAGCAGAATAAATATAAATTTCAAAATTTTTTTTTTTTCCTCCCAAATGAAGCATGAACTCGAAAAAGGGGGGGGGGGGGGACAAAAACACAGATATATATAAAAACAAAAAAATAAAAAAAACAAACAAAACAAACAAACGGAAAATACCTCTCAGTTTAACACAGGAAATTTGAATTGAAGATTCATTCTTCAATTCTTGCTTTTCCCAGAGTTAACGGCGAGTCGACCTGCCCAGGTAAATTCCCATTCAAAGAACAGCACGTGGCATGGAGCTGTAATGGCTGCTGATAACTCGGCCAAAGTAGCTTCGCATAACAGAATAAATATAAATTTCAAAATTTTTTTTTTTTTCCTCCCAAATGAAGCATGAACTCCGAAAAAGGGGGGGGGACAAAAACACAGATATATATAAAAACAAAAAAATAAAAAAACAAACAAAACAAACAAACGGAAAATACCTCTCAGTTTAACACAGGAAATTTGAATTGAAGATTCATTCTTCAGTCTTGCTTTCCCAAGAGTTAACGGCGAGTCGGCCTGCTAGGTAAATTCCCATTCAAAGAACAGCACGTGGCATGGAGCTGTAATGGCTGCTGATAACTCGGCCAAAAATGCTTCGCATAGCAGAATAAATATAAATTTCAAAATTTTTTTTTTTCCTCCCAAATGAAGCATGAACTCCGAAAAAGGGGGGGGACAAAAACACAGATATATAAAAACGAAAAGACCAAAAAAACAAACAAAACAAACAAACGGAAAATACCTCTCAGTTTAACACAGGAAATTTAGTTAGAAGATTATTCTTCAATTCTTCCCAAGAGTTGGCATGGAAGTCGGCCTGCTAGGTAAATTCCCATTCAAAGAACAGCATTGGCATGGAGCTGTAATGGCTGCTGATAACTCGGCCAAAGTAGCTTCGCATAGCAGAATATAAATTTCAAAATTTTTTTTTTCCTCCCAAATGGAAAGCATGAACTCCGAAAAAGGGGGGGGGACAAAAACACAGATATATATAAAAACAAAAAAATAAAAAAAACAAACCGGCTCTCAATAAACGGAAAATACCTCTCAGTTTAACACAGGAAATTTGAATTGAAGATTCATTCTTCGGGTCTTAGCACTTCCAAGAGTTAACGGCGAGTCAAGCCTGCTAGGTAGTCCCATTCGAACAGCGTGGCATGGAGCTGTAATGGCTGCTGATAACTCGGCCAAAGTAGCTTCGCACGCTTAAGAATAAATATAAATTTCAAAATTTTTTTTTTCACTCCCAAATGAAGCATGAACTCCGAAAAAGGGGGGGGGGGGACAAAAACACAGATATATATAAAAACAAAAAAATAAAAAAACAAACAAAACAAACAAACGGAAAATACCTCTCAGTTTAACACAGGAAATTTGAATTGAAGATTCATTCTTCAATTCTTGGCACAAGGATTAACGGCGAGTCGGCCTGCTAGGTAAATTCCATTCAAAGAACAGCACATGGCATGGAGCTGTAATGGCTACTGATAACTCGGCCAAAAGTAGCTTCGCATAGCAGAATAAATATAAATTTCAAAATTTTTTTTTTTTTCCTCCCAAATGAAGCATGAACTCCGAAAAAGGGGGGGACAAAAACACAGATATATATAAAAACAAAAAAATAAAAAAAACAAACAAAACAAACAAACGGAAAATACCTCTCAGTTTAACACAGGAAATTTGTTCGAAGATTCATTCTTCAATTCTTGCTTTCCAAGAGTTAACGGCGAGTCAATATATGCGTGATAAATTCATTCAAAGAACGGCACATGGCATGGAGCTGTAATAGCTGCTGATAACTCGGCCAAAGTAGCTTCGCATAGCAGAATAAATATAAATTTCAAAATTTTTTTTTTTTTCCTCCCAAATGAAGCATGAACTCCGAAAAAGGGGGGGGGGGGGACAAAAACACAGATATATATAAAAACAAAAAAATAAAAAAAACAAACAAAACAAACAAACGGAAAATACCTCTCAGTTTAACACAGGAAATTTGAATTGAAGATTCATTCTTCAATTCTTGCTTTTCCCAAGAGTTAACGGCGAGTCGGCCTGCTAGGTAAATTCCCATTCAAAGAACAGCACGTGGCATGGAGCTGTAATGGCTGCTGATAACTCGGCCAAAGTAGCTTCGCATAGCAGAATAAATATAAATTTCAAAATTTTTTTTTTTCCTCCCAAATGAAGCATGAACTCCGAAAAAGGGGGGGGGGGGACAAAAACACAGATATATATAAAAACAAAAAAATAAAAAAAACAAACAAAACAAACAAACGGAAAATACCTCTCAGTTTAACACAGGAAATTTGAATTGAAGATTCATTCTTCAATTCTTGCTTTTCCCAAGAGTTAACGGCGAGTCGGCCTGCTAGGTAAATTCCCATTCAAAGAACAGCACGTGGCATGGAGCTGTAATGGCTGCTGATAACTCGGCCAAAGTAGCTTCGCATAGCAGAATAAATATAAATTTCAAAATTTTTTTTTTTTCCTCCCAAATGAAGCATGAACTCCGAAAAAGGGGGGGGGACAAAAACACAGATATATATAAAAACAAAAAAATAAAAAAAACAAACAAAACAAACAAACGGAAAATACCTCTCAGTTTAACACAGGAAATTTGAATTGAAGATTCATTCTTCAATTCTTGCTTTTCCCAAGAGTTAACGGCGAGTCGGCCTGCTAGGTAAATTCCCATTCACGTGGCATGGAGCTGTAATGGCTGCTGATAACTCGGCCAAAGTAGCTTCGCATAGCAGAATAAATATAAATTTCAAAATTTTTTTTTTTCCTCCCAAATGAAGCATGAACTCGGAAAGGGGGGGGGGGGGGGACAAAAAACACAGATATATATAAAAACAAAAAATAACAAAAAACAAACAAAACAAACAACGGAAAATACCTCTCAGTTTAACACAGGAAATTTGAATTGAAGATTCATTCAATTCTTGCTTTTCCCAAGAGTTAACGGCGAGTCGGCCTGCTAGGTAAATTCCCATTCAAAGAACAGCACGTGGTATTGGAGCTGTAATGGCTGCTGATAACTCGGCCAAAGTAGCTTCGCATAGCAGAATAAATATAAATTTCAAAATTTTTTTTTTTTCCTCCCAAATGAAGCATGAACTCCGAAAAAGGGGGGGGACAAAAACACAGATATATATAAAAACAAAAAAAATAAAAAAAAACAAACAAAACAAACAAACGGAAAATACCTCTCAGTTTAACACAGGAAATTTGAATTGAAGATTCATTCTTCAATTCTTGCTTTTCCCAAGAGTTAACGGCGAGTCGGCCTGCTAGGTAAATTCCCATTCAAAGAACAGCACGTGGCATGGAGCTGTAATGGCTGCTGATAACTCGGCCAAAGTAGCTTCGCATAGCAGAATAAATATAAATTTCAAAATTTTTTTTTTTTTCCTCCCAAATGAAGCATGAACTCCGAAAAAGGGGGGGGGACAAAAAACACAGATATATATAAAAACAAAAAAACAAACAAAACAAACAAAACAAACAACGGAAAATACTGTTTAACACAGGAAATTTGAATTGAAGATTCATTCTTCAATTTTTGCTTTTCCCAAGAGTTAACGGCGAGTCGGCCTGCTAGGTAAATTCCCATTCAAAGAACAGCACGTGGCATGGAGCTGTAATGGCTGCTGATAACTCGGCCAAAGTAGCTTCGCATAGCAGAATAAATATAAATTTCAAAATTTTTTTCCTCCCAAATGAAGCATGAACTCCGAAAAAGGGGGGGGGGGGACAAAAATGACAGATATATATAAAACAAAAAAATAAAAAAAAACAAACAAACAAACAAACGGAAAATACCCCTCAGTTTAAATAAATATAAAATTTGAATTGAAGATTCATTCTTCAATTCTTGCTTTTCCCAAGAGTTAACGGCGAGTCGGCCTGCTAGGTAAATTCATTCCCAAAGAACAGCACGTGGCATGGATGAGCTGTAATGGCTGCTGATAATCCCGCCAAAGTAGCTTCGCATAGCAGAATAAATATAAAATTTCAAATTTTTTTTTTTTTCCTCCCAAATGAAGCATGAACTCCGAAAAAAAGGGGGGGGGGGACAAAAACACAGATATATATAAAAACAAAAAAATAAAAAAACAAAACAAAACAAACAAACGGAAAATACCTCTCAGTTTAACACAGGAAATTTGAATTGAAGATTCATTCTTCAATTCTTGCTTTTCCTAAGAGTTAACGGCGAGTCGGCCTGCTAGTAAATTCCCATTCAAAGAACAGCACGTGGCATGGAGCTGTAATGGCTGCTGATAACTCTTCCGGCCAAAGTAGCTTCGCATAGCAGAATAAATATAAATTTCAAAATTTTTTTTTTTTCCTCCCAAATGAAGCATGAACTCCGAAAAAGGGGGGGACAAAAACACAGATATATATAAAAACAAAAAATAAAAAACAAACAAAACAAACAAACGGAAAATACCTCTCAGTTTAACACAGGAAATTTGAATTGAAGATTCATTCTTCAATTCTTGCTTTTCCAAGAGTTAACGGCGAGCTGGCCTGCTAGGTAAATTCCCATTCAAAGAACAGCACGTGGCATGGAGCTGTAATGGCTGCTGATAACTCGGCCAAAGTAGCTTCTGGCATAGTTAAGAATAAATATAAATTTCAAAATTTTTTTTTTTTTTCCTCCCGGGCGAAGCATGAACTCCGAAAAAGGGGGGGGGGGGGACAAAAACAACAGATATATATAAAAACAAAATAAAAAACAAACAAAACAAACAAACGGGAAAATACCTCTCAGTTTAACACAGGAAATTTGAATTGAAGATTCATTCTTCAATTCTTGCTTTTCCCAAGAGTTAACGGCGAGTCGGCCTGCTAGGTAAATTCCCATTCAAAGAACAGCACGTGGCATGTGGAGCTGTAATGGCTGCTGATAACTCGGCCAAAGTAGCTTTCTGCATAGCAGAATAAATATAAATTTCAAAATTTTTTTTTTTTTTCCTCCCAAATGAAGCATGAACTCCGAAAAAAGGGGGGGGGGGGGGACAAACACAGATATATATAAAAAAACAAAAAAATAAAAAACAAACAAAACAAACAAACGGAAAATACCTCTCAGTTTAACACAGGAAATTTGAATTGAAGACTATCTCTTCAATTCTTGCTTTTCCCAAGAGTTAACGGCGAGTCGGCTCAGGTAACTCCCCATTCAAAGAACAGCACGTGGCATGGAGCTGTAATGGCTGATAACTCGCCAAAGTAGCTTCGCATAGCAGAATAAATATAAATTTCAAAATTTTTTTTTTCCTCCCAAATGAAGCATGAACTCCGAAAAGGGGGGGGGACAAAAACACAGATATATATAAAAACAAAAAAATAAACAAAACAAACAAAACAAACAAACGGAAAATACCTCTAGTTTAACACAGGAAATTTGAATTGAAGATTCATTCTTCAATTTTTGCTTTTCCCAAGAGTTAACGGCGAGTCGGCCTGCTAGGTAAATTCCCATTCAAAGAACAGCACGTGGCATGGAGCTGTAATGGCTGCTGATAACTCGGCCAAAGTAGCTTCGCATAGCAGAATAAATATAAATTTCAAAATTTTTTTTTTTCCTCCCCAAATGAAGCATGAACTCCGAAAAAGGGGGGGGGGGGACAAAAACACAGATATATATAAAAACAAAAAAACAAACAAAACAAACAACGGAAAAATACCTCTCTCAAGTTTAACACAGGAAATTTGAATTGAAGATTCATTCTTCAATTTGCTTTTCCCAAGAGTTAACGGCGAGTCGGCCTGCTAGGTAAATTCTATTCAAAGAACAGCACGTGGCATGGAGCTGTAATGGCTGCTGATAACTCGGCCAAAGTAGCTTCGCATAGCAGAATAAATATAATTCTTAAAATTTTTTTTTTTTTTTTTTCCTCCCAAATGAAGCATGAACTCCGAAAAAGGGGGGGGACAAAAACACAGATATATATAAAAACAAAAAAATAAAAAAAACAAACAAAACAAACAAACGGAAAATAATTCCTCTCAGTTTAACACAGGAAATTTGAATTGAAGATTCATTCTTCAATTCTTGCTTTTCCCAAGAGTTAACGGCGAGTCGGCCTGCTAGGTAAATTCCCATTCAAAGAACAGCACGTGGCATGGAGCTGTAATGGCTGCTGATAACTCGGCCAAAGTAGCTTGCATAGCAGAATAAATATAAATTTCAAAATTTTTTTTTTTTCCTCCCAAAATGAAGCATGAACTCCGAAAAAGGGGGGGACAAAAACACAGATATATAAAAACAAAAAAATAAAAAAAAACAAACAAAAACAAACAAACGGAAAATACCTCTCAGTTTAACACAGGAAATTTGAATTGAAGATTCATTCTTCAATTCTTGCTTTTCCCAAGAGTTAACGGCGAGTCGGCCTGCTAGGTAAATTCCCATTCAAAGAACAGCACGTGGTGACGGAGTTTTCAATGGCTGCTGATAACTCGGCCAAAGTAGCTTCTGCATAGCAGAATAAATATAAATTTCAAAATTTTTTTTTTTTCCTCCCAAACAGAAGCATGAACTCCGAAAAGGGGGGGGGGGGGGGGGGGACAAAAACACAGATATATATAAAAACAAAAAAATAAAAAAACAAACAAAACAAACAAACGGAAAATACCTCTCAGTTTAACACAGGAAATTTGAATTGAAGATTCATTTTCCAATTCTTGCTTTTCCCAAGAGTTAACGGCGAGTCGGCCTGCTAGGTAAATTCCCCATTCAAAGAACAGCACGTGGCATGGAGCTGTAATGGCTGCTGATAACTCGGCCAAAGTAGCTTCGCATAGCAGAATAAATATAAATTTCAAAATTTTTTTTTTCCTCCCAAATGAAGCATGAACTCCGAAAAAGGGGGGGACAAAAACACAGATATATATAAAACAAAAATAAAAAACAAACAAAAAACAAACAAACGGAAAATACCTCTCAGTTTAACACAGGAAATTTGAATTGAAGATTCATTCTTCAATTCTTGCTTTTCCCAAGAGTTAACGGCGAGTCGGCCTGGTTAGGTAAATTCCCATTCAAAGAACAGCACGTGGCATGGAGCTGTAATGGCTGCTGATAACTCGGCTCAAAGTAGCTTCGCATAGCAGAATAAATATAAATTTCAAAATTTTTTTTTTTTTCCTCCCAAATGAAGCATTAACTCCGAAAAAGGGGGGGGGACAAAAACACAGATATATATAAAAACAAAAAAATAAAAAAAACAAACAAAACAAACAAACGGAAAATACCTCTCAGTTTAACACAGGAAATTTGAATTGAAGATTCATTCTTCAATTCTTGCTTTTCCCAAGAGTTAACGGCGAGTCGGCCTGCTAGGTAAATTCCCATTCAAAGAACAGCACGTGGCATGGAGCTGTAATGGCTGCTGATAACTCGGCCAAAGTAGCTTCGCATAGCAGAATAAATATAAATTTCAAAATTTTTTTTTTTTCCTCCCAAATGAAGCATGAACTCCGAAAAAGGGGGGGGGGGGGACAAAAACACAGATATATATAAAAACAAAAAAATAAAAAAAACAAACAAAACAAACAAACGGAAAATACCTCTCAGTTTAACACAGGAAATTTGAATTGAAGATTCATTCTTCAATTCTTGCTTTTCCCAAGAGTTAACGGCGAGTCGGCCTGCTAGGTAAATTCCCATTCAAAGAACAGCACGTGGCATGGAGCTGTAATGGCTGCTGATAACTCGGCCAAAGTAGCTTCGCATAGCAGAATAAATATAAATTTCAAAATTTTTTTTTTTTCCTCCCAAATGAAGCATGAACTCCGAAAAAGGGGGGGGGGACAAAAACACAGATATATATAAAAACAAAAAAATAAAAAAAACAAACAAAACAAACAAACGGAAAATACCTCTCAGTTTAACACAGGAAATTTGAATTGAAGATTCATTCTTCAATTCTTGCTTTTCCCAAGAGTTAACGGCGAGTCGGCCTGCTAGGTAAATTCCCATTCAAAGAACAGCACGTGGCATGGAGCTGTAATGGCTGCTGATAACTCGGCCAAAGTAGCTTCGCATAGCAGAATAAATATAAATTTCAAAATTTTTTTTTTTCCTCCCAAATGAAGCATGAACTCCGAAAAAGGGGGGGGGGGGGGACAAAAACACAGATATATATAAAAACAAAAAAATAAAAAAAACAAACAAAACAAACAAACGGAAAATACCTCTCAGTTTAACACAGGAAATTTGAATTGAAGATTCATTCTTCAATTCTTGCTTTTCCCAAGAGTTAACGGCGAGTCGGCCTGCTAGGTAAATTCCCATTCAAAGAACAGCACGTGGCATGGAGCTGTAATGGCTGCTGATAACTCGGCCAAAGTAGCTTCGCATAGCAGAATAAATATAAATTTCAAAATTTTTTTTTTTCCTCCCAAATGAAGCATGAACTCCGAAAAAGGGGGGGGGGGGGGGGACAAAAACACAGATATATATAAAAACAAAAAAATAAAAAAAACAAACAAAACAAACAAACGGAAAATACCTCTCAGTTTAACACAGGAAATTTGAATTGAAGATTCATTCTTCAATTCTTGCTTTTCCCAAGAGTTAACGGCGAGTCGGCCTGCTAGGTAAATTCCCATTCAAAGAACAGCACGTGGCATGGAGCTGTAATGGCTGCTGATAACTCGGCCAAAGTAGCTTCGCATAGCAGAATAAATATAAATTTCAAAATTTTTTTTTTTCCTCCCAAATGAAGCATTAACTCCGAAAAAGGGGGGGGGGGACAAAAACACAGATATATATAAAAACAAAAAAATAAAAAAAACAAACAAAACAAACAAACGGAAAATACCTCTCAGTTTAACACAGGAAATTTGAATTGAAGATTCATTCTTCAATTCTTGCTTTTCCCAAGAGTTAACGGCGAGTCGGCCTGCTAGGTAAATTCCCATTCAAAGAACAGCACGTGGCATGGAGCTGTAATGGCTGCTGATAACTCGGCCAAAGTAGCTTCGCATAGCAGAATAAATATAAATTTCAAAATTTTTTTTTTTTCCTCCCAAATGAAGCATGAACTCCGAAAAAGGGGGGGGGGGGGGGGACAAAAACACAGATATATATAAAAACAAAAAAATAAAAAAAACAAACAAAACAAACAAACGGAAAATACCTCTCAGTTTAACACAGGAAATTTGAATTGAAGATTCATTCTTCAATTCTTGCTTTTCCCAAGAGTTAACGGCGAGTCGGCCTGCTAGGTAAATTCCCATTCAAAGAACAGCACGTGGCATGGAGCTGTAATGGCTGCTGATAACTCGGCGAAAGTAGCTTCGCATAGCAGAATAAATATAAATTTCAAAATTTTTTTTTTTCCTCCCAAATGAAGCATGAACTCCGAAAAAGGGGGGGGGGGGGACAAAAACACAGATATATATAAAAACAAAAAAATAAAAAAAACAAACAAAACAAACAAACGGAAAATACCTCTCAGTTTAACACAGGAAATTTGAATTGAAGATTCATTCTTCAATTCTTGCTTTTCCCAAGAGTTAACGGCGAGTCGGCCTGCTAGGTAAATTCCCATTCAAAGAACAGCACGTGGCATGGAGCTGTAATGGCTGCTGATAACTCGGCCAAAGTAGCTTCGCATAGCAGAATAAATATAAATTTCAAAATTTTTTTTTTTTCCTCCCAAATGAAGCATGAACTCCGAAAAAGGGGGGGGGGACAAAAACACAGATATATATAAAAACAAAAAAATAAAAAAAACAAACAAAACAAACAAACGGAAAATACCTCTCAGTTTAACACAGGAAATTTGAATTGAAGATTCATTCTTCAATTCTTGCTTTTCCCAAGAGTTAACGGCGAGTCGGCCTGCTAGGTAAATTCCCATTCAAAGAACAGCACGTGGCATGGAGCTGTAATGGCTGCTGATAACTCGGCCAAAGTAGCTTCGCATAGCAGAATAAATATAAATTTCAAAATTTTTTTTTTTTCCTCCCAAATGAAGCATGAACTCCGAAAAAGGGGGGGGGGACAAAAACACAGATATATATAAAAACAAAAAAATAAAAAAAACAAACAAAACAAACAAACGGAAAATACCTCTCAGTTTAACACAGGAAATTTGAATTGAAGATTCATTCTTCAATTCTTGCTTTTCCCAAGAGTTAACGGCGAGTCGGCCTGCTAGGTAAATTCCCATTCAAAGAACAGCACGTGGCATGGAGCTGTAATGGCTGCTGATAACTCGGCCAAAGTAGCTTCGCATAGCAGAATAAATATAAATTTCAAAATTTTTTTTTTTCCTCCCAAATGAAGCATGAACTCCGAAAAAGGGGGGGGGGGACAAAAACACATATATATAAAAACAAAAAAATAAAAAAAACAAACAAAACAAACAAACGGAAAATACCTCTCAGTTTAACACAGGAAATTTGAATTGAAGATTCATTCTTCAATTCTTGCTTTTCCCAAGAGTTAACGGCGAGTCGGCCTGCTAGGTAAATTCCCATTCAAAGAACAGCACGTGGCATGGAGCTGTAATGGCTGCTGATAACTCGGCCAAAGTAGCTTCGCATAGCAGAATAAATATAAATTTCAAAATTTTTTTTTTTTCCTCCCAAATGAAGCATGAACTCCGAAAAAGGGGGGGGGGGGGACAAAAACACAGATATATATAAAAACAAAAAAATAAAAAAAACAAACAAAACAAACAAACGGAAAATACCTCTCAGTTTAACACAGGAAATTTGAATTGAAGATTCATTCTTCAATTCTTGCTTTTCCCAAGAGTTAACGGCGAGTCGGCCTGCTAGGTAAATTCCCATTCAAAGAACAGCACGTGGCATGGAGCTGTAATGGCTGCTGATAACTCGGCCAAAGTAGCTTCGCATAGCAGAATAAATATAAATTTCAAAATTTTTTTTTTTTCCTCCCAAATGAAGCATGAACTCCGAAAAAGGGGGGGGGGGACAAAAACACAGATATATATAAAAACAAAAAAATAAAAAAAACAAACAAAACAAACAAACGGAAAATACCTCTCAGTTTAACACAGGAAATTTGAATTGAAGATTCATTCTTCAATTCTTGCTTTTCCCAAGAGTTAACGGCGAGTCGGCCTGCTAGGTAAATTCCCATTCAAAGAACAGCACGTGGCATGGAGCTGTAATGGCTGCTGATAACTCGGCCAAAGTAGCTTCGCATAGCAGAATAAATATAAATTTCAAAATTTTTTTTTTTTCCTCCCAAATGAAGCATGAACTCCGAAAAAGGGGGGGGGGGACAAAAACACAGATATATATAAAAACAAAAAAATAAAAAAAACAAACAAAACAAACAAACGGAAAATACCTCTCAGTTTAACACAGGAAATTTGAATTGAAGATTCATTCTTCAATTCTTGCTTTTCCCAAGAGTTAACGGCGAGTCGGCCTGCTAGGTAAATTCCCATTCAAAGAACAGCACGTGGCATGGAGCTGTAATGGCTGCTGATAACTCGGCCAAAGTAGCTTCGCATAGCAGAATAAATATAAATTTCAAAATTTTTTTTTTTTCCTCCCAAATGAAGCATGAACTCCGAAAAAGGGGGGGGGGACAAAAACACAGATATATATAAAAACAAAAAAATAAAAAAAACAAACAAAACAAACAAACGGAAAATACCTCTCAGTTTAACACAGGAAATTTGAATTGAAGATTCATTCTTCAATTCTTGCTTTTCCCAAGAGTTAACGGCGAGTCGGCCTGCTAGGTAAATTCCCATTCACGTGGCATGGAGCTGTAATGGCTGCTGATAACTCGGCCAAAGTAGCTTCGCATAGCAGAATAAATATAAATTTCAAAATTTTTTTTTTTTCCTCCCAAATGAAGCATGAACTCCGAAAAAGGGGGGGGACAAAAACACAGATATATATAAAAACAAAAAAATAACAAAAACAAACAAAAACAAAACAAACGGAAAATACCTCTCAGTTTAACACAGGAAATTTGAATTGCAGTTGATTCATTCTTCAATTCTTGCTTTTCCCAAGAGTTAACGGCGAGTCGGCCTGCTAGGTAAATTCCCATTCAAAGAACAGCACGTGGCATGGAGCTGTAATGTGACGGCTGATAACTCGGCCAAAGTAGCTTCGCATAGCAGAATAAATATAAATTTCAAAATTTTTTTTTTTTCCTCCCAAATGAAGCATGAACTCCGAAAAAGGGGGGGGGACAAAAACACAGATATATATAAAAACAAAAAAAAACAAAAAAAACAAACAAAACAAACAAACGGAAAAATACCTCTCAGTTTAACACAGGAAATTTGAATTGAAGATTCATTCTTCAATTCTTGCTTTTTCCAAGAGTTAACGGCGAGTCGGCCTGCTAGGTAAATTCCCATTCAAAGAACAGCACGTGGCATGGAGCTGTAAGGCCGGCTGCTGTGATAACTCGGCCAAAGTAGCTTCGCATAGCAGAATAAATATAAATTTCAAAATTTTTTTTTTTCCTCCCAAATGAAGCATTTAACCTGAAAAAGGGGGGGGGGACAAAAAACACAGATATATATAAAAACAAAAAAACAAACAAAACAAACAAAACAAACAAACGGAAAATACCTCCTCAGTTTAACACAGGAAATTTGAATTGGAAGATTCATTCTCGAATTCTTGCTTTTCCCAAGAGTTAACGGCGAGTCGGCCGGCTAGGTAAATTCCCATTCAAAGAACAGCACGTGGCATGGAGCTGTAATGGCTGCTGATAACTCGGCCAAAGTAGCTTGCATAGCAGAATAAATATAAATTTCAAAATTTTTTTTTTTTTCCTCCCAAATGAAGCATGAACTCCGAAAAAGGGGGGGGGGGACAAAAACACAGTAGTTATATATAAAAACAAAAAAATAAAAACAACAAAAAAAACAAACAAACGGAAAATACCTCTCAGTTTAACACAGGAAATTTGAATTGAAGATTCATTCTTCAATTCTTGCTTTCCAAGAGTTAACGGCGAGTCGGCCTGCTAGGTAAATTCCCATTCAAAGAACAGCACGTGGCATGGAGCTGTAATGGCTGCTGATAACTCGGCCAAAGTAGCTTCGCATAGCAGAATAAATATAAATTTCAAAATTTTTTTTTCCTCCCAAATGAAGCATGAACTCCGAAAAAGGGGGGACAAAACACAGATATATATAAAAAACAAAAAATAAAAAAAACAAACAAAACAAACAAACGGAAAATACCTCTCAGTTTAACACAGGAAATTTGAATTGAAGATTCATTCTTCAATTCTTGCTTTTCCCAAGAGTTAACGGCGAGTCGGCCTGCCAGGTAAATTCCCATTCAAAGAACAGCACGTGGCATGGAGCTGTAATGGGCTGCTGATAACTCGGCCAAAGTAGCTTCGCATAGCAGAATAAATATAAATTTCAAAATTTTTTTTTTTTTCCTCCTCTAAATGAAGCATGAACTCCGAAAAAGGGGGGACAAAAACACAGATATATATAAAAAACAAAAAATAAAAAAACAAACAAAACAAACAAACGGAAAATACCTCTCAGTTTGGGAACACAGGAAATTTGAATTGAAGATTCATTCTTCAATTCTTGCTTTTCCCCAAGAGTTTAACAAGAGTCTACCCAGGTGGTAAATTCCCATTCAAAGAACAGCACGTGGCATGGAGCTGTAATGGCTGCTGATAACTCGGCCAAAGTAGCTTCGTATAGCAGAATAAATATAAATTTCAAAATTTTTTTTTTTTCCTCCCCAAATGAAGCATGAACTCCGAAAAAGGGGGGGGGGGGGGGACAAAACACAGATATATATAAAAACAAAAAAATAAAAAACAAAACAAAACAAAACAAACGGAAAATACCTCTCAGTTTAACACAGGAAATTTGAATTAAAGATTCATTCTTCAATTCTTGCTTTTCCCAAGAGTTAACGGCGAGTCGGCCTGTGTGTGCACAAAATTCCCATTCAAAGAACAGCACGTGGCATGGAGCTGTAATGGCTGCTGATAACTCGGCCAAAGTAGCTTCGCATAGCAGAATAAATATAAATTTCAAAATTTTTTTTTTTCCTCCCCAAATGAAGCATGAACTCCGAAAAAAGGGGGGGGGGGGGGACAAAAACACAGATATATATAAAAACAAAAAAATAAAAAACAAAACAAAACAAACAAACGGAAAACATCAGTTTAACACAGGAAATTTGAATTGAAGATTCATTCTTCAATTCTTGCTTTTCCCAAGAGTTAACGGCGAGTCGGCCTGCTAGGTAAATTCCCATTCAAAGAACAGCACGTGGCATGGAGCTGTAATGGCTGCTGATAACTCGGCCAAAGTAGCTTCGCATAGCAGAATAAATATAAATTTCAAAATTTTTTTTTTCCTCCCAAATGAAGCGCATGAACTCCGAAAAAGGGGGGGGGACAAAACACAGATATATATAAAAACAAAAAAATAAAAAACAAACAAAACAAACAAAACGGAAAATACCTCCTCAGTTTAACACAGGAAATTTGAATTGAAGATTCATTCTTCAATTCTTGCTTTTCCCAAGAGTTAACGGCGAGTCGGCCTAAGCGAGGGTAAATTCCCATTCAAAGAACAGCACGTGGTATGGAGCTGTAATGGCTGCTGATAACTCGGCCAAAGTAGCTTCGCATAGCAGAATAAATATAAATTTCAAAATTTTTTTTTTTTTTCCTCCCAAATGAAGCATGAACTCCGAAAAAGGGGGGGGGGGACAAAAACACAGATATATATAAAAACAAAAAAAAATAAAAACAAACAAAACAAACAAACGGCACACTCTCTCAGTTTAAATTATTAGAAATTTGAATTGAAGATTCATTCTTCAATTCTTGCTTCCAAGAGTTAACGGCGAGTCGGCCTGCTAGGTAAATTCCCATTCAAGAACAGCACGTGGCATGGAGCTGTAATGCTGCTGATAACTCGGCTGCCAAAGTAGCTTCGCATAGCAGAATAAATTTTTATAAATTTCAAATTTTTTTTTTTTTTCCTCCCAAATGAAGCATGAACTCCGAAAAAGGGGGGGGGACAAAAACACAGATATATATAAAAACAAAAAAATAAACAAAACAAACAAAACAAACAAACGGAAAATACCTCTCAGTTTAACACAGGAAATTTGAATTGAAGATTCATTCTTCAATTCTTGCTTTTCCCAAGAGTTAACGGCGAGTCGGCCTGCTAGGTAAATTCCCATTCAAAGAACAGCACGTGGCATGGAGCTGTAATGGCTGGGCGATAACTCGGCCAAAGTAGCTTCTGTACATATAAGAATAAATATAAATTTCAAAATTTTTTTTTTTTCCCTCCCAAATGAAGCAAGGAATCGAAAAAGGGGGGGACAAAAACACAGATATATATAAAAACAAAAAAATAAAAACAAACAAAACAAACAAACGGAAAATACCTCTCAGTTTCAATTAGGAAATTTGAATTGAAGATTCATTCTTCAATTCTTGCTTTTCCAAGAGTTAACGGCGAGTCGGCCTGCTAGGTAAATTCCCATTCAAAGAACAGCAATTTTTGCATGGAGCTGTAATGGCTGCTGATAACTCGGCCAAAGTAGCTTCTGCATAGCAGAATAAATATAAATTTCAAAATTTTTTTTTCTTTTCCTCCCAAATGAAGCATGAACTCCGAAAAAGGGGGGGGGGGGGGACAAAAACACAGATATATATATAAAAACAAAAAAATAAAAAAAAACAAACAAAACAAACAAACGGAAAATAATTTCCTCAGTTTAATACAGGAAATTTGAATTGAAGATTCATTCTTCAATTCTTGCTTTTCCCAAGAGTTAACGGCGAGTCGGCCTGCTAGGTAAATTCCCAATTCAAAGAACAGCACGTGGCATGGAGCTGTAATGGCTGCTGATAACTCGGCCAAAGTAGTTTTCATAGCAGAATAAATATAAATTTCAAAATTTTTTTTTTTTTCCTCCCAAACGAAGCATGAACTCCGAAAAAGGGGGGGGGGGGGGACAAAAACACAGATATATATAAAAACAAAAAAATAAAAAAAACAAACAAAACAAACAAACGGAAAATACCTCTCAGTTTAACACAGGAAATTTGAATTGAAGATTCATTCTTCAATTCTTGCTTTTCCCAAGAGTTAACGGCGAGTCGGCCTGCTAGGTAAATTCCCATTCAAAAGAACAGCACGTGGCATGGAGCTGTAATGGCTGCTGATAACTCACAAAGTAGCTTCGCATAGCAGAATAAATATAAATTTCAAAATTTTTTTTTTTTCCTCCCAAATGAAGCATGAACTCCGAAAAAGGGGGGGACAAAAACACAGATATATATAAAAACAAAAATAAAAACAAACAAAACAAACAAACGGAAAATACCTCTCAGTTTAACACAGGAAATTTGAATTGAAGATTCATTCTTCAATTCTTGCTTTTCCCAAGAGTTAACGGCGAGTCGGCTCAAGTAGTAAATCTTCCCATTCACGTGGCATGGAGCTGTAATGGCTGCTGACAACTCGCCAAAGTAGCTTCGCACAGCAGAATAAATACAAATTTCAAAATTTTTTTTTTTTTCCTCCCAAATGAAGCATGAACTCCGAAAAAGGGGGGGGGGGGGGACAAAAACACAGATATATATAAAAACAAAAAAATAACAAAAACAAACAAACAAACAAACGGAAAATACCTCTCAGTTTAACACAGAAATTTGAATTGAAGATTCATATTCTTCAATTCTTGCTTTTCCCAAGAGTTACCCAGGCGAGTCGGCCTGCTAGGTAAATTCCCATTCAAAGAACAGCACGTGGCATGGAGCTGTAATGGCTGCTGATAACTCGGCCAAAAGTATTTCTGCACAGTAGAATAAATATAAATTAAAATTTTTTTTTTTTCCAAAATGAAGCATGAACTCCGAAAAAGGGGGGGGGGACAAAAACACAGATATATATAAAAACAAAAAATAAAAAACAAACAAAAACAAACAAACGGAAAATACCCTCTCAGTTTAACACAGGAAATTTGAATTGAAGATTCATTTCAATTCTTGCTTTTCCCAAGAGTTAACGGCGAGTCGGCCTGCTAGGGCGCACCCATTCAAAGAACAGCACGTGGCATGGAGCTGTAATGGCTGCTGATAATTTTGCCATGAATGCATAGCAGAATAAATATAAATTTCAAAATTTTTTTTTTTTTTCCCCCTCCCAAAAATGCTATGAACCTGAAAAAGGGGGGGGGGGACAAACACAGATATATATAAAACAAAAATAAAAAAAAACAAACAAAACAAACAAACGGAAAATACCCTCTAGTTTAACACAGGAAATTTGAATTGAAGATTCATTCTTCAATTCTTGCTTTTCCCAAGAGTTAATTGCTATTTGGCCTGCTAGGTAAATTCCCATTCAAAGAACAGCACGTAAGTATGGAGCTGTAATGGCTGCTGGATAATCACACAAAGTAGTTTGCAGTAAATATAAATACAAATTTCAAAATTTTTTTTTTTTTCCTCCTAAAATGAAGCTACGAACTCCGAAAAAGGGGGGACAAAAACACAGACATATATAAAAAAACAAAAAACAAAAACAAACAAAACAAACAAACGGAAAATACCTTCTAGTTTAACAGGAAATTTGAATTGGAAGATTCATTCTTCAATTCTTGCTTTTCTCAAGAGTTAACGGCGAGTCGGCCTGCTAGGTAAATTCCCATTCAAAGAACAGCACGTGGCATGGAGCCGTAATGGCTGCCACAACTCGCCACAGCCGGCAGAATAAATACACCCCTAAAATTTTTTTTTTTTTCCTCCCAAATGAAGCATGAACTCCGAAAAAGGGGGGGGGGGACAAAAACACAGATATATATAAAAACAAAAAAACAAAAAAACAAACAAACAAACAAACGGAAAATACCTCCTTGTAGTTTAACACAGGAATGAATTGAAGATTCATTCTTCAATTCTTGCTTTTCCCAAGAGTTAACACAGAGTCGGGCTCACATAGGGTAAATTCTGTCCAAAGAACAGCACGTGGCATGGTGGAGCTGTAAATGGGCTGAGAACCCGGCCAAAGTAGCTTCGCATAGCAGAATAAATATAAATTTCAAAATATTTTTTTTTTTTCCTCCCAAATGAAGCATGAACTCCGAAAAAGGGGGGGGGACAAAACACAGATATATAAAAACAAAAAAATAAAAAAAACAAACAAAAACAAACAAAAACAAAACAAAACGGAAAATACCTCTCAGTTTAACACAGGAAATTTGAATTGAAGATTCATTCTTCAATTCTGTTTTTCCCAAGAGTTAACGGCGAGTCGGCCTTGCCAGGTAAATTCCCATTCAAAGAACAGCACGTGGCATGGAGCTGTAATGGCTGCTGATAACTCGGCCAAAGCAGCTTGCATAGCAGAATAAATATAAATTTCAAAACTTTTTTTTTTTCCTCCCAAATGAAGCATGAACCTGGAAAAAGGGGGGACAAAAAACACAGATATATATAAAAACAAAAATAAAAACAAACAAAACAAACAAACAAACAAACGGAAAATACCTCCTGCTTCATCACGGGAAATTTGGAATTGAAGATTCATTCTTCAATTCTTGCTTTTCCTTAAGAGCTCGGTGAGTTTGCCTGCTAGGTAAATTCTCATTCAAAGAACAGCACGTGGCATGGAGCTGTAATGGCTGCTGATAACTCGGCCAAAGTAGCTTCTGCATAGTAGAATAAATACAAATTTCAAAATTTTTTTTTTTTTTCCTCCCAAATGAAGCATGAACCTGAAAAAGGGGGGGGGGGACAAAAACACAGATATATATAAACAAAAAAATAAAAACAAACAAAACAAAACAAACAAACAAACGGAAAATACCCTCAGTTTAACACAGGAAATTTGAATTGAAGATTCATTCTTCAATTTCTGCTTTTCCCAAGAGTTACCCATGAGTCGGGTCTGCTAGGTAAATTCTCATTCAAAGAACAGCAATGGGCATGAGCTGTAATGGCTGCTGATAACTCGGCCAAAGTAGCTTGCATAGCAGAATAAATATACCTAAAATTTTTTTTTTTTTTTTCCTCCCCAAATGAAGCATGAACCTGGAAAAAGGGGGGACAAAAACACAGATATATATAAAAACAGAAAAAATAAAAAAAACAAACAAAACAAACAAAACAAACAAACGGAAAATACCTCTCAGTTTAACACAGGGCCTGAATTGAAGATCTATTCTTCAATTCTTGCTTTTCCCAAGAGTTAACGGCGAGTCGGCCTGCTAGGTAAATTCCCATTCAAAGAACAGCACGTGGGTATGGAGCTGTAATGGCTGCTGATAACTCGCTAAAGTAGCTTCGCATAGCAGAATAAATATAAATTTCAAATTTTTTTTTTTTTCCTCCCAAATGAAGCATGAACTCCGAAAAAGGGGGGGGGGGGGAAACACAGATATATATAAAAACAAAAACAAAAACAAAACAAACAAACGGAAAATACTCAGTTTAACACAGGAAATTTGAATTGAAGATTCATTCTTCAATTCTTGCTTTTCCCAAGAGTTAACGGCGAGTCGGCCTGCTAGGTAAATTCTATTCAAAGAACAGCACGTGGCATGGAGCTGTAATGGCTGCTGATAACTCGTCACAAAGTAGCTTCACAGAATAAATATAATTTCCTCCCAAATGAAGCAAGGAACTCCGAAAAGGGGGGGGACAAAACACAGATATATAGCAAAACAAAAACAAAAACAAAAACAAACAAACGGAAAATAATTTCAGTTTACACTATTAGAAAATTTGAATTGAAGATTCATTCTTCACCTTGCTTTTCCCAAGAGTTAACGGCGAGTTTGGCCTGCTAGGTAAATTCCTATTCAAAGAACAGCACGTGGCATGGAGCTGTAATGGCTGTCAGATAACTCGGCCAAAGTAGCTTCGCATAGCAGAATAAATATAAATTTCCAAATTTTTTTTTTTTTTTTTCCTCCCAAATGAAGCATGAACCTGGAAAAGGGGGGGGGGGGACAAAAACACAGATATATATAAAAACAAAAAATAAAAAAAACAAACAAAACAAAACAAACAAACGGAAAATACCTCTCAGTTTAACACAGGAAATTTGAATTGAAGATTCATTCTTCAATTCTTGCTTTTCCTAAGAGTTACCTCCATGAGTCGGCCTGCTAGTAAATTCTATCTAAAGAACAGCACGTGGCATGGAGGCCACGTGGCTGCTGATAACTCGGCCAAAGTAGCTTCACAGCAGAACAACATAAATTTCCAAAATTTTTTTTTTTCCTCCCAAATGAAGCATGAACTCCGAAAAGAGGGGGGGACAAAAACACATATATATAAAAACAAAAAAATAAAAAAAACAAACAAAACAAACAAAACAAACAAACGGAAAATACCTCTCAGTTTAACACAGGAAATTTGAATTGAAGATTCATTCTTCAATTCTTGCTTTTCCCAAGAGTTAACGGCGAGTCGGCCTGCTAGGTAAATTCCCATTCAAAGAACAGCACGTGGCATGGAGCTGTAATGGCTGCTGATAACTCGGCCAAAGTAGCTTCGCATAGCAGAATAAATATAAATTTCAAAATTTTTTTTTTTTCCTCCCAAATGAAGCATGAACTCCGAAAAAGGGGGGGGGGGGGGGACAAAAACACATATATAAAAACAAAAAAATAAAAAAAACAAACAAAACAAACAAACGGAAAATACCTCTCAGTTTAACACAGGAAATTTGAATTGAAGATTCATTCTTCAATTCTTGCTTTTCCCAAGAGTTAACGGCGAGTCGGCCTGCTAGGTAAATTCCCATTCAAAGAACAGCACGTGGCATGGAGCTGTAATGGCTGCTGATAACTCGGCCAAAGTAGCTTCGCATAGCAGAATAAATATAAATTTCAAAATTTTTTTTTTTTCCTCCCAAATGAAGCATGAACTCCGAAAAAGGGGGGGGGGACAAAAACACAGATATATATAAAAACAAAAAAATAAAAAAAACAAACAAAACAAACAAACGGAAAATACCTCTCAGTTTAACACAGGAAATTTGAATTGAAGATTCATTCTTCAATTCTTGCTTTTCCCAAGAGTTAACGGCGAGTCGGCCTGCTAGGTAAATTCCCATTCAAAGAACAGCACGTGGCATGGAGCTGTAATGGCTGCTGATAACTCGGCCAAAGTAGCTTCGCATAGCAGAATAAATATAAATTTCAAAATTTTTTTTTTTTTCCTCCCAAATGAAGCATGAACTCCGAAAAAGGGGGGGGGGGACAAAAACACAGATATATATAAAAACAAAAAAAAAAAAAAAACAAACAAAACAAACAAACGGAAAATACCTCTCAGTTTAGCACAGGAAATTTGAATTGAAGATTCATTCTTCAATTCTTGCTTTTCCAAGAGTTAACGGCAGGTCGGCCTGCTAGGTAAATTCCCATTCAAAAAAAGAACAGCACGTGGCATGGAGCTGTAATGGCTGCTGATAACTCGGCCAAAGTAGCTTCCTGTAGAATAAATATAAATTTCAAAAATTTTTTTTTTTTCCTCCAAATGAAGCATGGAACTCCGAAAAAGGGGGGGGGACAAAAACACAGATATGTCAAAAACAAAAACAAACAAAACAAACAAACGGAAAATACCTCTCAGTTTAACACAGGAAATTTGAATTGAAGATTCATTCTTCAATTCCTTGCTTTCAAGAGTTAACGGCGAGTCGGCCTGCTGGGTAAATTCCCATTCAAAGAACAGCACGTGGCGTGGAGCTGTAATGGCTGCTGATAACTCGGCCAAGTAGCTTCGCATAGCAGAATAAATATAAATTTCAAATTTTTTTTTTTTCCTCCCAAATGAAGCATGAACTCCGAAAAGGGGACAAAAACACAGATATATATAAAAACAAAAAAATAAAAAAAACAAACAAAACAAACAAACGGAAAATACCTCTCAGTTTAACACAGGAAATTTGAATTGAAGATTCATTCTTCAATTCTTGCTTTTCCAAAGGTTAACGGCGAGTCGGCCTGCTAGGTAATTCCCATTCAAAGAACAGCACGTGGCATGGAGCTGTAATGGCTGCTGATAACTCGGCCAAAGTAGCTTCGCACTGTAGAATAAATATAAATTTCAAAATTTTTTTTACTCCAAATGAAGCATGAACTCCGAAAAAGGGGGGGGACAAAAACACAGATATATATAAAAACAAAAAAAAAATAAAAAAAACAAACAAAAAACAAACAAAACAAACAAACGGAAAATACCTCTCAGTTTAACACAGGAAATTTGGTCAAAATTCATTCTTCAATTCTTGCTTTTCCCAAGAGTTAACGGCAAGTCGACCTACTGAGCCATTCCCATTCAAAGAACAGCACGTGGCATGGAGCTGTAATGGCTGCTGATAACTCGGCCGATAGCTTCCACATGGCAGAATAAATGAAATTTCTGAAATTTTTTTTTTTTTCCTCTGAAAGAAATGGAAGCATGAACTCCGAAAAAGGGGGGGGACAAAAACACAGATATATATAAAAACAAAAAAATAAAAAAAACAAACAAAAACAAACAAAACAAACAAACGGAAAATACCTGTCAGTTTAACACAGGAAATTTGGGCAAGAAGATTCATTCTTCAATTATTGCTTTCTCAAGAGTTAACGGCGAGTCGGCCTGCTAGGTAAATTCCCATTCCAAAAGAACAGCACATCGCATGGAGCTGTAATGGCTGCTGATAACTCCTTAAGTAACTTCATAGCAGAATAAATATAAATTTCAAAATTTTTTTCCTCCCCAAATGAAGCATGAACTCCGAAAAAGGGGGGGGGGTTAAAAAACACAGATATATATAAAAACAAAAATAAAAAAAACAAACAAAACAAACAAAACAAACAAACGGAGAAAATACCTCTCCAGTTTAACACAGGAAATTGAATTGAAGATTCATTCTTCGAATCACCACTCCTAAAGTTAACGGCGAGTCGACCCTGCTAGGTAAATTCCCATTCAAAGAACAGCACGTGGCATGGAGCGTGTAATGGCTGCTGATAACTCGGCCAAAGTAGCTTCGCATAGCAAGGAATAAATATTATAATTTTCAAAAATTTTTTTTTTTTTCCTCCCAAATGAAGCATGAACTCCGAAAAAGGGGGGGGACCATGCAGATATATATAAAAACAAAAAAAAATAAAAAAAACAAACAAAACAAACAAAACAGCAGAAGAAATACCTCTCAGTTTAACACAGGAAATTTGAATTGAAGATTCATTCTTCAATTCTTGCTTTTCCCAAGAGTTAACAGCGGCGAGTCGGCCTGCTAGGTAAATTCCCATTCCAAAAAGAACAGCACGTGGCATGGAGCTGTAATGGCTGCTGATAACTCGGCCAAAGTAGCTGCCTAGCAGAATAAATATAAATTTCAAAATTTTTTTTTTTCCTCCCCGATGAAGCATGAACTCCGAAAAAGGGGGGGGGACAAAAACACAGATATATAAAAAACAAAAAAATAAAAAAAAAACAAACAAAACAAACAAAACAAACAAACGGAAAATACCTCTCAGTTTGCTTACAGGAAATTTGAATTGAAGATTCATTCTTCAATTCTTGCTTTTCCCAGAGTTAACGGCGAGTCGGCACCTACTAGGTAAATTCCCATTCAAAGAACAGCACGTGGCATGGAGCTGTAATGGCTGCTGATATTAGCCAAAGTAACTTCGCATAGCAGAATAAATATAAATTTCAAAATTTTTTTTTTTTTTTTCCTCCCAAATGAAGCATGAACTCCGAAAAAGGGGGGGGGGACAAACACAGATATATATAAAAAAAGAAACAAAAAAAAAAAAAACAAACAAAACAAACAAAACAAACAAACGGAAAATACTGCTCTCAGTTTAACTTTGGAAATTTGAATTGAAGATTCATTCTTCCAATTCTTGCTTTTAAGAGTTGGCAAGGTCAGCCTGCTAGGTAAATTCCCATTCAAAGAACAACACGTGGCATGGAGCTGTAATGGCTGCGATAACTCGGCAATGGCTTCGCGTAGCAGAATAAATATAAATTTCAAAATTTTTTTTTTTCCTCCCAAATGGCTTGTGAACTCCGAAAAAAGGGGGGGGGGGACAAAAACACAGATATATATAAAAACAAAAAAGTAAAAAAACAAACAAAACAAACAAAACAAACAAACGGAAAATACCTCTCAGTTTAACACAGGAAATTTGGTGGAAGATTCATTCTTCAATTCTTGCTTTCCCAAGAGTTAACGGCAGGTCGACCTGTAGGTAAATTCCCATTCAAAGAACAGCACGTGGCATGGAGCTGTAATGGCTGCTGATAACTCGGCCAGAAAACGCTTCGCATAGCAGAATAAATGTAAATTTCAAAAAAATTTTTTTCCTCCCAAATGAAGCATGAACTCCGAAAAGGGGGGGGGACAAAAACACAGATATATATAAAAACAAAAAAAAACAAACAAAACAAACAAACGGAAAATACCTCGAGTTTAACACAGGAAATTTGAATTGAAGATTCATTCTTCAATTCTTGCTTTTTCCCAAAGGTTAACAGCGAGTCAATATATGAGTGAAAATTCCCATTCAAAGAACAGCACGTGGCATGGGAGGCTGTAATGGCTGCTGATAACTCGGCCAAAGTAGCTTCTTGAAATAAATAAATTTCAATTTTTTTTTTCCTCCCAAATGAAGCATGAACTCCGAAAAAGGGGGGGGGGACAAAGAAACACAGATATATATAAAAAACAAAAAAAAATAAAAAAACAAACAAAACAAACAAAACAAACAAACGGAAAATACCTCTCAGTTTAACACAGAATTTGAATTGGAAGATTCATTCTTCAATTCTTGCTTTCCCAAGAGTTAACGGCGAGTCAGCCTGCTAGGTAAATTTCCCATTTCAAAGAACAGCACGTGGCATGGAGCTGTAATGGCTGCTGATAACTCGGCCAAAGTAGCTTTGCTAGCAGAATAAATATAAATTTCAAAATTTTTTTTTTTTCCTCCCAAATGAAGCATGAACTCCGAAAAAGAGAGGGGGACAAAAACACAGATATATATAAAAACAAAAAAAAATAAAAAAAACAAAACAAAACAAACAAACGGAAAATACCTCTCAGTTTAACACAGGAAATTTGAATTGAAATTCATTCTTCAATTCTTGCTTTTCCCCAAGAGTTAACGACGAGTCAGCCTGCTAGGTAAATTCCATTCAAAGAACACTTCCCACGTGCTGGAGCTGTAATGGCTGCTGATAACTCGGCCAAAGTACTTCGCATAGCAGAATAAATATAAATTTCAAAATTTTTTTTTTTTCCTCCCAAATGAAGCATGAACTCCGAAAAGAGGACAAAACACAGACCATATCAAAAACAAAAAAAAAAAACAAACAAAACAAACAAACGGAAAATACCTCTCAGTTTAGCACAGGAAATTTGGGTGAAGATTCATTCTTCATTCTTGCTTTCCAAAGAGTTAACGGCGAGTCGGCCTGCTAAGGTAAAATTCCCATTCAGAGCAACGCTGGAGCTGTAATGGCTGCGTACTCGACCAAAAGTAGCTAGCAGAATAAATATAAATTTCAAAATTTTTTTTTCCTCCCAAATGAAGCATGAACTCCGAAAAAGGGGGGGGGGGGACAAAAACACAGATATATATAAAAACAAAAAACAAACAAAACAAACAAACAGAAGAAATACCTATAAGTTTAACACAGGAAATTTGAATTGATTTCATTTACCTTCCAATTCTTGGCACCTCCCAAGGATTAGCTTAGTCAGCCTGCCTAGGTAAATTCCCATTCAAAGAACAGCACGTGACATGGAGCTGTAATGGTGAGAAAAACAAAAAAATAAAAAAAACAAACAAAACAAACAAAACAAACAAACGGAAAATGCCTCTCAGTTTAACACAGGAAATTTGAGATTGAAGATTCATTTCTTCAATTCTTGCTTTTCCAAAGTTAACGGCAGTCGTATATGGGTAAATTCCCATTCAAAGAACAACACGTGGCATGGAGCGCGGCTGCTGATAACTCGGCCAAAAGTAGCTTCACTATATGAGGCCATCTCGGCTAAAAATTTTTTTTTTCCTCCAAATGAAGCATGAACTCCGAAAGGACAAAAACACGAATATATATAAAAACAAAAAAATAAAAAAAACAAACAAAACAAACAAACGGAAAAATACCTCTCAGTTGCCTGAGGAAATTTGAATTGAAGATTCATTCTGCTTCAATTCTTGCTTTTCAAGAGTTAACGGCGAGTCCGGCCTATCTAGGTAAATTCCCATTCAAAAAATGACACGTGGCATGGAGCTGTAATGGCTGCTGATAACTCGGCCAAAGTAGCTTCGCATAGCAGAATAAATATAAATTTCAAAATTTTTTTTTCCTCCCAAATGAGCACATGAACTCCGAAAAAGGGGGGGGACAAACTTGAATATATATAAAAACAAAAAAATAAAAAAAAACAAACAAACAAACAAACAAACAAACGGAAAATACCTCAGTTTAACACAGGAAATTTGAATTGAAGATTCATTCTTCAATTCTTACTTTCTCAAAGTTAACGGCGAGTCGGCCTACTAGGTAGAGATTCCCATTCAAAGAACAGCACGTGGCATGGAGCTGTAATATTTTCGATAACTCGGATTGAAAAGTAACTACGCATAGCAGAATAAATATAAATTTCAAAAATTTTTTTTTCCTCCCCAAATGAAGCATGAACTCCGAAAAAAGGGGGGGGGGACAAAAACACAGATATATATAAAACAAAAAAACAAACAAAACAAACAAACGGAAAATACCTCTCAGTTTAACACAGGAAATTTGAATTGAAGATTCATTCTTCAATTCTTGCTTTCCAAGAGTTAGTAACGGCGTTCTGAGCACGCTAGGTAAATTCCCCATTCAAAGAACAGCACGTGGCATGGAGCTGTAATGGCTGCTGATAACTCAGCTTGTGTGCTTCGCATAGCAGAATAAATATAAATTTCTAAAATTTTTTTTTTCCTCCCGATAAGAGCATGAACTCCGAAAGGGGGGGACAAAAACACAGATATATATAAAAACAAAAAAAAAAAAAAACAAACAAAACAAACAAACGGAAAATACCTCTCCGGTTTAGCACAGGAAATTTGAATTGAAGATTCATTCTTCAATTCTTGCTTTTCCCAAGAGTTAACGGCGAGTCGGCCTGCTAGGAACCCATAGCTAGAGGGAGAACAGATGGATTAATACTTTTCCCAAGTGTATTTGCGCGTCGATCAATGAAAGGTATTCGACGGGAATTCGAACTCGGTTCTCTGATTTCTCATTCTAAGCCGATATTCATTGCACCGCAACGTACTCTATTTTAAAAAAAAAATGAAGCGGTCTTACGTATCTCAGAAATAGAAACGGTATTACTTATCTAAGTATGAAAATATAGTTTCTTCTACGGAAACAAAGAAATAAAAACTTTTACTTTCAAAGAAACGCCAGTCATTTCGGAAATAAAAAAATAAGATGAAATGTTCATTTTCTTTGTCAAATAATTTTTTCTATAAAAATACAAGAGAATTAATAAATTTTACGCATAGAAAAAAACTGAAATGTTTATAATGGTGAAAACATATAATACCGATCGGAAGAATGTTCCAGTAAGGTTCATAAACGAAATAAATTTATTTTACTCAGGTTGATTTTAAAATGAAGAAACTTCTTTCCTTTTTGTAAGGTTTTATGTTTGAATATTTTTTCTAAGAATTAGTCTAATTTTTCCGCTGAAGATTAATAAATCTAAATTCTATATGAGAAAAAATGGAATCGGTTTTTATTGCTTACCATATATTGTATTTGATCACCGTTTTGCGTTTATGGAATTAATATTTTTATATTATTTATAATTCTGATTTATTATTCTTTGATTTATTGTGAACAAGTAAATTTTACAATTGAAAAACGTTTTGCTAAATGACACACTCGTTTTCAATAAGTTTACGGAAAATAAACTTCTTGTATTTGTTTTACTTATTTATCGTATTACTAAGAACTAATGATGTGCGTTGCGGTGTATTGGATATCGGCTGGGAACGAGAAATCGGGGAGCCGATTTCAAATTCCAGCCGAATTCATTGCATTCACTTACGCGCAAATACCCTTGGGAAAGGTATTAATCCGTCTATTCCTTCCAGTTATGGGTTAAATAACAGGACAGATTGGGTTCTATAGCCTAGGTCGGCAACCAGTCTACCGCAGAAAGCAATGGCAACCTACTGCGGGATAATCTTCTGCTCAGTCAGTCATGTCTCTTTCGAAACATGATCGCCCAAGCGTGTATCACGTATGGCATTTAACTGACTGACTAAGAACATTGTTCATTGAATATTGAATACATTTCAATACGTACTTATCCATCCTCTCTCTTTCATAGCTAGCTACCACGCTAGCTTTATATATATATATATATATAGTGTATCGAGGCAGCAAATAATTTTCTAAACATATACTGTTAAATATAAGAGACTATGGATGTCTATTATGTTTAATCATGGGACGTTCTAAACGTTGTATTTTGGCTTAAATTTCAGTTGAAAATTACATTGCATTTGAATACATGGTTCTGTTGTCATTTCGCGCTATCACTCAATGTGACGTCATAGAACCGCATTGCAAATTTGCGAACTGCGTTTGTTATTTTTGGTAACTATTGCCGTTGTCTAGCGGAGTTTTATGTCAACACAAAATAAAATCGTCGGTGATGGTGGATGTTATTGTGTTACCGTCTTAATAACCTTTCTGAAGATGGCTCATGTGAGCAGAAAACTTAGAACCAAATTAATAAAAAATTATCCAAATGTTGGAGAATTTTTGTCTTTATTTTAAACAGAAATTACAGCCAAAATACGAGTATTAGAACGGCTCATGATTAAACATAATAGACATTCATTGTCTCTTATATTTAACAGTATATGTTTAGAAAATATATATATATGTGTGTGTGTGTGTGTGTGTGTGTGTTTGTGTGTGTGTGTGTCTGTGTGTGTGTTAACAGAATAATATACATACATACATACATACATACATACATACATACAAACACTGATCTAATAGAACGAGAGATAGATATTAACAGAATGAAATAGACTGATTACCTTTAATACCTAATCTCACAGTCATTGTCTGCTTGAAGCCCTAATTAAATAAATGCAGTTTTATCATTTCCTTTACTAGCATATGCGTTATATCTTGTCAAATTCTCTTAATAAATATAATTGATTTGCACATTCACTTTAAAACCATTTTCATTAAGAAACGTGTTTTTTATTTATTACAACTCTTTTGTAACCTTTATAAATAAGTATTTTTTCTTGATAGCGTTTATAAATTAAAAGGTATAGTTATCTTCTTTTTAAAGATGATAACGTCCTTAGAATTTAAACCACATCTTGGGAGAAATTGTAAGTCATGTATCAGTCAGTTAAGTGCCATACGTGATACACGCTTGGGCGATCATGTCTCGAAAGAGACATGACTGACTGGGCAGAAGATTATCCCGCAGTAGGTTGCCATTGCTTTCTGCGGTAGACTGGTTGCCGACCAAGGCTATAGAACCCAACCTGTCCTGCTGTTTAACCCATAACTGGAAGGAAGTGATGGATTAATACCTTTCCCAAGGGTATTTGCGCGTAAGTGAATACAATGGATTCAACTGGAATTCGAACTCGGCTCCCCGGTTTCTCGTTCCGAGCCGATATCCACTATGTATAAAGGGAAATAATGCTGATATTTTTAATAATACAGTTTGAAAATCCAGTAACATAAATTATAATATTAGAATACGTATAAAATGAAATAAACCATTATTAAAATATTTTTAGGATTTATTTCCAAGCAAGGGAATAAACCTTCTAAGATACAAAGATTTACTGAGTGTGAAAGAATAAGAAAACATAAAAACAGTATAAATGCTAGAGAACAATAAGAGAAGAATCAAGAAGACAGTAGATAACAATTGACATTACATTTAAATTTTTCAAAATCAATATTGGTTGGAAAGCAAGAAACCAGAAGAGAGTTCCACAGTCAAAAAATGCTAGAAAATAAACTGTTAGCATAGATTGCATATTGATAATTCAAAACTAAAATGATAAAAACATGTTTAGTTGCTTTAATCACAATTTCACTAATATCGTTTAACAGCGTCAGCAAATCGCACAACCAGCATATCAAAGTAAACGAACTTCATGCAACGCCAGCAATCATTGCTATTAAAGCAATAGTATCAGACATAATGCAAATGAAAGCTATATATTCTTAGAGAAATCATATTTAATCATAGGCAAGTAATATTCAAAATATCTTATTATCTTATTATCTGATACTTTTATCAAATGAAACGGTGTCAACCATATCACTAATTATTACCTTTTGGCTAGTATTTTTGTGAAATATTATTAACTAGCAGTATAGCCCGGCGTTGCTCGGGTGTAATGAAAGCTTTTATATATATATATTATCGATTTTCGGCACTATTGTAAGAACTGTAACTTTGAAACTTCTGAATATCGTTTCTTATGTCTTTGTCTATGAGTGTATCAAATTTGATTAACCCTCTAGGGCCATTCGTATCATATTTGATACAGTATTTCCCTATAAGGAAACATTTGGTATTTCCCTATAAGGAAACATTTGGTATTCATTGACTGAGCAGTCAGTACTGCTTTCATTTGACAATTATAAAAGATTTCTCTTAAAAAAATTTTCAGGAAAATATTTCTTTCAAGGCTTGTTTTCATACTGTATCAAATATGATACGAATGGCCCTAGAGGGTTACAATCGGACCACTCCTTCTATAACTCAATTTTTTCGATTATCAAATTTCGATATTTATCTGGGGTACCTCGACACAGAACCTTGCTAAGAACACTCGCAAACGCTTATAGTACAACTGTGTAAATTTTCAAGAAAATCGGTTCAGCCGTTTCGGAGTCTATAGGTAACGGACACACACAAACACACACACACATACACACACACAGACAAAGTTCCATTTAAAAATAAGTTTAGATTAGATAGTTCATTGTCTATATTGCAAACGTTGATTCATTTTTTAATGTCTCTCGAGATATTCAGTAGCTATTATGCGTTTTGTGATGTTTTTTTTTATTCCAGCTTTGTTATTCTGTCTTTTAAATAGCTGTTTTACTAAATAAACATTTATTTTGTCATGTCTGCACAGGAAAAAATCTCACGCAGACATATTTATACCTGTAGCCAAGATGGCCGTCGGCTGCTTCTAATTATTCACAGTATAAAAACTTTAGATAGGGGACATGCTACAAAGTTGACATTCTTATGAATATCTTATTCATATTTAGTCAAATTTTTACATTAAAATAAAAACTTTCTAAATAGGTTAAAATGCAACTGTACAAGAATTTCTTAGACAAGACAAACGTGTGTGTGTGTGTGTGTGTGTGTGTGTGTGTGTGCCTGCTCCTGCGCCTGCACAACACATGTGATGATTCTTTTGTTTATGGCTTTTGTCAGTGTGTTCTTCGGTTTTAGTGCATTTGTCTTTAATAAATTCCGGCCTATGCTGGGTAATATAGACGTTTGACTTCAGTTAATGTTTAGTGAAGCGGTAGGCGAATGGAGTAATGTCGACATTTTTACGGTTAATGAAGAGATAACCGGATGTTTGTCTAAATAAATCGAGTCAAAAATGTGCGACTGCCGCGTAACCAACCCCACAATTTTTTGTTTTATTTTTTCTTTTTGTTGTTTTTTTTTTTTCTGTTTTTGTTTTGTTTTTGTTGGGTTTTTTTTTTTTTTTTTTTTGCTTGTTTTGTTATTTTTTGTTGTTGTTTTTCATAAGATTAAAAAGATACTCGGCCGGATCGCATCACGATATTTTATTTTTGAATCCTTATTTTTCATAATCGCAGATTTGTTTTGCCTTGCGATCTGTCCCATGATGAAAAGTGTGATGCTGCTGAAAAATCAAAATGACAAGAATCGGCGCTATCACCTTTTATTTTAAAATTTAAATCTTTATAAATTACAATTTTTCCGGGTATTTTTACATGACTACATTCAAAGTTTCTTGGGATTGACAGTCGTGAAGATAGAAAAATCCAACTGACGTGGCAATTAAATTATTTTATTTCCCCACTCCCGAGACGATATTCATTTGTTACAGAACGTTTATTATTTTTCAAATAATTTTCCAAGAGGCGCCATTATTTCGTTCCATGTTCATTATGTGAATCTGATTTCCGGTGTTACGAGATATCAATCTTAAAATGTGACAATATTTTATAATAAATCTTAAGTTATGACTTCACGAGTTTCTTCATACATTAAGGTCGTTGGGGAATCGCATGTTCTTTTCCTGTATTTCTTTCCTTTCTTTTCTTCTTTTCTATAACATTGTAGATTTCAAGATTTAACAACTTTTCTTTCTTATACCATTTAACCTTTCCTTTCTTTCTTTTTCAGGTGTGCGGATGGTGTAATGAAAGAGAAAACTGAGAATCAATTTTCGAATCCCACTCCAGTACGTTTCATTCACTTACGCGCAAATACCCTTGGAAAATGTATGAATCATGTTCATCTCCCCGACTCCCAAGCTATGGATTAAATAATAGTAAATCATGCAAAATGTCATTGTTATCTCATACAAAATTGTTCACGCAACATCCACTTGCATGAAAATTAATTTTTCATACAATATATTTTGACTTGAAATGACCCACAAGATGTTCATAAGCCGTAAAAGAAAATCAACTAAAACCAGATCTGGTCTCGTGAATGTGATTCATTGCTAATAGTGCTGGATAAGTGATCGAAAGTGCCTGGCACCTTCTATCATGTTTTATTTTTACAGGAGTTTTACCACACTTCTACCAAGTAATCTATCTATCTATCTATCTATCTATCTATCTATCTATCTATCTATCTATCTATCTCTCTGTCTGTCTGTCTGTCTATCTATATGTCTGTCTGTCTGTCTGTCTGTCTGTCTGTCTATCTATCTATCTATCTATCTGTCTATCTGTCTGTCTCTCTCTCTCTCTATCTATCTATCTATCTATCTATCTATCTATCTATCTATCTATCTGTCTATCTATCTATCTATTCTATCTGTCTGTCTGCCTATCTATCTATCTATCTATCTATCTATCTATCTGTCTGTCTGTCTGTTGTCTGTCTATCTATCTATCTATCTACCTATCTATCTATCTATCTATCTATCTATCTATCTGTCTGTCTGTCTGTGTCTGTTCTATCTATCTATCTATCTATCTATCTATCTATCTATCTATCTATCTATCCTATATTTATTTTCAACTTTAGGGATGTAGGCAACTTTTAGAAAAAAAATCATCAAAGGCAAAGATAAAGGATACCACATAGATTCACATTTAAAAACGAGACAAGTAATCGTCGGTTGCAAATTTGTAAAAAAGGGCCTATTTGAAAAGCAAACACCCGAGAAAATACTACAACGCATCAGAAAATTATATATAGGTAAAGATACAAGATTCTAAAATTAAATCTTAACATTTTTGTCTCGTAAACTCATCATATAGTTTATTTTATTGAAATAATTCTAATCAATCGAAGACGATTTTTATCTGTCTATATTTCTGAGATGCGTTATTTTCACTATTTACGCTATTTACATTGTTCAGACTATTGTCCTCATCCTTACTGTCATATTCGCGACGTTTCGGCCGTTGTACACTCCGGCCTTGTTCAGGTGATTAGACCGAATCTTTTATTTTGTCCACCAGAGTAGATCGTTCTAGTTTCACGAGCCGTGCCCCTTACGGATATCCCAGGTTCATTTTATTTTTATTTTTAGTAACTCAGCTCTCCAAGTTTTGTTTACCTGCCAGTTATTTAACTCGCGACTCCTTGTGTCTAGTCACTGAATTACATTTTACACTGGGCCATGTGCTATTTCGGTTCGAAATTCCAATAACCTGAAGAAGGCCGGGGCGTACAACGACCAAAACGACGTGAATATGGTAGTTCCTGTCTTAATTGCGATGGGTCTAACTAATAAAAACTTATTGGCAGTCATATTTATTAACCGGGGTAAGGAATAGCTTGTAAATTTTAACGCCTTCCAAACAAAACTGTTATCATTTAATTAGCATGCCCATGCAATTACTCGAAAAATAATGTCAACAATATAAAACAAAATTGAACAACTGTTAAATTTAGATGAAATTCAACTTCTATAAATTACATTTTTTAAATGTCAGTGCGTATTATACAGGGCTTTTTTCAAAATTTCGTAGCCGAAAACTAGGGGTGCGTGTAAACACGAATAATTAAGGTATAGGATAACTTATTTCTTTTGTAAAATAGAAATATAGGAGAAGATTCAAAGGAAATAAATTTCTTTCATGCTACAAATAGCTATTTTTCGTTCTTTTTTTTCAATCTTTTGATGTTATTTAAACAAAATTTTCCTTTCTCTTAATACTGTACTGAGTTTCTGGAATGCATCTTTAGCCATGCCAATAATTCGCTTATGGATCTTAATGTCCCACTTTTCGTATTAGAAGACTTTCCTTGTATTTAAATTTCTGTACCTGCTTGATTTTAGTAATTTCCGCCTACAGTTGGCATTTTGGGATCCACTTTTTAAGGATGATCATTCATTCAGTTTTCTTGCAGTTTATTTTTAGTTTTTCTTTCTTTTAGAGAGCGAGGATTTGCTAAATAAACACTTGTTTACCATGATTAAACATGGAAGAAAACTGAAAAAGAAGAGATCGGGTGGAGTAATGTCAAACTTTATGTCAGAACGGCAGGGTGAGGTAAGGTAACAGGAGAAATGTTACAGGGACGTGCGTTGTGGTGCAATGGATATCGACTCGGAACGAGTTGAATTCCTTGCATTCACTTACGCACAAATACCCTTGGGTAAGGTATTAATCCGTCTCTTCCCTCCATTTATGGGTTGAATAATAGGATAGATTGGGTTCTATAGCCTTGGCTGGCAATCAATCTACCGCAGAAATCAATGGAAAACTACTGCGGGATAATCATCTGCCCAGTCATGTCACTTTCGTGACATGATTGCCCAAAGCGTGTATCACGTATGGCACTTAACTGACTGAACAGGAAAAAGCGCGGTAAAAGCTACTAGGGATTGGGAGATGTGGTTGGCCAAGATCACCCACGTTCTGAAGGGACACGGCACATAGAAGAAGAAGAAGAAGAAGAAGAAGAAGAAGAAGAAGAAGACTGGTCTAAAAAAAAATAATAGATCACCCTGATAGTAGAAGTACACGAGAAATTTCAAATGATTCCGAGAATTCAATCCAAATGGTTACTGGGTGTGGAAGAATTAGAAAAAAAACATCTTTTTTTATTTCTCATTTTGAGCCGTCACCCATAACGCCATCCGCACAAACATTGCTATATTCAATGCTCTCTTATTTACACTTAATTTGCCTTCGTTTACGTATAATTTGGCGTTACAATCCTAGAAAGAATCACTCATACTGAGAGACGGTTTTTTATATGTTGACTAGCAGTATAGCCCGGCGTTGCTCGGGTGTAATGAAAGCTTTAAAACTAAACCATGGTCCTGGAGCTCAGACTCTTTGGACGTTGGCAAGAAAGACTAAAAGGCAATAGTTGTTTCCAGTTAAAGCGAAACCGTAGACTGAAAGAAAAATGAATGGATGTAAGTCAAATTTTGATTTCCTGGTATCGATATCAAATAAGTATTTTTCTTCGTAAACTGAATTTTGAAGGCTATATAATTCCTCTGAGTAAATGGTATCATTACTGAGACTAAGAACTACAATTATACCTACTTAGAGCCAAACCGGAAGCAAAAACTAAAATAAAAGGGCTGGAAAAATACTGACATACAAGCAGATAAACACACACACAAACATCTTGCCTTATATATATATTATCGATTTTCTGCACTATTGTAAGAACTGCAACCATGAAACTTCTGATTATTGTTTCTTGTGTCTTTGTCTATGAGTGTATCAAATTTGATTAAAATCGCACCACTCCTTCTATCACCCAATTTTTTCGATTATCGGTTTTCGATATTTATCGGGGGTACCTCAAAACAAAATCTAGCTAAGAACACTCGCTGACGCTTATAGTACAACTGTGTAAATTTTCAAGAAAATCGGTTCAGCCGTTTTGGAGTCTATAGATAACGGACACACACATAGACACACACACACACACACACACACACACACACACACACACACATACACAGAGACAAAGTTCCATTTATAGATAAGTTTAGATTCGTTTCCTACGGCTTATCAACCCATTAGAGGTTACTTGAAGCCGGGAAATATTTTTAGATTGTGTGAATTTGGGTGGGGGAGATATAATAATGGCTTTCGTAATACAATTCTTTCGAATTAACCCATGGCCTTTTTTCCTTTGTCAAGTGAATTTGTGTATAAATGAATATAACGAATCCAACTGAAATTGGAACTCGGCTCGTAACAATTCCGATCCATTATTCATTACACCACTCGCACATCCAAGTTTATAGTACTTGGTATTTGTAAGCGGTTTACCCATCTAAGTATTGACCAAGCTCGACGTTGCATAACTTCGCTGATCTTACTGACACCAGTGTTTCAACGTAATGCGACTGTAAGCCACTAGATCATAGATAGATCTAGAAGAGTGGCCATTCAAGATAACTTTCATACAAAAGATTTTATTGCTTTGAAATATTTGATTATTTTATTTCTTCGGAAACGTGCATCAGATTTTCTCACTATTACTTTCATAATAACACACGGTTTGATGCCAGCTGTTTCATGGTTTTAGGCAAGGGTTCGCTGTGTAACATGACAGGCTTCTTCTTCTTCTTAGCCTGGGAAGGTCCTTCGTTTGGCATTCCCCAGATCGTTGGTGAGAAATTGTTATATATCGACAAACAACAAACACGCATATATATAAAAATATAAAGTTATATTTTTATTAATGACGATGAACCGCGTAGCATAGGGAACAGAGAATTGAGAGAGCGCGCTTCTAATGGGTTGACGGGAGTGTAGTCTTATCTGTTGTGTCTCTCTCTTCACCGGCCGATCTCTGTTGCTCCTCTCTACTGGCGAATCCGTGTGCCGAGGTCTTTTTATAATCTTCCAGAACCGGGACTTTTTCTTCCGATTTTGCCTCGCCCACGCACGCAACGTAATTCTCAGAGACACCTGTTCTGTTTGCCTCTGTAGTTATTTCCGCTGCTGCCGGAAATAAGGTCAAACGACATCCGTTCCTTTCAACGACCGGAAACACCCTCGCTTGCATCAGCCTTCCTCGGGTGGGGCCAGATTGTTATATTACAAAATGAACTATTACTCTAACGTGTATGATGACAAACTAAGCTAAGCGTCTCTTAATATGCTTTTCAGCTTCTGGAATGCCAATACGCTTTCGGATCTCAGTATCTGACGCTCCTGTGACTGATAGAGAAGAGAGACAAGAGAAAGCAAGTTTGACATACTTGATGGACTTGAGCAGAGCGGGGATTGAATGGGATAACAGGAAAAAGGGTTTTTTTAAAGCGTTAAGCGATAGGAAGATGTGATCGCCTGCGTCATGAAGAGACAACGTACATAGAAAAAGAAGAAACTAGGCGTAATAAAAAAAATGTATTCAGCAATTTCGGATTGTCGATTTCGTACCACTGGATTTTATCAACGCAGATCATTTTTAATTTTATTTATTTGGTTCTCGTTTGGCTGCTTTGTCTCATTTATTTGTTTTTGTTCTCGTTCATTAAAAAAAATTTTTTTCTAATTCTTCCACACCCAGTAACCCCTTGTGTCGTTGTGATTATATAAACTGAATTCGATTAAAAAAAAGATGTGATTAATAACGGTAATGTTTTCGATCCATATTAAAGAAGGAAGTCAAATAATAAACACTAGCATCAGAGCCCGGCGTAGAACATTTTAGTAGTAAGAGAAAAAAAATCTATTTTCTTTTGTTTTGCATAAACGTGAGTTGATGTTTTGTGTGACATTGTAAACAACATTGCGTTTGTTTTTGTTTCAAAATTACGGGGGAAAATATTTACATTTTTTGTTGACTAAATGAATTTAACATAAAAATAAAAAATATTTATTTTGTTTTACTGAAATTTATAAAAACTATTACGGTCTCAGTTCAGAATTTTTCGAAGAATATTTTAAAATGTAAACATTTAATTTTAGAGGAAACAGTTACATTAATACCACACAAATTACAGACCCTTTTTTTTTACTTTTTTTTACGTTTTGTTTTTGTTTGAAAAAAAAAACACTTTTTTTAATGTTTCTTTTGTTTCAAAATTACTGAGGAAAAATATTCACATTTTTTGTTGACTAAATGGATTTTTAAAACGTCGGAATAAAAATTAAATATAAAAGCTCATTTTTTTTAATAAAAAAATATTTTAGTCGCATTGGACACGTGTGATTTGATTTCTGTGATGTAATTCAGCAACCATGTTTTACGGAGCAAATGTAAACAATCGGCTTCATAGGCCAAAAAGTGCTGAACTTAAACTCAAAAAGTGTGTCGACCTGGCTTTCCTGTAGATATATGTCCCTAGAAAGTTTGAATGGCGTAGCTTAAAGAAATGTAGCCGTTTAGATTACAGTCACACACAGACTCACAGATTGCCTTTTACATTTATATAGATTAAATCTCTAAAAGAATTTCTGCTCCATATAAATGAATCTATAACGTGATTTCTCAGGATTGGCCGCTTCTGACATGGTCTTATGAGAGAGAAAATTTCACTTATTAGATAAATGCATTTTAGACAAATAGTTTGGGGCCGCCGACTGGATTTAATAATAAATAAATTTTATTTACTCTGACTAAGCTCGGACGCTTAAACTATTTAACCAATAAATGGAAGTTGTTCATTTTTTAGAGAGGCAGTTACCTATAATTCACAGTTCACCGACTAAAATTACCGTTAGTCAGCAAGGTAGACTAGGCCAAAAAAGATTGTTTTTTTTTTAATCATCTCACCCCAAGCAAACCATTTTACTGCTACTGTTGCGCAGGGGGTTATATAGGAGAAAGTGATTAGAAAGAGGGGTTCGTTATAGGAAATGTCAGGAGGAGAGTAATAGACGGATGAGGATACTGAGGATGTGGGTGGAGTAGATGGAAAAAGAGCTTGTGAGAATGGATCCGAGTTAGTGTGATAGGAGATGTCTATTGACCTTACATTTAAATTCCTGGAGATTTTGGCTGTCGGGGAAGCAAGTATATGGAAGGGAATTCGACAGGTTAAAAGTGCGTGAAAAGAAGCTGTTAGAGTAGAAATCGCGGTTACACTTTATCGGTTTCACTGTAAAAGGGTGGGACTTAGTAGCTAATCTCGTAGCTAAAAAGAAATTAAGTAAACTTTATACAGTAATGGGTCAATTTAATTATGGTCACTATCATTGGATATACAATAAAAAAAGAAGTGAATTTAGCTAGAATAAATCTAAGATGATTATGCGTACTATAAAGACATTACAGTGGTCATTTCCGGCAACTGTGATAATTCTAAGAGTTGTAAGCAACGAGGAGTGAAATGCCATGCCACACTACTTTCCTTGGAGCTTAAGGATCAATGCTGCTGGGTGTGATAAGGTATTAAGGAGGGTTGTTAGGCTCTAAATAGAGGGTGTGAGTAAAAGAAGATTGTACACCTGCCAACATGATTTTTACGCTGTCTCATAATGCAAAAACAAGCCAAGGATTTCCACAATCACGTCACTCCAAAACCTATGGCCTCCGAGATCTCCATGTCTTAATTCTTCTGACTACTATGTATAGGATGTAGTCGAGAGAAAAGTCGGTCAACACCCCTATAACACTATAAAATCTTTGAATATTTCCATAACTAGTACAATGTTCAATATAGATAAAGATATTGTTTCGAGTATGTCAATATTTCAGATTTCGTATTGACACAGGCATTCAGGCTAACGACATTAAGTGACGCACCAAGAAGGATCTAGATATTATTCATATCAAGTCTTCCTTCCTGATTTATAGTAAGTTCATACAAATGTTTTCAAAGAATTGAGCAGCCCTGTACCATTCATCGACCATATGAACATGGAAGAATTTTAAGGCAATAAGAACTGCAAAGACACATACACATAGAATCTGAAAGTGACAACAGACAGTTCTGGGACGTATTATAAAGGATGCGTGTATGGAAAATAAAACACTCACAGGGTAAATTGACTTTGTGTGCTTGTGGGAATAAAAACCGGCAAAAATGATAATAAAGAATCAAAATTAACAGAGAGCTGCAAAATACTGGTAGATGTGGAGAACTGTGTTCGCCGATATCCTAAAAGGAAATTTAAAATAAACGAAAAAAAACTAAAATACATATTCATTGGGGCAAAATATGATATTAGTCACTTGTTATTTCAGGTTAACTTTTTCTGTTTCACCTGTGGAGTCGTGAAACACAGTCTCACAATGCTAGATCTTGTTCGTTTGTTTTCCGTAGAAAAGTTTTTACGGCCAGTTTTTACACATGTAAATACTTTTTGCATTCAGAGCTTTCCTTATCCTAGAATAGTCGCTAACCGAGTCTAAAGATCTCGATAGCTATTGGAAAGAAAGTGACGCGACATACCAATTCCACATCTCGAGTCGACAACAGGAATGTTATACGCACAGCTAATGAACTTCAGTTCGTTGAAATTTTCTTTTAAATTAATGATCACCTAATTTAAGGTTCAAGAGCCACTCATGGTAGCGGTGTACTAAATGAGGTTTTTATTAGGGTGTAAATGAAAGAAGTTAAAAGTGCATATTGTGAGGATATGTAGGATAGATAACGGTTAACCGAAAACTTGAAGAGTTTAAAACTGTAGTGATCAGGGATGCATCATCTCCGGGGTCTGTTCCACAGTTCTACGGAAGATCATTTCTTAGTGGAACTTCTTCTTGACAAGTGGAATACGAAAAAAATATGGATGAGTTGACCCTGTGTATGTGGTATGGCCATTTCTAGCTGTGAAGCTATGATCGGCGGATCTAACGAAAACAGCGATAGTATAGATAGTGGTTAGAAACTTTCCTTCTGTAGGAATTGGGTTGTAGAATGGAGAATGATCCATCACCCTCATGGTCGCGTAAACGCTGTTACAGAAAACAAATAAAATAGACCGGCTTCAACTAAACAAAATTCTCGCGATTATTTCAAATTCCAAAATTGGTATGATATGAAGTGATTGATTAGCGTCAGGATTTTCACCGAAATCAGCAAACGTTCGATTTGTTTGTTCCCGACTGAGTCTCAGACCGTACCTTTTCTGGAGAGAAAGAAAATTGTTGGAGTGAAGATTAGATGCAAATTCCTCCCGAAGGACAATTTAGAATCAGAGCGCATATTAACATCCCACGCCTTGAACTGTGTCCCGAGGAAGTGAAACTGATTGCGCGCGAATGTAGAGAAAGATAGCTACAGAGATATTTGCATAAGAAGAATATTTGGGAGAAACAGAATCAAGTGGAGTTGAATGTATCACCTGGGAATTGGCCTATTATTAATAATATTCGTCCCACTCTCCAATGTCACTTTCTACATATATTAATTGGCAAACATTTTCTTGGCAAAGGTATGTCTGTTTGCTGGGCTTAAATAACACATCACTAAATAAATCCCAAGCCTAACTAATACAACAACAACTTTTAGGCAAAATTCGACTTTATTCATCAACATAGTCTTCTTCTAGGCTCATACACTAATTCAAACACTTCTCTAACAAATTTGATGCCGTTTTTGAAGAACGAGTTGTCTTTGTTTTCAAAATACGCCTCAGTTTTAGACATCACTTCTTCATTGAAGCCAAATCTCTTTCCCTGGAGCATTCTTTTGGGGTCTGAAAACGCTAGGGCCAGATCTGGAGAATAGGTTGGATGTGGAAGCAATTCAAAGTGCAATTCATGTAGTTTTGCTATCGTTTCGATCGACTTTTGACGCGGTACGTTGTCTTGGTGAAAGTTCACTTTTTTCCTTCATTTGTGGCCGTTTATTGGCGATTTCTTCCTTCAAACGCACCAATAATACTATATAATATTCGCTATTGGTGGTTATTCTTTTCTCAAGATAATCCACGAACAAAATACCTTAAGCATCCCAAAATACAGTGGCCCAAACCTTGCCTGCTGATGTTTGTGTCTTTGGTCGCTTTAGACGGCTTTCATCTGCTGCTTCCCACTCAGCTGACTGATGATTTGACTCTAGAGTAAAATAGTGGATCCATGTTTTATCCATTGTCAGATATTTACTCAAAACCTCCTTCTTGTTGCGTTGAAACAGTTGCAATCAACACTCTGAATCATCGTAGCATTGTTGTTTATGATTGACTGTGAGCAAACGCCGCAACCACTTTGAACACAGCTTTCCCATTGACAAATGTTGATGTAAAATGGTGAATACACTGCCTTATGATATGTTCAACTCCTCACCTATCTCACGCAACTTTAATCTACAAGTTTGTGGATATTCTGATGTTTTCCGGGACAGCTGCCGATTTTGGGTGACCTGAGCGTTCAGCATCATTTTCTTTCGATACGACCGAGTTTAAAGTTAGCATAACACCTATTAAACGTTGTTTCCGACAGAGCAGAGTCCGAATAGCACTTATTAAAGCATTGCTTTGCTTGAACAGTATTTTCCCATCAAAAATCAATGCTTTATCAACACAGGAAATTCAGATTTTGCCATTGTTTTGAAAATTTGCAACAGTAGCTTCACTTAAATATCTGTAATTTATAAACCAATAATCTGATTAGTCCCAAATTTTATTACGTGCCATCTGAAGGTTAGTCCTTCATAAGAATTATATGAATTTTTATTAGTGGGGCCATCTGTATGTCACGCCTTGAGCTTATTGGGTGACGTGTTATGTATATAGTTGATGTAACAGATGAAAATAGAAAGAAAATATTCTTTTAAATAATTTTATACATTGCTTCACACACACACACACACACACACACACACACACACACACACACATATATATATATATATATATATATAGGAAAAACTACTAAAAAGTTGTAAGTTTAAAAATGTAATTTTTGACAGTATTCATTTATTTCTATTATATATATATATATATATATATATATATATATATATATTTGATATTTCAGACCGGCCTCGGCCTTTCATCAGAAACAAATGATTTTAAAATTTAAACTAGAAGCGTTCGTCGTGAGAAGCGTCTGTCGCAAGATGTTTACATCACGTGATGTAGAAAGCGATAGTAATAATACTTTTAAATACTATCGCTTTCTACATCACGTGATGTAAACATCTCGCGCCAGACGCTTCTCACAACGAACACTTCTCACGACGAACGCTTCTCGTTTAAATTTTAAAATCATTTGTTTCTGGTGAAAGGCCGAGGCCGGTCTGAAATATCATATATATATATATATATATATATATATATATATATATATATATAATAAAAATAAATAAATAAATACGGTCAAAACAAATACATTTTTAAACTTACAACTTTTTAGTAGTTTTTCCTATACATATTAAGACAGTATACGTGGATCATCATTATGCTATATATATATATATATATATATTAATTGAAGCAAAACGAATAATGACTTCCCAGGAGTACACTTTCACACTTTTCTTGATTACGTATAGGTCGTCTCATCTCGGGGTGGGGAGGTCGATTCATATCTATTCCAAAGAGATCTGCGCGCAAGTGATTACCCATTCCGAGCCATTATTCATTAAAGTACCCACACATCTATGTATAAAGCACCTGGCACTTCTATTAAGACACTGGCCAGGCACGACATGGTACAAGCGCAGGAGAACCGGTGCCTCGACGTAACGTGGAGTGTACAGGAAAGTTAAAAAAGACAAAATTTATTAAAAGTTACAAAGGACAAGAAATTGTTGAGAACCATGATCGCCAACGTCCTTAAGAGACACGGAAACAACGACAAACAATAAGAAGAAGCATCATCTTGAGAAAAAGATGATTGAGATATTTTACATCTTGTCATTCAAATTTTGTTTTACCATATCGGCATCCAGCCTATAAAAATAGTAAATCGAAATAGTAAACAGTAAAGATAGTAAATCTAAATAACAAATAGTAAAATTTTACATTAAAATAGTAAAAATAAATAAATAGTAAAAACAATATATCTAAAAGTAATTAATAATATTCGTACATCAAATTAGTAAATAGTAAAAATAGTACATCAAAATAGTAACAATAGTAAATAGTAAAATTACTACATCAAAACAGTAAATAATAAAAACAATAGTAAAAATAGAAAACATAGTAGATTAAAATAGTAAAAATAGTAAAATTAGTATATCAAAATATTAAATAGTAAAAATTAGTAAAAATGGTAAAAATAATAGATCAAAATAGCAAAAACAGTAAATAGTACAATTATTACATCAAAATAGTAAATAGTAAAAGAATAGTAAAATAGTAAAAATAATAGATAAAAATATTAAAAATAGTAAATAGTAAAAAAAATAATAAAAATAGTACATGAAAATGAAGAAATAGGATCGTCTCAAATCATAAACGCAATTTTCTTTGACAGGATTGGTTAAATTTATATGAATCATTGCTATTAATTGTACCGTTAAAATCAATATTAATCAAGGGAACAGAGACTGTCAGTGGTCATAAATTAATTTTCGCATTAATGATCGAGTCATTATATGATTCATGTCAATGCATCGCTATTAATTTTACTTTTGAAATGACTTATATTGCGGAATAATGATTGTCATTGGCCATAGATTAAAGGAAACGTTATTGATAGAATTTGGATACTTAAAGTGTAGACATAACGCGATGAATTGCATTAAAAGTATCACCAATACTTTGCATGCTTGGTGACTAATAAAATTACATATCGTTTTTCAGCGCAAATTCATGACCAAAAGCAGGATTTTTATTAATTTAACTTTTCGTCTCACAGGATATACCCACTGGAAAGAGTGGCACTAACCTTATTAAATGTGAGCGGTGATCTTCTCCTCAGGAACTGCCAACTAATGTGTCACAAGATCAGTTAGTATTAACGATTATTCATCAGAAGTTTCTGCTAAAATTGGTTCATACTTTCTAGTTTTAACTATATTTAGATTAGCATCAGTCAGTGAAGTGCCATACGTGATTCACGCTCGGGTGGTCATGTCTCGAAAATAATATGGCTGACTTTGCAGAAGATTTTTCCGCAATAGATTGCCATTACTTTCTGCGGTTGACTGGTTGCCAACCAAAGCTATAGAACCCAATCCGTCTTGCTATTTAACCCATAACTGGAAGGAGAAGTGACAGATATATGTTTTTCCCGGGTGTATTTAAGTGCATGTAAATGCAACGAATTGAGCTGGAATTCGAACTCAATTTACAGTTTACCGATATCGATTGCACCACAACGCACATGCTTGGATTAATATTGTTGGGGCGATCTCCACCTTTCCACGGAAATGGACTATTCGAATCACTATAGTAGGGTATAGTAGTGATTATACCTCAAGGAAGTCGAGTAAGGAAGTCGAGTGAGCGAGTTAGTCGAGTATTTCCGGTATTGCACCGGAAGTGTTCTACTAGTTAATCTATCACGTCTCACGACGATACGGTATACTAATTCTCTTGTTCTGTATTCTACTAATCCTCACCTCTTGTAAATACATCTCTTTCCTGTCAATACACCTACTTTTATACTATTACGTTGTTTTGCATTATTTCACGTAATTCCGTTACCCGACGTAACAAATATACTCACATGATTAGTAATCTCACGGGAAAACATCAACATTTCAGTGAAAGAAAGAAACAACTTCATAGGTAAAGAGAATGAGTGCTCCATACCAAAATCTATGAAAACATATTCATAAATGGAATTTTGTGTGTGTGTGTGTGTGTGTGTGTGTGTGTGTGTGTGTGTGTCCGATACCTATAGACTCCGAAACAGCTGAACCTATTTTCTTGAAAATTTACACAGTTGTACTATAAGCGTCCGCGAGAGTTCTTAGCCAGGTTTTGTGTCGAGGTACTCCCAAAAAATATCGAAAATCGATAATCGAAAAAATCAGGTTACAGAAAGAGTGGTCCGATTTTAATCAAATTTGCTACACTGATAGACAAAGACATCAGAAACGATATTCAGAAGTTTCAAGGTTGCAGTTCTTACAATAGTACAGAAAATCGATAATATATAAATAAGGCAAGATGTTTCTGTGTGTGTCTGTTTATCTGCCTGTATGTCTGTATTTTTGTTCAGCCCTTTTATTTTAGTTTTTGCTTCGGGTTTGGCTCTACGTATGTATAATTGTAGTTCTTAATTTCAGCCATGATGCCATTTACTCAGAGTACTTATATAGCCTTCAAAATTCAGTTTACAACGAAAAAAACTTATTTGATATCGATATCAGGAAATCAAAATTTGACTTACATCCATTCATTTTTCTTTCAGTCTACGGTTTCGCTTTAACTAGAAACAACTATTGCTTTTTAGTCTTTCGAGCCAACGTCCAAAGAGTCTGAGTTCCAGGACCATGGATTAATTTTAAAGCTTTCATTACACCCGAGCAACGCCGGGCTATACTGCTAGTATTAACCCAACAAACGTTGACATATGATAAACACACCAACCGACATATCATTTCCTCTGGCATAATATAAGAATCTCTTCGACAACTAATACTACTCGCTTATGTATTTCTTTACTCTCAAAATGAGGTTCAAATCTTTGAACGTCTACTGGAATTCAAGTTCAAACCAGGCCTAAACTTGTGGGCGACCGATGACAATAACAGACGCTGTAAGGTTTGATGAGAAGGTAGTTTAATGATCAATCGAACTGCTGCGATCGAGTTCCCGTCTGATTAGTTACATTCGCTTACTTACAAATACTTTTGGGGAATGTATGAATCTATTTCCTTAACCCAGATAAGGGTTAAATAGTATGACAATCATTGTAATTCTAAAAAAGAAAATAACAAAATATGACACGCATAGCGTTTGATAAGTCGTAAATATCAAACCAAAACTCCTTCAGAAAAATGATGCTTGAAATATTGTCGGCTTATTCAACCACACCAGAAATAATTACGGCCAAATTTTTTTTTTAATCATCTCACCCCAAGCAAGGCATTCCACTGCCACTATTGAGCATGGGGCTACATAGGGGAAGGTAAAGAGAAGGAGTGGTTAGACATAGGGAATGTCAGGAGGGAGGTGACAGATGAGTAAGGATAGCGAGAATGAGAGTTAGGCAGATGGGAAGAGTGTTTGATAGAATGGGAGCAGGTTAGTGTGTTAGGAGGTGTCTATTGACCTTACATTTAAACTCCTGGAGATTGTAGCTGTCGGGGAAGCAATCGTTTGGAAGAGAGTTCCACAGTCGGGAAGTGCGAGGAAAGAAACTGTTGGAGTAGAAGTTACGGCTGCATTTTATCGGTTTCACTGTAAAAGGGTGGGATCTAGTTGCTAATCTAGTATCTCGTGCAAATTCGTATTTAGGGGGCACCAGTGATGTAAGTTCATCGGAGCAGAAGCCGTGAAAGTATTTATAGAGTAATCTCGTCAAAACAACTGTTCTTGTAAAATCATTGAATCTATGCAATATCGAGTCTGGTCAGTAATTAGATGGATGACCACCTGTGAATGCCAGGCGTTGTTAGCTTGGATGTGCGGGTGGGGTAATGAATAACAGATCGGAATTGTTAATTGACTAGCCGAGATCAAATTTCAGTTTAGTTCTTTACATTTACTTACGCGCAAAAACCCTTGGAAAAAGGTATGAATCCACCTCTTTTTCCCGCAGCTATGGGTTAATTAGTAAAACTTGTATCACTAAAACATTAATATCTCTAAAAGAAATTCTTACAATCTAAAGATATTTTCTGCAGTCAGTCAATTACATATACTAAACAGGCATGTCTTTTAGATTTATTTACATTCTCGGAATATTAATGGATAGAAACTCCCGTGGCCAAAAAATAAAACGCCCGTTTATATATTGATTGTAATATATAATTGTTCCACCCGCTTTATAACCACATTATAATTTCTTGTTTGTTTATCAAATTCTGATTAGGTATGAATCTACTTCTTCTCCCCATCTATGGATTAATTAGTAAAACGTGTATCTATAAAACATTATTATTTCCAAAAATAAATTAAAACAATCTAAAGATATTTTCTTGCTTTAAAAAGATTTGATAAAAAATCTGAAAAGATTTGATAAGACGTAGAAAACGAATCAATCACTCAAAAACCCGCTCCATGGCGTCTGCTGACGTTCTTTAACATTATACGAGTCACATTAAACCACAAATGTAACATTGCTACCACGTCTGGCCTGGAACTGTTCCATCCGCTCTTTACAGCTTCGGCATAACTCAAAGTCGTTTATATAATCTTGTAAAGGATGCCTTATTTTCCACTTCACAGTCTCTTTCTCCAGAGAGACAACGTCGCAAATCTATCATGACTTTTTCGCTATTTTCACTGTAAATGTTTAGATGAACTCCATTTTTTACCTTCTCTTTGTTTAGACTTTTATAGGTAAGACTTTTATAGGTAAGACTTTTATAGGCAAGACTTTTATAGGTAAGACTTTTATAGGTAAGACTTTTATAGGCAAGACTTTTATAGGTAAGACTTTTATAGGCAAGACTTTTATAGGCAAGACTTTTATAGGTAAGACTTTTATAGGTAAGACTCGCTATGCCATGACCACGGTGTCGAATTACCTTCATTTACTTCTTTTTTTAAGGACGGATTTCTATTAGCACAACTCTTTCCAATGAACTGCCACCTTGTGAAATAAACCCTCTCATCGTTTCTCACCCGAACACTACAAACCTAACTTCTAACCAAGAATTAGTTCCTATCTGTCTTTCTTATCATTATAATCTTCATTTCCTTCTACACCCCTTGTTGTATATCGACAAACAACAAACACGCATATATATAAAAATATAACTCATATTTTTATTAATGACGATGAACCGTGTAGCCTAGGGAACAGAGAGTGAGAGAGCGCGCTTCTAATGGGTTGACGGGAGTGTCGTCGTATCTGTTGTGTCTCTCTCTCTCTCTACTGCTACTCTGGTCTGTCTACTACTGCTGAATCCGTGCGCCGAGGTCTTTTTATAATCTCCAAAACCGGGACTTTTTCTTCCGGTTTTGCCTCGCCCACGCACGCCCACGTAATTCTCAGTGTTCTGTTTGCCTCTGTAGCCATTTCCGCTACTGCCGGAAATAAGGTCAAACAACGACCGGAAACGCCCCCGCTTGCATCAGCCTTCCTCGGGTGGGGCCAGATTGTTATATTACACCCTTACATTCACATCACACACCTTATTCAGTAACTCTCTACTATAAGTATCTCTTGTGCGCTGATGAAATGAACCTTAATAAAACTATTCTATAGAATCTTCAAATCCTAATTTAATATTTGTAATGCCCATTCACTTATATTGTAAATTAGCTCACCGACGTGGTTTAATGGTTAGCAAGCTTGTCTCACTAGATCAATTATGACTGAGTAGTAAGTTTGATCCTCACTGGCTGCTTCACATATATTTGGTTGTTACAAAAATAATGGTAAATTACAGAAACAATTTTATTCTTGAAAAATTAACTGTAGAAATGTTGAAATTAGTCAAAGTACGAGCCTTGAGCATTTATCCACCTCTGCCATCAATCGACGAGATTATTTATTCTTCGTTGCTAAAAAGTTATTGGATGTGATGCAACAAAATCTTTGAAAGTTGATTCCACCTTTGGTTTGGACCTAAAGGTTTTAACATTTAAAATGTGCTTAAGTGCTTAAAAAAATAATAATCAGTGGTTAAACGATCAGGAGAAAATGGAGAATATGGTAAACTCTCGTATCTCAATTCTGTGAGATTTGCAACGTCATTCTTACATGTGACCGCGGATTATCGTGAAGCAAAATTAAACCACGTCGATTCATCAATTCAGGTCTCATTTTTTGCAGGTATAAATGCATTTCAGCCAGTTGGCTGCAGTAAAGTTCTGCTTTAATGCTGTCATTGGCTTCCAGAAAGCTGTAGTGGATAAAACCAGTTGCAGACCCCCAGACAGTCACAATAATCTTTTCCTGGTGCAACTTTGGATTTGGGAAGTGTTTGAGGTATTCATCACGATCAAGCCATTGACCTGATCATTTACGGATACCATAAAAGGTCGACTTTTCAACACTTTTATTCGGTCAAGAAGGAGATCATTGGTGTTACGTAGAAAGAGCATCGAGCACACTTCAAAATGCCTAAAATCATGAAAAACCCATTTTTTTTTTACTTGGCCAATACTTTGCAAATGGTGTGAAACTGTTGCAGTGCTAACATCAAAAGTCTGAGACATTTCTCTGACACTTTGATCTGGAGTTTGCTCAACAACTGCTTTCAATTGTTCATTGTCAAACCTGCATAACCCTCCTCTACATTCTTAATTTTCAAGGTTTTTATCACCAGTGCAGAGTTTCTAGAACCACCTTTGTACAGTTCAATAACTTGTCAACCTAACTTCCCATACTCTGTTGATATTATCATAAGTTTGCCCGAGTTTGAATTCATGCAAGAAAAGTAGACGAACATCATATTTTGTCATGTTCATAATCAAGGACTTGAATGTTTTAAGAATATTTTTGTCTGAAAATAAGTTAAAAATTATTAAAGAGTACGCATTAATTTTTTTTTTTTGATCATTTCAACCCGAGCAAGGCGGAAACGCCACTGATGTGCAGGGGGTTACATAAATGTAAAAGAGTGAGGAGTACAAACTAGAAAGGAACAATAGATGACAGATACATAGGTGGAGAGAAAGGGAAGGTTATACAGGGGTGGGGAGATAGCTAGAGTCCAGTGGTTAGTAGATGAGTATTGACTTTGCATTTAAATTTCTGGAGGTTGTAGCCGTCAGGAAAGCAAGAATACGGGAGCGAGTTCCACAGGCGGGAAGTGCGAGAGAAGAAGCTGCAGGAGTAGAATTGTCGTCTGCATTTGGCTAACCTGACTGTGAATGGGTGGGACCCAGTTGCCAGTCTGGTTGCACGAGTAAACACCTGTTGAGGAGGCATCAGTGACTTAAGTTCGTCCGAGCAGAAGCCATGAAAGTATTTATAGAACAGACAAAAGGAGGCCACATTTCGACGATGGGGAAGTGGCTGCAGTCGAGTCGCCAGATCGGTACCTATCCCATTACAGACTCTCCTTTGGAGCTTGTCAAGAACACTGAGGAGAACGGCAGGGGCACCTGTATAACAAGATGCATTTAATATATAGCGTGATTACTTTGCTAAAATTGCTTTTCAATATACAATATTTCGAGCGACTATTATTTTTGCAAAAGCTTAATCATATAAATTATGAGGGTAAGTTCGGCTTTTGTGTAAAAGTCTGTCGTTATGTGCAAACCAAATAGAATTCATAGAGTTAAAATGGGAGTAACGTTTGTTGAAAATCTATTATCTTTCTTTATTGTTTTCAAGACAATATTGAGGAATTCAAGCACACATCTCTTCATTGTCCTGTCAGCAAAACAACCTGTACTAATCAGAGAGCTCTCCTCAATATTCTCTATACGATTTTAAGTCAGGATTGTCCGATAAAGAAAATGAATTCAGAGCAATTGTCGCGTTACTATCAATCATCTAAGAATAACTGAATTCGAACTGAAAATCAGTGTTTTTTACAATGTAAATCTATTTTACTCTAATGACCTGGATAGTTGAACGAGACACTAGATTAGCAACTAGATCCCACCCTTTTACAGTGAAACCGAAAAATGCAACCGTAACTTCTACTCCAACAGTTTCTTTCCTCGCACTTCCAGACTGTGGAATTCTCTTCCACACGATTGCTTCCCCGACGGCTACAATCTCCAGGAGTTTAAATGTAAGGTCAATAGACACCTCCTAACACACTAACCTGCTTCCATTCTATCAAACACTCTTCCTATCTCATCCTCGGTATCCTTACTCATCTGTCACCTTCCTCCTGACATTCCCTATGTCTAACCACTCCTTCTCTTTACTTTCCCCTATGTAGCCCCATGCGCAATAGTGGCAGTGGAAAAAATAGCAATCTACGTTTTTTCTTTTTTTTTTTTTTTTTGGTCATGTAAAATATTTTTGAGAAATTAACTCGTTAATATTAGAATTGATTATGGCTTAGGTTCTTATATTGTTTACGATATATAATTTAATGTCCGAATTGGGGGTTTTATTTTACTTAAAGTGGTGAGCAAACATCTGCATGAATGGTTAGAGTTGAAGAAGGTCGGTGGCTATAGCAGAAGAATCTGAGCTTCTTATCGTTCGGCTGTTACTTGTTCTTTAGTATTCTGTAAATAGATTTCATCTAACATTGTAAATTGAACATTGTATATTTAACATCGTACATTTAATGTTTTGTTTTAATCATTTCACCCCCAGCAAGGCGATACCGCCACTGATGTGCAGGGGGGGGGCTACATAAGAGAGTTAAAGTTTAGACACGAGGAGAGTGAAGACAAAGACGAACCTGCTACAGGGATGGCAGAGAAAGGACAAGAAATGAATGTGAACACACTAGAGAAAACAGCCGCGAAGGTAGAGAGAAAAAAAAGAACGAGATACGCTGGGTGATGTAAATTTAATTACAAATGAGAGACCGAAATTACGTATTTCTTTTACAGCGAGACTTCATTGAAGCGTATATATACATTATTTATTTTTCATGTTTTTTTTTTCATGAACAAAAATGAATGCATTTATTCGCTTGTAATCTAAATCTAAACTTATTTATAAATGGAACTTTGTCTGTGTGTGTGTGTCCGTTACCTATAGACTCCGAAACGGCTGAACTGATACTCTTGAGAATTTACACAGTTGTACTATAAGTGTCTGCAAGTGTTCTTAGCTAGGTTTTGTGCCGAGGTACCCCCAATAAATATCGAAAATCGATAATCGAAAAAATCAGGTTATAGAAGGAGTGGTCCGATTTTAATCAAATTTGATACACTCATAGACAAAGACATAAGAAACGATATTCAGGAGTTTCAAGGTTGAAGTTCTTACAATATTGCAGAAAATTTGATATCGATACCAGGAAATCAAAATTTGACTTACATCCATTCATTTTTCTTCCAGTCTACGGTTTCACTTTAACTGGAAACAACTATTACTTTTTAGTCTTTCGTGCCAACGTTCAAAGAGTTTGAACTCCAGGACCATGGGTTAGTTTAAAAGCTTTCATTACACCCGAGCAACGCCGGCCTATACTGCTAGTTGATAAATAACTGGGGCCATCGCCGAGAATATTTCCTTCCCACGCTCGTTTCATTAAGAGATTCTCTTGCGATTGAAACCGTCATAAGATGCACAGCCTCCAGTGCACCCTTCCAGACTAACTTGACTACAAATGTAGTTTACTTCCAGGCAGCATCACTCACTTTTCAACTTGGAATGTGACTAATTCAATTAAGGTCCCCTTTACCCGTTATAGAAGCGATCCTAATTATCAATTTATTTCTCTGTTGACGCCGACATGTGGTAAATTTTGATTGTAACCCACCAAAGAATAACCGATATTCAGTTTCATATTTTACTAGCACGGTATCCGTCAAAAATTATTTAGCTATGGATCAAGAATTTTGTCTACGATCAGAGGCTGTGTAAATTTTGAAAGCTAAATACAGTGCTCTGGAACGCAATAAATTATATCAGCAACGTGTAACGTAATGAGTTGTAATTTTTTCATACAAAAGAAAGAAATATACACGTTACAGTTACACATGTGTTCTACAGCACTAGATTTAACATTCAAATATATATATATATATATATATATATCGTCATCCGCAGACAGATCTGATTCGATGTATCTCAGCTCATTAGTACGGTTAAACTCCTTAGGATTGAAACCCGAGCGAATTGACGTCAATCGGCGATTCTACCTCTGGGCTATGGGCGCTCGGTAGAAGAAGGGGTACTTGTTAGCGTGAATATTATCATTATACACGCCCAATAGCCAGAGTGCTCTAATTCATTACTGAATGAGCGATGCATACATGCCAGAGTAGCTACTGTTTTCAAAGTCCACCATTCTTCCAGAGTGCTCAATCAGGGTGTGAGAGCGTATATATATATATATATAATTCACATACAAGCCTGTTTCGTTGTATCACAGCTCATCAATGCGGCGAGATATCCGATTGCTTACAGCTGGGATCGAAACTCGGCCGATTTGGCATATCAAAGATACTATCCCTAAGCTATCGGCGCACGGCTGAGAGAGTGTGGAGGGTTTAAGGTGTAATATATGCGATGTATAAACACGACAACAGCCAAGAGAACTTAATTGATGACTAAAGAGTAATACGTAAATCGCAGAAGCCGCTACTTTTTATAAAATTTCCCCTCTATAGAGCTCAATCGGTAAGCGTGAGCATAATTAGTCATCCACATACAAGGCTGTTTGGCTGATTTACACCCGATTGCTTCTAATATGTATTTGTAGATCTATAAAAACAAAGGAAAAACTTAGTCGATGCATTTGTCTTGGTAAAGAAAATGTCGGCTACAATAATTTTCCTTTTGTCTTTATCTATATTGTTCTTTTACAGATATACTCTATCTGAAATTCTTACTCACACACATACACTATATATATATATATATATATATATGTATATATATATATATATTACGTAGTAGTTGTAAATCGTATAAATGTCTATTGGGGATAGGAATATCCTTTAGGGAGCATCCAAGTTCTACTCGGTCCATGTTAAAATGGTTATGAAAGTGCTCTATAGTATTACCTAGAGCTAATATAGCTATTATATTGAGCGGTTTACGCGTTAGATTCCTCGTCTCGGGTTTTTTTTTTCTTTCGACTAGTACTTTGACTAATGTTCAAGTGCTTAGTTCCTTTCTTTTTTTTGTTTCCATTTTTTTCCCTCCGCGTTTATACTCGGTGTGTTTTTCGAGACGGGTTTAAAAATAAATTTATTGTTATATATATATATATATTAAATACTTAGTTTTTGATCACAATTAGACCAGTACATAATTTTTTTTTAATCATTTCACCCCAAGCAAGGCATTCCACTGCCACTATTGCGCTTGGGGCTACATAGGGGGAGGTAAATAGAAAGAGTGGTTAGATATAGGAAACGTCAGTTGTATTAAAAAGTGTTAAATACATTTATATTGTAAACTTTTTGTAAAATGGAAGAAACCTGGGTAATATAACTCATTTATAAATGAAAAAATATACATTTGATGTGTGTGTGTGTGTGTGTGTGTGTGTGTGTGTGTGTGTGTGTGTGTGTGTGTGTGTGTGTGTGTTTCACGAATTCTTACACAAACTTTGGGGCGGGCTTCTCATGTGTAGACAAGGACAAAAGTCCATGTAAACCTATGTTCGCAAATCCTTTTTTTTTATTTACTGAGTTTAAAGAAAGTTTACAGTAGATTGCGCTGTGTTGCCATGTAGACTAGGTTACATTTGTCATTCGTGTATACTTGCAGCTAGTCTGTACTCAACATTTAACGTGTGTAAACGTGAGTTAACTGAAGTGTTCCATTTAATAGTCATATCGTGATCAGGCAGATATGATTCTTAAATACGGCCGCCCTCATGATAATGGATGCGAGGATGTACAGCTCTTATCAGATTGCGTTTCCTGAACAAAGGCAGCCGAGTTTGAGTGCTATTTGGTGTGAGGAATTCAAACCCAATATTCATAAAAGTATTTTTGTTTCACCTGTATATTTATATATATTTATAGTTTATTTCCAAGTCCCTAAGGTGGCCTCATTTAAATGGTCAAACTGGCACTTTTTTGTGTACTTATTTAAATTGTTGTGGAGATGTTGTGGCGAAATCTTCGTCGTCAAGGTGCTGTTTTGGACTGTTTGGGCCAGGAAGAAAGACACGGAAACAAGAAACTAGATTCGAACAGTGTATTAGAATAATATATACAATAATATGTATTAGTAATCAAAATAGAAGTGTAAGTCCGAACGTTATAGTTACACTGCGTCTCAACTGTTTCTGGACTGCCTTCTCAGCTGCGTCCCCGGAAGTCACTCAGGTTAGTATTAATTGATGGAGGAAGTGTCCATTTCATGTAGAAGGGCACCATAACATAAATAAACTTCAATATACGGAGGAAAATGACTTATTAAATTTTAGAGGCTTAACCACTATCTTTTAAGAAAAGTTTCGATAATTTTTCGTCATTCTTTGCACTGTGTCCTATATAAAATTTTGATGCTATCTATTAAAAGTTACAAATTATCGTGACCGAGTGTTCACAACACTTGTTAAACTATTGTGGTATTTCAGAGAAACGATCAGACCTGTTCAGCGCAGTTGCGTTAAAAACCACAAGTGGGCTCTGTGGATGTTGCCGAATGTGCCTGAGCAAAAGGCTGCAATAGGAATGATATAATCACTATCGTAACCTCTGTAGTGTTCTGAAACAAACGGGTTCTTTTTACTAACACAGCAATTCTGACACTCTCTTTAATGTCTGAAACACGTAGCGACAAATTTCTGCTCAAATATATTTTTTGTTTAAAATTAGGGAGTGTTTTTTTAATAATATGCATTTCAGCATCATCATCATCATCATCATCATCCTCTGTAACGTGTCAATCGTCAAAATTGAATTGAAGTAATATATACATGCGGTTTGCCACTTTAACTGAACAGGTTCGTGACGACTTCGAAGTTTCTTGAGGACATCGTTATAATGTTCCCACTTGTCAGGACTGTTTAGCCAAATGATAAATTTCAGTAAAATCACTGAAAAACAACAACCTTGGTACGGAATATTATCACAACTCATTATTATATATATTGTATATAAGTGACGTAAGCTAATAAATATACATTTGAGGAGGTTGTACATATGTATAGTATCATTATTCAGATGTTAATAAAACAGTGTTCAGTATATGAACAGAGCTGTATTTTATATATATATATATATATATATATATATATATATAGATAGATAGATAGATAGATAGATAGATAGATAATGAAAAGAGAAATATTAAAATGACAACAGATAGATAGATAGATAGATAGATAGATAGATAGATAGATAGATAGATTATCCTACTTTTCTGACACGACTCGGAGTTTCATGGGTTATGCAAACATCAGGTGCATATATGCACCTGATGATTGAATAACGCATGAAACTCCGAGTCGTGTCAGAAAAGTAGGATAATATGTATATTTATTAACATATATATTGCTATGGCTTATTAGAGAAGCAAGTTGTTGTGAGGTTATTAATTAATGTGTACTCAAGTTTGGAAAAGACAAAAAGGCTGAACATAGATCAGAAAATAATCAACAATAATATTGAGCAGGATAAGAATGTTACAATAAAGAGATTACAGAAAATTTTACAAACGGTTACAAGCAATAACCGTATTTGACCCGCTAGAAAATGATTTATGAAACCGCAAATGTAAACAGAGAAAAAAAATGTGGAATATTAAGAACGTTGATTTAATTCTTGAACGCAACCATACTGCCATTTTTATCACAAACAAAAATGTACAAGATGAGCTTGTTATGAAACTCGTGTTTTTCTCAACGTATTTTTTCTTTCTTTTTGATATATAAAAATATCATATCTATGGATGATCGGCTAAGTCTCAAAAGAGAAACAAGATATAGTAAGATTATGAAGCGACGGAAAGACAATGTTGGAAATTGCAAGCAAAATTTGTGAGAAATCGCAGAACACTGAAAAAAAATAAAATGAAAAATATTGCTTTTCAATGTTTTCTTTTTCTCGGGAACATCTGAATTTTTTTAATAAGGACAAGAAACCGATTGACTTAAAAACGGTCAAAATAGAGAACTGAAAAAAAAAATAAGAGTAATAAGCAGGGAAGATGAATCGTCTAGTAGTGGTGTAGTAGATATCGGATCGGAATGAGAAATCGGAGAATCGAGTTCGAATTACGGTTGATTTGCTACGTTCACTTACGCGCAAATTCTTGAGAAAGATATGAATCAGTCTCTTCTTCCCGAAGCTATGAGTTAAACAGCAGGACAGATTAGATTCTATATCTTTGGTAACCAGTACTACCGTAGTAAGTAATGGCAACCTACTGAGCGAAAATTTTCTGCCCAGTCTTTGGAGATATTATCGCTCATGCGTGTATCACGTGATACTTAACTGACTGATCACAAAAATGTAAGCAAAGAGAAAAATTTGCTGAAAGTACATGGAGGAATGCCTGGAAAGATCTAAACAATCACCATTGAATAAACATCACAAAGTAAAGTTATATTTCTCTTCAGAACTGATGGTGGCTTCAAAAAAATGGGAAGATGTAAGTTATGAACATGTTTTTACTGGTGTAGGTCACACTCCAAGAAGCTTTATACAGAAAAACTATGTAAACTTATTTATAAATAGAACTTTGTCTGTGTGTGAATGCGTCTGTCTGTCTGTGTGTGTGTGTCCATTACCTATAGACTCCGAAATGGCTGAACCGATTTTCTTGAAAATTTACACAGTTGTACAATAATCATCTGCGAGTGTTCTTAGCTTGTCGGGGTATCTCCGATAAATATCGAAAAACGCGATTTTTTCGATTATCGATTTTTTCGATATTTTTCTTCGATTATTTTTATATATACACTAGCAGTATACCCCGGCGTTGCTCGGGTGTAATGAAAGTTTTAAAACTAATCCATGGTCCTGGAGCTCAAACTCTTTGGACGTTGGCACGAAAGACTAAAAAGCAATTGTTGTTTCCAGTTAAAGCGAAACCATAGACTGAAAGAAAAATGAATGGATGTAAGTCAAATTTTGATTTCCTGGTATCGATATCAACTTTTCTGCACTATTGTAATAACTGCAACCATGAAACTTCTGAATATCGTTTCTTATGTCTTTGTCTATGAGTGTATCAATTTTGATTAAAATCGGACTACTCCTTCTATAACCTGATTTTTTCGATTATCGATTTTCGATATTTATCGGGGGTACCTCGTCACAAATCGTAGCTCAGAACACTCGCAGATGCTTATAGTACAACTGTGCAAATTTTCAAGAAAATCGGTTCAAGCCTCACGCTGATCTATCTCTATTTGCAAGGGAAGTGCTTAGATAAACTACATTCCTTAGTTCCACCAGTTCCTGGCATCACGGTTAAGACCCGACAGGTCACGCACATTGTGTCCAAATAGTGTCCAACGATTTTCTTTCTATTCTACTGGTAAGTTCTACTTGAATATCTTCTTTCTACGAACGGCTGCTTTGTGGAACCGACTCTCAAGAGGGTGGTTCCCCCATCACTATAATCTTAACCTGTTAAAGTTTAGTGTCAACTGTTATCATTTCCGCATATTTCTCATAAAATGTGCCTCTTACTCTATAACCCTGACTCTTGGGTCTTGTACAGATTGAAAATTATTGTTAAAAGAAATTATGCGCTATATATTTTTGAAGGTTTGCATATAATTATGTATAGCAATGGTTGTGAATGTTTATCTTTTATTAATTCTTTCTTTTTCTTTTTTGTTAGCAATTTACAAGACTTTTGTTTTTTTGATTCTCCAATTTTTGAGGCCTCGCCTAGCGTTTTATTAGTTGCTTGATGTTTCTCCTCAGGATGCTGCTCTATGGAAGCGATGAGAATTTCTAATAAAGATGGAAAATAAAAGGAAATATCTGATTGCGTATCATAATATTGATTGAATTTGCCATTTCGCTGTATGCACGTAGATATGCATAAATAAAATATTTCCGTTAACAAATGTACATAAGGCTGCCAGAATCCTGCCTTTTATGTCCCAGAAACGTCTATTCTCATTTCCACAATATACAATATATTTTTTTTAATCGTATCACCCCGAGCAAGGCGGTAACGCCACTGATGTGCAGGGGGCTACATAAGAGTAAAAAGATTAGGTAGAAGAGAGTGAAGAGAAAGACGAACCAGTTAGAAAGGAGCAAGAGAAGGATGGGAATACAGGTGTGATGACAGTTGCAAAGGTGGAGAGAAAGGAAATGATATACAGGATGGTGAAGAAAGAACTAGAGTCAAGTGGTTAAGAGATGAGTATTGACATTGCATTTAAATTCCTGGATGTTGTAGCAGTCAGGAAAGCAAGGATATGGAAGCGAGTTCCACAGGCGGGAAGTGCGAGAGAAGAAGCTGAAGAAGTAGATTTGGTTGGTCTAACTGTGAATGGGTGAGACCCAGTTGCCAATCTGGTTGCACGAGTAAACACCTGTTGCAGAGGCACCAGTGACTTCAGTTCGCTGGAGCAGAAGCCATATATACAGATACACCTAGGTTATATATACACTGGTCTTATACTATTGTTTTACACGATAAAATCCCTAAGAGCTACTCAACTAAGAGGATGAAATGAAGCTGTTCTAAGGTCGTACATAAAGAGAGATTAAGGGGTGCAGTTAAAGAGTGTATGTAGGATAAATAACAGTTGATCGTAGACTTGAAGAGATCGTGGATTACTGGGAAACAACGTCATGGAGATATGTTCCACAACGTAAAAATTCTTGGAAAGAAGCCATTTGAGTAGAATTTATCCACATAATAAGAAGGGAATATATGATGAGTCTACTCTGTGTAGGTTGAGTCTACTCTGTGTAGGTTATATGACGGGTCATAACGTGAAGATCTGGACTAGTCGAACTACGCAATGTAATTCGTTTTCATGATATGAGCGCTGGATTAGCGTGTTACAGAAGGGCCAGAGTGTCTCGTTGGAGTGGTATTCTCACGGTGGTGGATTGCTTTTGTCTAGATTTTAAATATAAGTCCAGAACGGTGCAAATTCAACAGAGGGCCGAAAGAATTCTTAAGCGTCGGTAAGACAACCGCACATATGTTAGCGACCGGCTAAGACCACCCTTCGAGGCAGCTGAGTCAACAGGCAAAATGCATTCTTGTAACATCATCCCTTCCGTTTCCTCTTAAAAACCAAACTGCAACAACTTTTTTTTCTTTTCGTTGATACCATTTCATGTAGTATCGTGGGGATCCAGATACGACATAGAATACCACAGATTCTTTATGGGGATGTGACGTGCGTATCTTACGTACCTGAAACCGGTCCCACAGACGATTGGTAAGTCAAGTGTTTTTTAATTTTTGTCTTGCTGTGTACTTTTTGCCAACACTTAGAATAGAGCATTTTTCTGGCTTTATTTAGAGCCTCACATCAACGGTTGAAAATATTAGCGACTCACTGAGGAGGCACAAATACTTCAGTAAGATTTAGACTTTGGATATAAGAAATAGCAGGTTTAGGAATTGAGTGGGAAAGAATGAGTGTTATTTTATGCTCGTCGATTCTTCAGAAGATCAAAGGCTAAGGAGAACTCTGAAAAAAAAAATATAAAACTGGAAGATGCTATAAGAATATGAACACAAAGGTTGATACTGAACAGCTTGAAATGACGAAGCACATTCTCAAACCGAATCCATCAAAATTACAGGAAGAAGTCAGCGTGAATGGGTCAACTGACGATAATGTAGAAGTTATATAGGATTTATATATATATATATATATATATATATATATATATATATATATATATATATATAGGAAAAACTGCTAAAAAGATGCTGGAGTCATTCCTAAAGAGAGGAAGGTAATCTAGGATATATATAACATAGTGTTGATCCACGTAAATATATGTATAGGAAAAACTGCTAAAACGTTGTAAGTTTAAAAATGTATTTTTTTGACAGTATTTGTTTATTTCTATTATTATATTTTATATTTCAGATATAGATTTTTTAGATAAAATTAAAAAAAGTTTCTCTAAAACAAAATTTATAAGTATTATTTACGTTTACAAATTTTTTTTTTTAAATCTGTCACTTTCTGCGTCACGTGATGTAAACAATCTCTCTCCACGAACGCTCTCGCGAAATACGTTTCTAATTTAAATTTTAAAATCATTTGTTTCTGATGAAGGACCGAGGACGGTCTGAAATATAAAATATAATAATAGAAATAAACAAATACGGTCAAAAAATACATTTTTAAACTTACAACGTTTTAGCAGTTTTTCCTATACATAAATTTACGTGGATCAACACTATGTTATATATATCCTATATTACCTTCCTCTCTTTAGGAATGACTCCAGCATCCATATGCATGGCCTTGGAGTCCGAAAACCACTCCCTTTAGTTAGGGAAATTTCTCTTGAATCTCCTGACCATCCCTACATGTCTCTCCCTAGCTCTACTAAACTAAGCTAACTTTTCTTTCTCTATCGCTCGCCTTCCTCTCCCGACTGTTCCTTGTTGGACAGTATCTCTGATAATATAGATAAGGCCATCGCCTCGCACCCATTCGACAACATATTTGTGTTCCTTGACTTCGATGCTCCCCATGATAATTCGCTGGAAAACTCGTTAGTGATCTTGCTGACATCCACACCCTGAACATTGCAATCGCCCAGTCTCTGACGTAAGTGGTGGATTTCCCCAGTATACATGAAGGACAAGCTTTTCTGCTAGATCTTCACTTCAGTCACAGACTCCCACCATGTTATGCAGTTTTATCCTCTTGGCAACTCTGATCTTGCTGTGGTTTCCGTTAATATTTCACTCCACTCCCCTTTTGCCCAGGAAGCTTCGACCAGTAGAATCTCTTCTTGCTGTCAAAGTGAAGACTGAGAAGCACTACGAGATTTTCTGTGCAAATGTTTAGTCTCTCCGTTGAAGACTGCGCTTCTGAGGTCTCCTCCTAGATTAAAGCTGGCATCGAAGCTTTCATCCCACCCAGGAAATTCCACCTCAAACCCCATTCGATCCCCTGGTTCGTCTCTACCAGCTCGGCCTCCGTAGCCCGCAGGAATCACTAATTTCGGCTTTATCGGAGCCATGCGTCTAACCATAATAAGCGCCTTTTTTCTCGTAATGATTGTAAGAGGATCTTCAATGACGCTAAACTGTTGTTTGCTGACAAAATGAAGCAGCGTATAGCAGCGCGCAAGTTCACTTCAAAGACTATTCTACAAAAGTGTGCTAAACAGCAGCAAACCTTCCAGCTCTCTTTTAATCAATAAATATGAAGTCCTCATAGCTACAGCGGACATGGCTGAGTGTTTTACTAGCAGATTCTCCTCCAACTCCTCACCTAATTAGTCTGGAATAACCTCACCTGAATTCCCACCTAGAACTAAGGCTCAACTGAGCAAGGTTTATATATCACCCCTTGCTGGTCTTTAAAATAATTTCAAAGTTTGATCCTCAAAAAGTGTTAGGGCGCCGCTCCTATTTGTCTACAAATGGACTGTTCCCATTGCTACATATAGCAATGGTGGATTCTCTACAAGAGAGTCGTAGACAGTCACTAGACTGACGACTCTACGACACTGTCAGCTCTCTGCCTTCAGGTAGAGGGCGCTCTCTGCTTCCGAGCAGAGAGCAATAACCCAGTCGTGGTTCCGCCGAAGGGTAGAACCACGACTGGGCAAAAATAGACAGACATTTTTTGGCCCGGCTATATGGCCGGGAATACCCACAATAAAATGACCATGTGTCACATCCAGCCTACGTGGGAAGGCTAGTAAATACAGTCGTAGACAGTCACTAGACTGACGACTCTACGACACTGTCAGCCCTCTGCCTTCGGGCGGGGGGCGCTCTCTGCTTCCGAGCAGAGAGCAATAACCCAGTCGTGGTTCCGCCGAAGGGTAGAACCACGACTGGGGAAAAATAGACAGATATTTTTTGGCCCGGCTATATGGCCGGGAACACCTACAATAAAATGATCATGTGTCACATCCAGCCTTGCGTGGGAAGGCTAGTAAATACAGTCGTAGAGAGTCACTTGAGAGTCTCTAATGAGTTACTGAAGAGTCAGTGCGAGTCAGTGAAGAGTTGGTCACACTTCCAATGGCGTACCGGAAGTAATCACGTATACACACGTCTTACGACGGATTGGACTCTTGTATCTTTCTATTGTAAATATTACTAATCACTTCTGTACATACTAACCGTCTTTCCGCGGAATACAACTTATATTCTGATTCTGTTGTTGAGTTATTCATTTATACTTGGCGACATAACAAAAAGTAAGCGGAGATGACGCAATCCCGGTCATCGTCTTAAAGAAATGTACCCTGAACTTTCCTCTGTTCTCTCCAAACTTTACAATTACTGTCTGCTTCTTAATTTCCTGCCTGCTGAAAATCCTCATCTGTGGTTCCTGTTTTTAAGAACTCGCGAGAACACTCAGACCCATCCAATTATAGTCCGATTAGCATCCTACCGATTTTTGACTAAGTATCCGAGGCCTTCATCACTGCTGAATTGGTTCAACATCTCATAGTGCACTGCTTATTTTCTGACAGACAGTATGGCTTCCGATTCGCCAGATCTACCGCTGTATGCTAACGACCATCACAGAGTACATATTGATAAGAACGGCGGAGCTCTAGCTGTTACCCTGGATATCTCCAAAGCATTTGACAGAGTGTGGCACGCTGGCCTTCTGCTCAAGCTACTGGGCTATGGTATATCTGGACGCTTGTTTGACTTAATCAAATCGTTTCTACCGAATCGCGTAATGAAGGTCGTATGCTTCCAGATCCTATCATACTAACGCGGGTGTCCCTCAAGGTTCTATCCTAGGTCTACGCTTATTCTGATTTTCATCCACGATCTCCCTGATGTAATCAGATCTCAACTAGGCATCTACACTAACGACACCACCATTCACTTCCACCTCGATAAGAAATCTGCCGATACTAACAGAACAAACCTTGCTGCTGCCCTCGAAAATGAACTCCAGTCAGTGGTGAACTTGGGTAAGAGATGGCTCATAAATGTCCATGCATCCAAAACGAAGCTGCTATCCTTTAACCACCACTTTCCTACCCGCCATCAGCATAGATGACGCTAGCCTCCCTGAAAGCAATAACTTGCGCCTCTCGGTCTCACTCTCTCAGCTGACCTTAAGTGGAATGTCTACATGGAATTAATAGCTAAATCTACTGCTAAGAAGCTCCGGACCCTGTGTCGGGCCAGAAAGATTTTCTCATCTAAATCCATCATGCTCATAGACAAATCTAACATCCACCCGTTCACTGAATACTGCTGTCATATTTGGTCGGGTGCACCTACTGTTTTCCTTGAGGTTCTCGACAAAATCCAAAGAAGAATCTGTAATGTAGTCGATCTTGACCTAGTGGCTAAACTCTTCTCTCTCTCTCTCTCTCTCTCTCTCTCTCTCACACACACACACACACACACAGACACACACACTGACGAGATATGGCTTCTTTCTGTCTCTTCTACAAATACTTTCACTTCACGGACTGTGCTGTGGCGATCGTAGCTCCTTACTGCGCCCCCACCCCCACTGAGCGAGATTACTCGAGCTACTAGACTAGCAAGAAGGTCCCACCATTTTACTGTGAAAAGAATCAAGTGTAACCACAACTTCTCCTGTAATTGCTTCTTTTCTCTCACTTGCCGTTTGTGGAACTCTCTTCCGTACTCTTGTTTTTCTGATATCTACAATCTTCAAGAATTAAAATGCAACGTCAACTTCCATCTATCTTCTTGACTCCCATCCTTTTTCCCACTTTACACTTTGCTCTCACTCAGTTCTCTTTGTCAATGTACACGTCCTTCTCTTACCCATTCTCTGACATTCACTGTGACCATACGCACAAGTGGCAGCACTGCCTTGCTTGGGCTGAGACGATCATAAAAAATATAAATACAAAGATGGACATATAATTGGCCTAACATTGACCACGTTTCAGGGTGGGAGTATATTCCAATTTCCTCTCCATAAATTTAATAACTAAAAGGTTATTTAACAACATTTTTATCTCTGCTTTCCTCTATACCCTTCTGTACATCAGCTTAGTGGCTGATCGTTACAGTTTCCTGGCTTACGGCCTATCACGTTGGATACACCGGTTCTCGCTCGATCCCCGAAGTTAAGCAACGTTGAGCCTGGTCAGGACTTAGATGGGTGACCGCTTGGGAATACCAGGTGCTGTAAGCGTATAGTGACGGATGTGCGTTGTGGTGCATTGGATATCGGCTCGGAAAGAGAAATCGGTGAGCCGAGTTCAAATTCCAGTTGAATACCCTGCATTCAATTAAGCACTGGTACCCTTGGGAAAGGTATTAATCCGTCCCTTCCCTTCAGTTATGGGTTAAATAACAGGGTAGGACTTGGGGACCCTGCCCTTAAAAATACATCACAATGGATCTTGATACTCGAAAAGAAAAAAGTATTACTAGACAAAAAAACTTATATAAAAAACAACAACAATAAATTGTTGAAAGAAAAAGGTATTACCAGCAATAAATAAATAAAATTTAGTTGGAAATGAATGACCCGCCGTGGTTGATATGCCATAAAAACAAAACAACCAACCAACAACATATGTTTTAATCATTCATGACTGGATATATTTAAAGGCAAATCCAAAGATCTCATATTCACAATCTATTCATTGCAAAAGGACCTGGAAATATGGTAGTATCACTTTTTCGTTACATGAATTAACCGGAAGCAGCTTAATCCTCAGTGTTCAAAATCATTCCTGCGTTATGATGTGGGGATGACATATTTTGTCAATCTGCGATCTCTTTCCCACAACACATAGGCTCGCAAAAACATCAATACTCCCAAGAATTTCTTTTAAGTAGAGACTTTTGCGCGGATCTTTCCCTGAACAGTTTGGGCGTGATCTCTTCATATCAAGGGACAATTGTTATTTACAGACCTTATCCTTATCACCACTTCCTATCACCTTCTTTTTCGGTAATGTCAATAAAATAATAACCATATTGATAAAAAATAATATATATATATATATATATATATATATATATATATATATATATATATAAACCCACATATATTACGGAAATTAACGAAGATTAATGATGAATTAAGATGAATTCGAAAGGCTTAATTTGGCCTCGTTTAGACTAATCGTCATTCGTGCTCGAGAGATCTAAGATGCGTCAGATCACATGGTGGCTTCCCCTATGTGGATAGGGGTCGCAGGTTTGAATTTTTCGTAATAAAAATTATCGTAAATAATCAGGCCGGTAGAAATAAACATATAATACTGTTTGATTATAAACAGAATATCTACTTAAATACGAGTATAGATCAAAAATAACGTTCAAACAAATCATTTCAAATATATATATATATATATATATATATATATATATATATATATAAAAGAAAAGGGTGAAGATACAGGACAAAGATGTTGAAAATGAAACTGTTAAGGGTTTTAGAATATATATATGTGTGTGTGTGTGTGTGTGTGTGTGACTATATATATATATATATATATATATATATATATATATGTACGATAGATTCTCTTATCCTAAACGATAAATTAGGGTCAGCAGTGTCTTTTGTTTTACACTTATGCATGGGATTTCTGGCCTGCATGCACTTGTGTTGAACTATTAGCCACCCAGCTACCGATCAAGCCTCACTAAGATTTGTTTAAAGTGGCCATATGCTTGTGCAGCACAAAGCACACACTCTCCATTAAAATAACATAGCCTATAATGGTGCACTGTTTGCTACGCGTTAGGTGTCTTGATTATGACATATATACTGCAACCGGGTGTGAGCCTCTAAATTTACAAGTTAAAGATTTGGGGAATGTGGAGTTACCCCTTAAATGCCATTACTTCCAGGTTTACTCTTGCCCGAAGTGGTAGTACATTTTTGGTTCCCATCTATGGGTCAAATAGTTTTCGTGGATGCCTGAGTTTGCGCGCTTTTTTATGTGAATACACTGCTTGCGTGTGTGTAAATATGTACTGTGTGTGAATATTTGCATCGTATACATGAGTGTGTTCGTGTGTAGAGGCTTTTCGAAGCCTCAGCAAAGTCATCATGGGTACTTCTAAGCCACCAACCCTCGTAACAAAGACAGCAAACTCTGACATCAAAACCCCTTATGCATATTTTGTGGTCTACTATGCATTACCCAATGTATTTAATGCTCTGGGGAGGTCAAACTTCGTGATAACACACACACACACACACACACACATACACACACACACACACACACACACACATATATATATATATATATATATATATATATATATATATATATATATAAATGGCATGCAAGGTGCTATGAAAAAATCGCTATTTTCGGACACCCTTGTTTTTTTTTTTAACGAGACAAGTAATATAAAATGAAAAATAAACAGCGATTTTCTTTACCCTGGAATTTGTCTGTTGTTTGAATTTCTGTGTTACTTTGCCTGGTTTACTTGTGTTTGATATACGGATGTTGTTCATGTTTGTTGTTGGCGATAAGAGACCACGAGTAGTAGTATCAGACAGTCATTGACTGAGACTTGTGCTGGAAGGGAGCTGGCGCGGACTGCAGCAGAGTGTGGCCTCGGGGTTACCCATCGGAAGCACTTGCAGGGACATTTAGCCATGCGCATGAATCTCGATATTATGCAACTGCTGGTCAGACCAGCTGCTCTTGACTCTACGCAGTAGTAGGAGGAATCCGTTTGTCTCGGAATACCATAGAATTTGCGAAAGCCACTAGCTCATCCCCGTTGCAAACTTTTGCTCAGGCACATTTTTAATTCTTCAACATGCACAGAACCCACCTGTGGTTAATAACGCAACTGTACTGAACAAACCTGAGTTACGGTTTGTGTGAGATAACGCATAATCTGTTGTGAACAATAGTTAAACAAGGCCGATGCACACTCGGTTACGATGATTTCTAATTTTGTGTTAGCACAATTGTCGATAGCTTCCGAACAGTTCAGTCTCGCCAATGTCACTCACAAGGCATGGGTCAATATGGTTTTCGGTCACTTCCCTAAAATGTACAACGCGTTGAGATGGTCACCTCCAGGTCGATATTATCAAGAAGTAATATTCTTCTTAAATTCGCCACGGTTAGGTTCGAAGCCGCTTTTCACAGTCCGAGAACCATCGGACTATACGCCTCACTGAATAATCGAAACACTATATACTGCCAAATATATTGTTTATTTGTCTTTAGATGTCCAATAGAGAAACTCGTCTCGAGGTCTTCCATTGGCTAAGCAAATCATATGAATTTATGCGATGATACAGTAAAGAATTAAATTAACAACATTGGTCATATAAGAAGCACAACACCACAAAATGTAAAGTTAGGGTTTGGGGCTAAATCCTATGTCAAAACGTGGAGGGGGGTGATACGTCTGGTCTTTTTATTTAAAGGACTTTCAAAGGTTTCACAGTATGATTTGCTCTCCTAAGTACGATATTATCAAAAAGATTACTTTATACAAATCTATTCTTGTAGTTCGTTCTGGGTATGACGATAAACCACATCCGGCATCGAAGCCTCTGATCGAGAGATATTGAAGGGCGTGTAACAACCTTCTAATTGCAGTTATTTCCAGGTCCACCCTAAGCCGAGGTGGTAGCGCCAGTTAGGGTCCTAGCTGTAGGCAAATAGTGACCCTCCCCACAAAAAATACTATGAAAGTATAAAAATACATTTTTATAGTAAAAACACCAGCAATAAATCTTTATAAGAAATGATACAAAGCTCTACCCTCCAAAAAAAATTCTATTTCGGCATTAAATAACTAGCAAAAAGTTGATATGCCGCTAAACAAACTCTTGTGGTATTTGAACTGGGTCTCATTGTCAGAGCGGCCATGTTCTAACCGAATTTCAAATATTAATTTGAATATATTTATAATGTACGGATTGGTTATTTTTGCCGAAAAGGCCAACAGCAACAGTTAATGTAAGATATAAGCCTCACGTGATGCCAGTGTGTTAAAGTGGCAGAAAATGAAGTAAGACAATTTTAAGACAATTTTAAATTGATAAAAACGTAAATATTCAATTTTACAAAACGAAATAAAGCTTCATTATAGATCTACAAACGATGATAATCAGTGATTCTTGAAAATTCAGTAAATTGATTCAATATGAGGGCAATTTATAGTAAATTTATAGTTGGTTATTCAGATACATCGAAAAAAAAAACGATGGCGAGAGATGATCCAGAGGAAACTGTGACGTGTGAGGTGAAAGATGTTGATTCAGATTCTTTCTGCGAACATAAAATCGTTGAACAGAGGATCAAAGAAATTCCATAAGGCGAAAAGAAGATTGATGGCTAAGATTCTCCATAGGAAGAAAAAACTGATTAGATTAAAGACAGGGATTGAAGTAGTGATGAATGTTTGTCAGGTAAAGTAAGGTTGAAAACTACAAATATCTAGGATCACACATCAAGGATTCTGAAAAAGACTTTGATATCAGAAAAGGCAGAGCATGGACTGCTTGTAACAAAATCGATAAGATCTGGAAATCCAATCTTGATCGTAAGATCAAAATCCAAGTTTTTCGCGCACTTATTGAACGAATCTTACTCTATGGATCTGAAACTTGAACTCTTTCAGCAAAACAACAGCGCCGTTTAGATGGATGTTATACTCGTCTTCAAAGAAGAGTACTTGATCTTTCCTGGCGAAACGACCCAACTCTAGAAATAATATATGGAGACCTACCAAGAGTATCAAGCTTAGTTCAAAAGAGACGTGTCCAGTTTGCTGGGCATTGTGCACATGCCACAGATGAACTTGTTTCATCGTTTGTATTATGGAGGCACCCATCATCTCACAATCGATCTCGTAAGTTAACCTTTCCAGACATGATACACAGAGATGCATCTATCGCCAAGGAAGACCTTACAGGAGCTATGACAAATAGGGAATACTAGAAGGGTGTAGTGAGTTCTGTCCCGGCCGAGGCCACAGAATGATGATGATGATGTTAGTATCCATTCTTGTTGTAAATATAATTATCAAAATAAATGGCCAGATTAATACTTTCCGGTGATAAGGCACTTGAATCCTGTTTCCCAGGGCAAATAATAAGTGGGTTGGATTAAGTTGTGTCCTCTAAGAAAGTAGTTGATTCAGATCTAAGAAATTTGATAAATCTGCTACATGCTCGGTATAAAATTTTGCCCAAAAGCGTATTGTTGTTGCAAGATTTGAAAAAAATGGCTATTGTTTTAAAATGTCAAAGAGTCCAGTGCAAATACAGGTGTCATGCTAGATTCTGTTTTGACAAAACAATGGTTGAGATCAAACATGTGGGCGCTCAGTATATGCACAGGATGCACTTGGGGTGCCAAGTGTCAAACGAGGTTCGCCTACTTAAGTGTGATCAGACAGCGGCATTCAGCAGTTTTAGCAGTTTGCAATCAGCAGTTGAGATCAGAACACAGGGAGCGACAGAGGAAGTCGGGGGAAGCGTCCGCTGCTCTCGATGCTTGTGCTGACCCTCCAACCAAGCCTCCTATTCCACAGGCAACGTCACCGATGAAGCGAATAAAGATATGTCCTATATTTTTACTCATATATACGTGTACCTGTCAGTCATTTTAGCAGTCGAGAATATCGTCAATCTTGGTTGCAATTTATATATACCAGAAGGGTATATAACAAATAGATATTTTGTTATTGCGCCAAGAAAAAGTTTAAGATCTACTGAACTTAGAGTTAACTAGCAATATAGCCCGGCGTTGCTCGGGTGTAATGAAAGCTTTAAAACTAATCCATGATCCTGTAGCTCAGACTCTTTGGACATTGGCACGAAAGACTAAAAAGCAATAGTTGTTTCCAGTTAAAGCGAAACCGTAGACTGGAAGAAAAATGAATGGATGTAAGTCAAATTTTGATTTCCTGGTATCGATATCAAATAAGTCTTTTCGTCGTAAACTGAATTTTGAAGGCTAAATAAGGACTCTGAGTAAATGGTACCATTGCTGAGACTAAGAACTACAATTATACCTACTTAAAGCCAAACCCGAAGCAAAGACTAAAATAAAAGGGCTGAAAAATACAGACATACAGGCAGATAGACACACACACAAACAACTTGTCTTTTATATATATTATCGATTTTCTGCACTATTGTAAGAACTGCAACATTGAAACTTCTTAATATCGTTTCTTATGTCTTTGTCTATGAGTGCATCAAATTTGATTAAAATCGGACCACTCCTTCTATAACCCGATTAAATTAAAACAAAAAAGATTAGCTACGAAATTAACAGGATGCATACATTGAAAAAACAGTGTTTGCATGTTAGAGTTTGGGCAAATATAAAGAATTGTGCCTAGAATATACTACATTATGCCATTGAGTTTTGTTTGAGTTCCTCTCCCGGTAAAAATTCAACTTCCACTACCGCGATGTGTCGTAGGAGTTTGGTCAGTTTGATAATTCTTTTTCTGTTTATTTTGTCAGTTTTACATCGTTGTTCATTCATGCTTTACTACAAGGTTTCTATTTTAATGAACCCGTTTTTTCTTTTTTATCTCTTCATATAGAATCTGCCCACGTGTCTTAACGAAGTCAAATGGCACTTTAATTCTTGAATATTTGCCAAATTTGAATCTTTTACACGTGATCCCTCATTCATTTGAAGGCTAAATAAGTACTCTGAGTAAATGGTATCATTGCTGAGACTAAGAAATACAATTATACCTACTTAAAGCCAAACCCGAAGCAAAGACTAAAATAAAAGGGCTGAAAAATACAGACATAAAGGCAGAATATTCTTGAAACTTCTGAATATTGTTTCTTATGTCTTTGTCTATGAGTGTATCAAATTTTATTAAAATCAGACCACTCCTTCTATAACCCGATTTTTTCGATTATCGATTTTCGATATTTATCGGGGGTACCTCGACACAAAACCTAGCTAAAAACACTCGCAGACGCTTATAGTACAACTGTGTAAATATTCAAGAAAATCGGTTCAACCGTTTCGGAGTCTATAGGTAACGAACACACACACAGACACACAAACACACACAGAAACACACACACACAAATTTCCATTTATAAACAAGTTTAGATAAATGAGGTTGTGTTAAGGGCATACAAGCAGAGAGTAACAAGTTGTGCATATAATTACAATATATACTATAGATAAGGGTTCACCTTAGATTTAAAGAAGTTATGATTGCAGTGTTCGTGGAAGGATTCAGAATGTTTTCACTTTTGATAAGTCTAGAGACCTCCTCCTCTCGTGTTGTCATAGTAATATTACCGGGATTGTGCTCAATGAAACGTGGGAAGTTGGAAGTGGGTGCTCTTTGTCGTCTAATGTACAGTTTGAAGAAAAGATCGAGGGTATGAGGTTCGCATTGTCATTCGAGGAAGATATGGCATCGGGGTCATTTATAACTCTGGACACAGCTGCTTTACCGCTGTCCATGATGTGGTTGGTGATCTTCCAAAATTTGCGGGATTCAATTTGTTTTGCATAGATTGCTTGGACTTAGTTGCACTTGGGCCTTATGAGATTAAACTAAATCAAAATTTTTTAAGTATACATGTTCGGTTGATCTCGTTGCTATGGTATGTAGACTTTATGAATTTAAGCGCTGTACTGGATTTAAACTAATTTAAATATTTCAAGTAGACATGTTCGGTTGACCTCATTGCTATGGCATGTAGCCTTTATGAACTTAAGCGCTGTACTGGATTGGCAACTAGGTCTCATCAATTTACAGTTGAGTCTGCGAAATGTAACAGTAAGTTTTATGCTAACAGTTTATTTTCTTGCACTTCCAATTTGTGGAAGTCTCTTCCGGCTCGATGTTTTCCAGTCAACTTTAATCTTAAAAAAAAATAAATGCAATATCCATCACTACCTACTGTCCTCCTGATTTTACCTCTTGTTTTCGATCTTTAACACCTGATAAAACTTGTGTGCCTTGCTTGGAGTGAACTCGATTAAAAAATATAAAAGAAAGAAACCACGTAAACGTATTACGTACGCATGTAAGATATGCAATAATGATAAAATATTACTTTATAAAAAGTCAATGAGTAAATGTAGGCATGTAAATTAACACCCCTGGTATCATTTATCACCAGTTTGATATAATTCAAAACATCGGTTTTTTTTTTGGTTTTTTTCGGGGAACCGAGTTCGAATTCCAGTTGAATTCATTGCATTTACTTACGCGCAAATACCCTTGGGAGAGGTATTAATCCGTCTATTCCTTCCAGTTATGGGTTAAATAACATGACAGATTGGGTTCTATAGTCTTGGTCGGCAACCAATCTACCGCAGAAAGCAATGGCAACCTACTGCGGGATAATCTTCTGCCCAGTCAGTCATGTCTCGAAAGAAACATGATCGCCTAAGCGTGTATCATGTATGGCACTTAACTGACTGAAGTAGAGTCACACGGTTGTAGTTAGACAAACCGCATTGGTTTGTTTGTTTGTTTGTTTGTTTGTTTGTTTGTTTGTTTGTTTGTTTGTTTGTTTGGGGTTTTTTGGGGGGTTTTTTGGGGGTTGTTTTTGTTTTTTTCAACGCTTATGTTTTTTTTAATCCTATAAGGATTTATTTGGTGATTTATATTTGAGGCTTCAAACATTGATTTGGCTCTTGAAAAAGTAATTATTGTTTTTTCATTGTCCGTCTGAAGCATTAACTTGATTCGAGGAAAGATAAGTATTAGTTGTTTATACTTAAATATATAAGCATTTACTTGGCTAATAAAGTAAATATTGGTCGTTTAAGGTTATGTCTCTAGCATTGACTTGGTATCGGGAATAAATAAAAATAAGTAACTCCATTCCATTTTTGATACATAAGTTTTAAAATGAATTTTTAAAAAAATTCTTGAAACTTTAATTTTAACTTAATTGAAAGCTAAATGATTACATTTACTATTTTCACTAAGCAAAATACTCTGGTGTATTTCAAACAGAAATTATATTTATTGGGATCTAAACTTTTCAGATTTTTTAATTATTTTCAATTTTTCGGCCATTTCTTGAGCGATTGACACATTTGTAAACAAAAGTTATTTCTCGGTTTTAAAACTCTTGCTAAAATAAAATATACATCTCTAACTCGTTATTTCTGGGAAATTAGCAAATTTAAAGTTAAGTTACTCTGATTTGAAACAAATATTACTTGTTTATGGCATGAAATTTAGAATAAAGATATTTCTTAATCACAATGGTCTGAGTCGCTGACCTTTCAAGTAGACGACGACAGCACTTGTTACCAATCAATCTGGAAGTATAGTGACCAAAAGTTGACATAACCCAGTTTAACATTTCCTAAGAGAAACAATCCTTAAAACATACGACCTTTTAATAATATGTCTCTTATAAGTTTCGATACTAAAAGAAAATATGCTGTTTAACATAATAAAAACAATTTGAAATTATTTTAAAAATCTTAATTCTAAATGATTTGTATTAAGCTTTTTAATATTTGATTTGTAAATAAAGTCTATTTTTAATGAAATAATAACCGTAAACGCTGAATAACTCGAAGAAAATTAAAAGATGTTTCAAACTTTAAGAAAAGGTGAAAATAATTCTAATAAAAATTCATTATTCATCAAAATTTTTTCTTCTTTAGAATATGGTATCCAAAGATTGTATTATTTATAAAATCAATCAGAAAAATTGTCTCGTAATTAAAAAAATTACATGACTTACATTCCTCAATGAGTCCTGCATTTAGCTAATAAATGAAAAACAGTATAGATTATGTATTTCTATAAGTTTCATGCAATTTATTGGAGTAGGGATAACAGATGTAAAAAAAACCTTTTTAGCAAGATTTTCTAAAAATAATAATTGCATAAATCATTTCATTCACGTGTGAATAAGTCCTGAAAGTTTCATTAAAATCAGACAATTAGTTGATTTTGGCAAGTGTTTTCAAATTAATGCATTTTTCAACTTCAGAAATCGACTTGCGTAATATTACGTTTTCTTAATAGTCACATTATATAAACATAGCGTGGATCGCTAACGGAAAACAAAAAAAGACATTTTAACCGAAATTTCGAACGTGTTCGAAAGGTTTAGAAAATGTTTTAAAATAATGACCATAAAATTTGGTCTTTCCTCTTAATCGAAATCTAAACTTATTTATAAATGGAACTTTGTCTCTGTGTGTGAATCTGTGTGTGTAAGTATGTGTCCGTTACCTATAGACTCCGAAACGGCTGAACCGATTTTCTGGAATATTTACACAGTTGTACTATAAGCGTCTGCGAGTGTTCTTAGCTATGTTTTGTGTCGAGGTACCCCCGATAAATATCGAAAATCTAAGTAGGTATAATTGTAGTTCTTAGTCTCAGCCATGATACCATTTACTCAGAGGACTTATTAAGCCTTCAAAATTCAGTTTACGACGAAAAAACTTATTTGATATCGATACCAGGAAATCAAAATTTGACTTACATCCATTCATTTTTCTTTCAGTCTACGGTTTCGCTTTAACTGGAAACAACTATTACTTTTTAGTCTTTCGCGCCAACGTCCAAAGAGTCTGAGCTCCAGGACCATGGATTAGTTTTAAAGCTTTCATTACACCCGAGAAGCCGGGCTATACTGCTAGTTGTAGCATAAGCGTTTTTATGATTTTTTTTTTAAGTTTGAGCCATTTTAACATCATGCTATGCTGTTTCATTGGCAATTGCGTGGAGGTACCTAGATAAATATTAATCACTTATATTTGAGTCTCTAACTATGTTCTTGGATATATAACAAGTATATATTGGTTGTTTATGGTTACATTTTATAGCATTGTTTTGGTTCGTTTACATATAAATATTAGTCATTTTTATTTGAGTCCATAACAACTTATTTGATAGTTTATATTTAAGTCTTTTAGCATTGACTTCGTTCTTGAACAAATACAAATTGTTCGTTTATGGTTATATCTGTAGTGTTGACTTGTTTCATGGATAGATAAATATTTGTCTTTAATATTTAAGTCTATAAGTATTTACTTACGAGTTTATATTTGAGTCACTAAGCATTGATTTAACTCTTGAACGTATAAATGTTAGTCGTTTATTGTTACGTCTGTAGGTTTTACTTTTTTTTATTATAGCTAAATACTAGTGGTTATATTTGATTGTTTAAACATTTACTTTTTAGTTTATATTTGAGTTTGTAACGATTGACTTGGCTCCTGATAAAATAAATATTGGTCGTTTCTGGTTACGTCTGTAGCATTGACTTGGTTCAAAAACTTTTTCATCCCTGTTCACTGTTCTCAAATGTTCACAGGTCTATGAAGTTTCTTTTTCAATTTTTCGTGCAGACACTCAATTAATCCACAAAACAAGTTTGTTGTTATTGTTTTCCCTTGAGGCAATAATGAATAATTAATAATTCCTTTGAAAAACCACCCTACAGTACCCATTAACCTTTTAGGATGTAGTGAAGGTTTTCGGGATTGTTTAGGTGATTCATTTGAATCTAACCACTAGTCTATTCTCTTACTGTTGTCAAAAAGTATCTATTTCACATCGCTTGTAAGGATTCGATGCAGAAATGGTTTTTTCACCAGTTTGTACTCATACAGTGTGAAGACCAAGTCGTGATCACTAATTTGTCGGGGTAGAATGTTCGAGTTAATAGAAAAATTAAATGCTGAGTAACCTGTCTACAAAATACAACACAATTTCAAGAAATACAACATGAAAAAATATTTTTTCAGAAAAATAAAAAGAATAATTGTATATTTCATATATAACAAATAAATAGAATAAATTGGTATTTTCAGTGTCTTATTTGTCAGGGTAGTAAAATACCTTCAAAGTTCAGAGTTCGTGTGTTTAGGCGAAATGTGATCTGTAAAGTTAACATAAGTCTTTGCTTCGCTATGTGTATGAACAATAGTAGTAACGTCCAGATACGAAGTCTTTCTTTTGTGAAGAAAAGAGAAATTTGGTGTCACTGTGAAGAAACCGGATATTGTTGTTTCTTTTTTTTTTTTTTTTGTTCCTTTTTCTTTTTTTGTCGACGAGGAGGAAGAAAAGTCAATCAATTTAAAGTGAAAGAGAAAGTGAGGAAAACGAAACATAGAAATAAATGATCAGAGGAGAAACTACATATCACGTGGTAATTTTGAGGAGTCTTGTTATTTTTGTTGTCGTTTAGTATCCGGTTTTATTATTTGACTGACTGGCTGTCTGCTACCGAAGACGTAAATAAGTAGCCAACTCAGTCACGTGATTGGCTCCGAATGTAACGTCTTTTTTTCCTTTTAGTGTCAAGAACCATAAACACGGGTCATTGAAAGTTTAATTTGCTTTTGTCTATTCAGCAAATAGAATCCCTAAATTAATATTAGATAATTTTTTTCTTTTAGTAATTTGTACCAAAATTTGTTTTTTAAGGAATTCTGATCCCATTTAGAGTGTCTGTTTTCTACTTTTTTGTGCTTCAGTTATTCGTTGTAAAAATAAAAGATTTGTATCATATAACAGTAAGATTATTTGATATTGTTTCACTGTAATCATTTTAATTAAGCTTATGAATAACAATATATTAATAGAATATTATCTGTAAAGAAAAAGATTTAGGAGCAAGTCGAGATTTTTTTATATTATACTAAACACTTTACTTCGCTAGAAGACCGGTTCAACAATCAACCAAAACATTTGTGACAACTTAATATTTGAGTCTATAAGAATTTCTCTGTAGTTCATGTTTGAGTCTTGGGCGGTTATCGTTACGTCTGTAGCATTGACTTGGTTTGTCAACAGATAAATATTCATCGTTTATAATTTGATTTTATAAACATTTACTTCGTCGCTTATATTTGAGTCTGGAAGCATTTTCTTGGCTTTTGAACAAGTAGATATTAGTCGTTTTGTGATTAAGTCTGTAATATTGTCTTGGTTTTTGGATAGATAAATATTAATCGCTTATATTTGAGCCTATAAGCCTTGGTAGTTTATATTTGATTATCTAAGCGTTGACTTGACACGTGAACAAATTAATATTGCTCGTTCATGGTTACGTCTGTAATATTTTCTTAGCTCGTGGATAAATGAATATTAGTAGCTTATATTTGAGTAACTATCTTCTCGGGCTATCATCTTCATTTATAAGAAACAGATCAGACTTAATATGCAGTACTGCTGCCACATATGTCTCGATATTATTAACCGTTATCTTCCACCACCATAGGTGCATAAACCGTGCCTCTTTCTCTGTAAAATCTACCTTCGAGTGGCTCCTGGGCCTTGTATTCATTTAAAAAAAATGCATTTACTTGTCTCTTGAACAGTTATGGTCGTTTATATTTGAACGAGGTGTGTCTGCAGATGATCCAGTCAGGGTCTCATAACCAGGGCAACAGTGGGGAAAAGTGTCTGTAGTTATTTGCTGCGATCAATTAAATTAAATTTGTTTTATGGCCACAAGTACGAGACACCTATCGATCTCATTTACTTAGTAATAATGTTCAACGATACAAGTATGGGGCACCCTGTTAGAATCGAACTCAGTACTCTGTATACTACTCAGCTCTCTGTAGTGATAGCTCACTATATGTTGATGTATAGGTATTCCTCTTTAGATAACTTTTAATATTAAAACGATTACGGTTTTTAACTCATTTAATTCTCAGTTCAAGCAATAAATCAATGTCTTCTTTTTAATTTATTTTATTTTTCTCATCGTATTTTAAATACTTTGCAAATGCTTCTTATTTTACCCTCGTGCATTTCCATTTGAATCGTCATTTTTTTTTTCATTCTCTATCCGAAATATCTCCTCACCCCTCACTCCTCTCCCTCACTCTTACTTTCTCTCTCCCAGTATTATCTCCTTGACCCACTACCTCATTTCCTTTCTCAATACGTCTCTTTCTTCTCGCCACGTCCTTTCCTTCTCTGTCTGTCTTTTCTCCCTACTTGTCCACTCTCACTGTTTCTCTTACTCCTCCTTCTCTTTATCTTTCTTTACATGTCCCTTCACTCTCCTCTCCCAACTGTCAGCCTCTCTTTTTCCTTCTCTCTAGCCCTTTCTCTCTCTCTCTCTCTCCACCTATCTCTCATTTTACCTCCCTTTTCCTCTCTCTCTCACTCTCTCTCTCTCTCCCTCTCTCTCTCTCTCTCTCTCAGCAAAGCTGCAAGATCTTAATTATCTAACAAGCAAATTGTGACCAGCTGTGTCATTGAAAACAGAAATAAACGTTTCTATTTGAACTTTGATTCTGATTGACTACAGTTCGACTATACTTGGTCTTAAGTTCACCTTTCATGACACAAAGCCGACAACGAGAAGAGCAATCACTTAAAAGCAGAGAATGCTGGGCCAGTCATTCAAAGAGAGGGGATAATGGTCATGCAAGAGAGGGGATAATGGTGAACCAACCTGGGATAAAGAATTCAAATTTCTCACTTTTACTTGGGCTTGAACAACACTGCCGCAGTTGATACATACAAATCTGCTTGTAATCTTTAACAGTATAAAAAAAACATCTAGGTAAATATCATGGTTAATACTACTCGAGAACAAAATATTTTTGCACCCAATGTAAATCGAATACAGCAGAAGAGCAAGACAAAGGTTCTTCTGTTGCACGGGCATTGCTGAGCTGTGAAGATCTCTGTGACCAGCCATTTGTAAAGCACGCCGGATCCAACGGCGGTTTCCTCTACAAAGGGGGAGACGTAACTTCGAACACTGCCGGGGAGCAGATTATTTTTATTAAGACTCTCAAAACCGCAGGCCGGTAGAGTTGTCTATCACGAAGATAATATATACAGGACCATACAAAAGTTTTGCCAATTTTACATTATTGTGAATTTCCTATTACCATTTAATGTTTTGTTATTATGCTCTCTATACATGAAACTTTGCTCATATTGCAGTTATTTTACACCGAGTCACCATAATTTCAGCAACGGTTCTGAAAAAGCGGAAAATATGCAAAACGACCCCAAAAATATGCATGTAAAATTTTTCAGCCACCATATTGTCTTTGTTTATTCCACCGCTCGAAGGCAAGTATATTTTCGAAAGAGAAGCTATCATTATCTACATATAGGGTAAATTCTAACATCGAATATCTGCCGTCTTTAAATTATGGCAATAATTTCGAAATGAACGAGGATGAAGATAGTGAAGATAGCCAAGAATATGAAGGAATGAGCAAACGCTAAGTAACTTAGAATGTCAAAAAACGCATTTCAGAAATCCTCTCGATTTTTCGAAGTACAGAAAGTCTTTTGAATCGAGAAAACTTTTGTCGCCTTCGAATACATCGGCCCGCAGTAATACGGAAACAGATGAGAGCAGCAAAAAGCTCAATGAAAGAAGAATGACAGGCAATTGATAGATGAGTGCGACTTGTTCAATAAGTGCTTAAATTTTGTTAAAACTTTCTCGTTTGAAATCGCTTATTTTTATATCTTTTTTCTTTGCTTTACATTTCTTTTTTATTCCGTTGCTGTACTAGCCGGGCATTCATACTTGCTTCTTGAGGTTGGCCTGTGTTCCTCTACCTCCCTGCTTAATATATTAGTTTGTTAGTTAAACATTGCATGATCCAAAATTTCTGTTGGTAACCGAGTCAACTCCCCAAATAAGTAATTCTGATCGAAAATACTATGAAATAAACTTACTTGATGGTGAAACCGGTTGGGGTTTTGGGATGACTTTTTCAGAGGTATTACAGTTTACAGAGGTATTACAGTTTTAATTTGTGTTGAATCTGTAATGAATATCTCGACTTAATCTAAACTAAACTAAAAACTTAATAACATTCTTTTTAATAGCATATAAACTCCTCTACCGCCCACTCCATAATACTCCTTCTTTTCTTAAACAGGGGTAGAAGTTAATTCGTTGTTTCTTGTTTAGGAAGAGGCGTCCGCTTCCTTTTCTCTCGTCAGGCTTTAATATTGGTGCTATCAGGAGTTTTTGTGATATGTATATATGTATGCATATGTATGGATGGTGGCAACGTCTTTTTATACTGAAGGTAATTGACTGGCAGTTTTCAGGTTGTTTCTTCCCTTACTCTTGCGTAGCGTCTACAGCTCTGATCAACAGTCGAATAATATCAAGGTTGAGAAACAAACACACGACTCAGTATTAAGGGTTAAGGAGACAAAGTCACCAAACATTACATTGAATAGCATAAAAATGCAGTACCCAGTGAGAATTCAACGTCTTTTTATACTGAAGGTAATTGACTGGCAGTTTTCAGGTTGTTTCTTCCCTTACTCTTGCGTAGCGTCTACAGCTCTGATCAACAGTCGAATAATATCAAGGTTGAGAAACAAACACACGACTCAGTATTAAGGGTTAAGGAGACAAAGTCACCAAACATTACATTGAATAGCATAAAAATGCAGTACCCAGTGAGAATTCAACGTCTTTTTATACTGAAGGTAATTGACTGGCAGTTTTCAGGTTGTTTCTTCCCTTACTCTTGCGTAGCTTCTACAGCTCTGATCAACAGTCGAATAATATCAAGGTTGAGAAACAAACACACGACTCAGTATTAAGGGTTAAGGAGACAAAGTCACCAAACATTACATTGAATAGCATAAAAATGCAATACCCAGTGAGAATTCAACGTCTTTTTATACTGAAGGTAATTGACTGGCAGTTTTCAGGTTGTTTCACTTACTCTTGCGTAGCGTCTACAGCTCTGATCAACAGTCGAATAATATCAAGGTTTGAGAAACAAACACGACTCCAGTATTAAGGGTTAGACAAAGTCACCAAACATTACGTGAATAGCATAAAATGCATTTTTAAGTGAGAATTCAACATTAACAATGAAATGGTGGTTACAGCGGTTTTGAAGAAGGTTGGAAACAACTTCCCTTTTTCTTGCGTAGCGTCTACAGCTCTGATCAACGGTCGAATAATATCCAAGGTTGAAAACAAACACACGACTCAGTATTAAGGGTTAAGGAGACAAATCACCAAATATTACATTGAATAGCATAAAAATGCAGTACCCAGTGAGAATTCAACATCTTTTTATACTGAAGGTAATTGACTGGCAGTTTTCGGGTTGTTTCTTCTTGCCATACTCTTGCGTAGCGTCTGCAGCTCTGATCAACAGACGAATAATATCAAGGTTGAAAACAAACACACGACTCAGTATTAAGGGTTAAGGAGACAAAGTCACCAAACATTACATTGAATAGCATAAAAATGCACGGTACCCAGTAGAATTAATGTCTTTTTATACTGAAGGTAATTGACTGGCAGTTTTCAGGTTGTTTCTTCCCTTACTCTTTGCATGGCGTCTACCCAGCTCTGATCAACAGTCGAATAATATCGGAGGTTGAAAACAAACACACGACTCAGTATTAAGGGGTTAAAGGAGACAAAGTCACCGACATTGAGTAAATAGCATAAAAATGCAGTACCCAGTGAGAATTTAACGTCTTTTTATGCTAAGAAGGGCTTAATTGACTGGCAGTTTTCAGGTTGTTTCTTCCCTTACTCTTGCGTAGCGTCTACAGCTCTGATCAACAGACGAATAATATCAAGGTTGAAAACAAACACACGACTCAGTATTAAGGGTTAAGGAAGACAAAGTCACCAAACATTACATTGAATAGCAAAAATGCAGTACCCAGTGAGGAATTCGCGTCTTTTTATACTGAGAAATAATTGACTGGCAGTTTTCAGGTTGTTTCTTCCCTTACTCTTGCGTAGCGTCTACAGCTCGGTCAACAGTCGAATAATATCAAGGTTGAGGAAACAAACACACGACTCAGTAATGAAGGTCAAGGAAGACAAGAGAATCACTGACTTACATTGAATAGCATAAAAATGCAGTACCAGTGAGAATTCAACGTCTTTTTATACTGAAGGTAATTGACTGGCGGTTTTCAGGTTGTTTTCTTCCCTTGTCTTGCGTAGCGTCTACAGCTCTGATCAACAGTCAAATAATATCAAGGTTGAGAAACAAACACACGACTCAGTATTAAGGGTTAAGGAGACAAAGTCACCAAACATTACATTGAATAGCATAGAAATGCATTTGATGAGAATTCATCTTTTATACTGAAAGTGTTGACAACGAGTTTTCAGGATTGTTCTTCCACGCTACGCATGACATCTACGAAGCTCTGATCTAACGAATAGATAATACTCAAAAGGTTGAGAAACAAACACACAAACTCAGTATTAAGGGTTAAGGAGACAAAGTCACCGACATTACATTGAATAGCATAAAAATGCAGTACCCAGTGAGAATTCAACGTCTTTTTATACTGAAGGTAATTGACTGGCAGTTTTCAGGTTGTTTCTTCCCTTACTCTTGCGTAGCGTCTACAGCTCTGATCAACAGTCGAATAATATCAAGGTTAGAAACAAACACACGACTCAGTATTAAGGGTTAAGGAAGACAATCACCAAACATTACATTGAATAGCATAAAAATGCAGTACCCGAGTAGAAATTCAACGTCTTTTTATACTGAAGGTAATTGACTGGCAGTTTTCAGGTTGTTTCTTCCCTTACTCTGCTGCATAGCGTCTACAGCTCTGATCAACAGTCGAATAATATCAAGGTTGAAAACAAACACACGACTCAGTATTAAGGGGTTAAGGAGACAAAGTCACAAACATTACATTGAATAGCATAAAAATGCAGTACCCAGTGAGAATTCAACGTCTTTTTATACTGAGAGTAATTGACTGGCAGTTTTCAGGTTGTTTCTTCCCTTGCTCTTGCGTAGCGTCTACAGCTCCGATCAACAGTCGAATAATATCAAGGTTGAGAAACAAACACACGACTCAGTATTAAGGGTTCGAGAACAAAGTCACCAAACATTACGATGAATAGCACAAAAATGCAGTACCCAGTGAAAATTCAACGTCTTTTTATACTGAAGGTAATTGACTGGCAGTTTTCAGGTTGTTTCTTCCCTTACTCTTGCGTAGCGTCTACAGCTCTGATCAACAGTCGAATAATATCAAGGTTAAAACAAACACACGACTCAGTATTAAGGGTTAAGGAGACAAAGTCACCAAATATTACATTGAATAGCATAAAAATGCGGTACCCAGTGAGAATTCAACGTCTTTTTATACTGAAGGTAATTGACTGGCAGTTTTCAGGTTGTTTCTTCCCTTACTCTTGCGTAGCGTCTACAGCTCTGATCAACGGTCGAATAATATCAGAGTTGAAAACAAACACACGACTCAGTGGTAAAGGGTTAAGGAGACAAAGTCACCAAACATTACATTGAATAGCATAAAAATGCGAGGTACCCAGTGAGAATTCCATCTTTATACTGAAGGTAATTGACTGGCTGATTTTCGGGTTGTTTCTTCCCTTGCTCTTGCGTAGCGTCTACAGCTCTGATCAACAGTCGAATAATATCAAAGGTTGAGAAACAAACACACGACTCAGTATTAAGGGTTAAGAGAACAAAGTCACCAAACATTACATTGAATAACGCCAAAAAATGCAGTGCTGATGAGAATTCAACGTCTTTTTATACTGAAGGTAATTGACTGGCAGTTTTCAGGTTGTTCTTCCCTTACTCTTGCGTAGCGTCTACAGCTCTGATCAACAGAGTCGAATAATATCAAGGTTGAGAAACAAACACACGACTCAGTATTAAGGGGTTAAGGAGACAAAGTCACCAAACATTACATTGAATAAGCATAAAAATGCAGTACCCAGTGAGAATTCAACGTCTTTTTATACTGAAGGTAATTGACTGGCAGTTTTCAGGTTGTTTCTTCCCTTACTCTTGCGTAGCGTCTACAGCTCTGATCAACAGTCGAATAATATCAGGTTGAGAAACAAACACACGACTCAGTATTAAGGGTTAAGGAGACAAAGTCACCAAACATTACATTGAATAGCATAAAAATGCAGTACCCAGTGAGAATTCAACGTCTTTTTATACTGAAGGTAATTGACTGGCAGTTTTCAGGTTGTTTCTTCCCTTACTCTTGCGTAGCGTCTACAGCTCTGATCAACAGACGAATAATATCAAGGTTGAGAAACAAACACACGACTCAGTATTAAGGTTAAGGAGACAAAGTCACCAAACATTACATTGAATAGCATAAAAATGCAGTACCCAGTGAGAATTCAACGTCTTTTTATACTGAAGGTAATTGACTGGCAGTTTTCAGGTTGTTTCTTCTATTACTCTTGCGTAGCGTCTACAGCTCTGATCAACGGTCGAATAATATCAAGGTTGAGAAACAAACACACGACTCAGTATTAAGGGTTAAGGAGACAAAGTCACCAAACGTTACATTGAATAGCATAAAAATGCAGTACCCAGTGAGAATTCAACGTCTTTTTATACTGAAGGTAATTGACTGGCAGTTTTCAGGTTGTTTCTTCCCTTACTCTTGCGTAGCGTCTACAGCTCTGATCAACGGTCGAATAATATCAAGGTTGAGAAACAAACACGACTCAGTAGTAAAGTTAAGGAGACAAAGTCACCAAATATTACATTGAACAGCATAAAAATGCAGTACCCAGTGAGAATTCAGCATCTTTTTATACTGAAGGTAATTGACTGGCAGTTTTCAGATTTGTTCTTCCCTTACTCTTGCGTAGCGTCTACAGCTCTGATCAACAGCCGAATAATATCAAGGTTGAGAAACAAACACACGACTCAGTATTAAGGTTGAGAGACAAAGTCACCAAACATTACATTAGATAGCATAAAAATGCAGTACCCAGTGAGAATTCAACGTCTTTTTATACTGAAGGTAATTGACTGGCAGTTTTCAGGTTGTTTCTTCCCTTACTCTTGCGTAGCGTCTACAGCTCTGATCAACAGTCGAATAATATCAAGGTTGAGAAACAAACACGACTCAGTATTAAGGGTTAAGGAGACAAAGTCACCGACATTACATTGAATAGCATAAAAATGCAGTACCCAGTGAGAATTCAACGTCTTTTTTATACTGAAAGGTAATTGACTGGCGGTTTCAGGTTGTTTCTTCCCTTACTCTTGCATAGCGTCTACAGCTCTGATCAACAGTCGAATAATATCAAGGTTGAGAAACAAACACACGACTCAGTATTAAGGGTTAAGGAGACAAAGTCACCAAACGATACATTAAATAGCATAAAAATGCAGTACCCAGTGAGAATTTAACGTCTTTTTATACTGAAGGTAATTGACTGGCAGTTTTCAGGTTGTTTCTTCCCTTACTCTTGCGCTGGCGTCTACAACTCTGATCAACAGACGAATAATATCAAGGTTGAGAAACAAACACACGACTCAGTATTAAGGGGATTGGAGACAAAGTCACCAAACATTACATTGAATAGCATAAAAATGCAGTACCCAGTAACGTCTTTTTATACTGAAGGTAATTGACTGGCAGTTTTTCAGGTTGTTTCTTCCCTTACTCTTGCGTAGCGTCTACAGCTCCGATCAAACTTAAGTCGAATAATATCAAGGTTGAGAAACAAACACACGACTCAGTATTAAGGGTTAAGAGACAAAGTCACCCAAACGCTACATTGAATAGCATAAAAATGCAGTACCCAGTGAGAATTCAACGTCTTTTTATACTGAAGGCAATTGACTGGCAGTTTTCAGGTTGTTTCTTCCCTTACTCTTGCGTAGCGTCTACAGCTCTGATCAACAGTCGAATAATATCAAGGTGAAACAAACACACGACTCAGTATTAAGGGTTAAGGAGACAAAGTCACCAAATATTACATTGAATAGCATAAAAATGCAGTACCCAGTGAGAATTCAACGTCTTTTTATACTGAAGGTAATTGACTGGCAGTTTTCAAGTTACATTTCTTCCCTTACTCTTGCGTAGCGTCTACAGCTCTGATCAACAGTCGAATAATATCAAGGTTGAGAAACAAACACACGACTCAGTATTAAGGGTTAAGGAGACAAAGTCACCAAACATTACGTTGAATAGCATAAAAATGCAGTACCCGGTGAGAATTCAACGTCTTTTTATACTGAAGGTAATTGACTGGCAGTTTTCAGGTTGTTTCTTCCCTTACTCTTGCGTAGCGTCTACAGCTCTGATCAACAGTCGAATAATATCAAGGTTGAGAAACAAACACACGACTCAGTATTAAGGGTTAAGGAGACAAAGTCACCAAACATTACATTGAATAGCATAAAAATGCAGTACCCAGTGAGAATTCAACGTCTTTTTATACTGAAGGTAATTGACTGGCAGTTTTCAGGTTGTTTCTTCCCTTACTCTTGCGTAACGTCTACAGCTCTGATCAACAGTCGAATAATATAGGGTTGAGAAACAAACACGACTCAGTATTAAAGTTAATGAGACAAAGTCACCAAAAATTACATTGAATAGCATAAAAATGCAGTACCCAGTGAGAATTCAACGTCTTTTTATACAGAAAGGTAATTGACTGGCAGTTTTCAGGTTGTTTCTTCCCTTACTCTTGCGTAGCGTCTACAGCTCTGATCAACAGACGAATAATATCAAGGTTGAGAAACAAACACACGACTCAGTATTAAGGTTAAGGAGACAAAGTCACCAAACATTACATTGAATAGCATAAAAATGCAGTACCCAGTGAGAATTCAACGTCTTTTTATACTGAAGGTAATTGACTGGCAGTTTTCAGGTTGTTTCTTCCCTTACTCTTTGCGTAGCGTCTACAGCTCTGATCAACAGTCGAATAATATCAAAGGTTGAGAAACAAACACACGACTCAGTATTAAGGGTTAAGGAGACAAAGTCACCAAACATTACATTGAATAGCATAAAAATGCAGTACCCAGTGAGAATTCAACGTCTTTTTATACTGAAGGTAATTGACTGGCAGTTTTCAGGTTGTTTCTTCCCTTACTCTTGCGTGGCGTCTACAGCTCTGATCAACAGTCGAATAATATCAAGGTTGAGAAACAAACACACGACTCAGTATTAAGGGTTAAAGAAATTAAAGTACCAAATATTACATTGAATAGCATAAAAATGCAGTACCCAGTGAGAATTCAACGTCTTTTTATACTGAGAGTAATTGACTGGCAGTTTTCAGGTTGTTTCTTCCCTTACTCTTGCGTAGCGTCTACAGCTCTGATCAACAACCGAATAATATCAAGGTTGAGAAACAAACACACGACTCAGTATTAAGGGTTAAGGAGACAAAGTCACCAAGCATTACATTGAATAGCATAAAAATGCAGTACCCAGTGAGAATTCAACGTCTTTTTATACTGAAGGCAATTGACTGGCAGTTTTGGAGGTTGTTTCTTCCCTTACTCTTGCGTAGCGTCTACAAGCTCTGATCAACAGTCGAATAATATCGGGTTGAGAAACAACTACACGACTCAGTATTAAGGGTTAAGGAGACAAAGTCACCAAACATTACATTGAATAGCATAAAAATGCAGTACCCGGTGAGAATTCAACGTCTTTTATTACTGAAGGTAATTGACTGGCAGTTTCAGGTTGTTTCTTCTCTTTGCGTAGCGTCTACAGCTCTGATCAACAGCCGAATAATATCAAGGTTGAGAAACAAACACACGACTCAGTATTAAGGGTTAAGGAGACAAATCACCAAACATTACATTGAATAGCATAAAAATGCAGTACCCAGTGAGAATTCAACGTCTTTTTATACTGAATGTAATTGACTGGCAGTTTCAAGTTGTTTCTTCCCTTACTCTTGCGTAGCGTCTACAGCTCTGATCAACAGCCGAATAATATCAAGGTTGAGAAACAAACACACGACTCAGTATTAAGGGTTAAGGAGACAAAGTCACCATTGCATTGAATAGCATAAAAATGCAGTACCCAGTGAGAATTCAACGTCTTTTTATACTGAAGGTAATTGACTGGCAGTTTCAGGTTGTTTCTTCCCCCTTACTCTTGCAATGGCGTCTACAGCTCTGATCAACAGTCGAATAATATCAAGGTTGAGAAACCAAACACCACGACTCAGTATTAAGGGTTAAGGAGACAAAGTCACCAAAAAATTACATTGAATAGCACAAAAATGCAGTACCCAGTGAGAATTCAACGTCTTTTTATACTGAAGGTAATTGACTGGCAGTTTTCAGGTTGTTTCTTCCCTTACTCTTGCGTAGCGTCTACAGCTCTGATCAACAGACGAATAATATCAAGGTTGAGAAACAAACACACGACTCAGTATTAAGAGGTTAAGGAGACAAAGTCACCAAACATTACATTGAATAGCATAAATGCAGTACCCAGTGAGAATTCAACGTCTTTTTATACTGAAGGTGGTGACTGGCAATTTCCAGGTTGTTTCTTCCCCTTACTCTTGCGTAGCGTCTACAGCTCTGATCAACAGTCGAATAATATCAGGTTGAGAAACAAACACACGACTCGGTATTGAGGGTTAAGGAGACAAAGTCACCAAACATTACATTGAATAGCATAAAAATGCAGTACCCAGTGAGAATTCAACGTCTTTTTATACTGAAGGTAATTGACTGGCAGTTTTCGGAGTTGTTTCTTCCCTTACTCTTGCGTAGCGTCTACAGCTCTGATCAACGGTCGAATAATATCAAGGTTGAGAAACAAACACACGACTCAGTATTAAGGGTTAAGGAAGACAAAGTCACCAAATATTACATTGAATAGCATAAAAATGCAGTACCCAGTGAGAATTCAACGTCTTTTTATACTGAAGGTAATTGACTGGCAGTTTTCAGGTTGTTTCTTCCCTTACTCTTGTAGCGTCTACAGCTCTGATCAACAGCCGAATAATATCAAGGTTGAAAACAAACACACGACTCGGTATTAAGGGTTAAGGAGACAAATCACCAAACATTACATTGAATAGCATAAAAATGCATTACCCAGTGAGAATTCAACGTCTTTTTATACTGAATGTAATTGACTGGCAGTTTCAGGTTGTTTCTTCCCTTACTCCCGCGTAGCGTCTGCCAGCTCTGATCAACAGCCGAATAATATCAAGGTTGAAAACAAACACACGACTCAGTATTAAGGGTTAAGGAGACAAAGTCACCAAACATTACATTGAATAGCATAAAAATGCAGTACCCAGTGAGAATTCAACGTCTTTTTATACTGAAGGTAATTGACTGGCAGTTTTCAGGTTGTTTCTTCCCTTACTCTTGCGTAGCGTCTACAGCTCTGATCAACAGTCGAATAATATCAAGGTTGAGAAACAAACACACGACTCAGTATTAAGGGTTAAGGAGACAAAGTCACCAAACATTACATTGAATAACATAAAAAATACAGTACCCAGTGAGAATTCAACGTCTTTTTTTATACTGAAGGTAATTGACTGGCAGTTTCAGGTTGTTTCTTCCCTTACTCTTGCGTAGCGTCTACAGCTCTGATCAACAGCCGAATAATATCAAGGTTGAGAAACAAACACACGACTCAGTATTAAGGGTTAAGGAGACAAATCACCAAACATTACATTGAATAGCATAAAAATGCAGTACCCAGTGAGAATTCAACGTCTTTTTATACTGAATGTAATTGTTAGCAGTTTTCAGGTTGTTTCCTTCCCTTACTCTTGCGTAGCGTCTACAGCTCTGATCAACAGCCGAATAATATCAAGGTTGAGAAGCAAACACACGACTCAGTATTAAGGGTTAAGGAGACAAAGTCACCAAACATTACATTGAATAGCATAAAAATGCAGTACCCAGTGAGAATTCAACGTCTTTTTATACTGAAGGTAATTGACTGGCAGTTTTCAGGTTGTTTCTTCCCTTACTCTTGCATAGCGTCTACAGCTCTGATCAACAGTCGAATAATATCAAGGTTGAGAAACAAACACACGACTCAGTATTAAGGGTTAAGGAGACAAAGTCACTGCAAACATTACATTGAATAGCATAAAAATGCAGTACCCAGTGAGAATTCAACGTCTTTTTATACTGAAGGTAATTGATTGGCAGTTTTCAGGTTGTTTCTTCCCTTACTCTTGCGTAGCGTCTGCAGCTCTGATCAACAGCCGAATAATATCAAGGTTGAAAACAAACACACGACTCAGTATTAAGGGTTAAGGAGACAAAGTCACCAAACATTACATTGAATAGCATAAAAATGGAGTACCCAGTGAGAATTCAACGTCTTTTTATACTGAAGGTAATTGACTGGCAGTTTTTCAGTTGTTTCTTCCCTTACTCTTGCGTAGCGTCTACAGCTCTGATCAACAGTCGAATAATATCAAGGTTGAGAAACAAAACCCGACTCAGTATTAAGGGTTAAGGAGACAAAATCACCAAACATTACATTGAATAGCATAAAAATGCAGTACCCAGTGAGAATTCAACGTCTTTTTATACTGAAGGTAATTGACTGGCAGTTTTCAGGTTGTTTCTTCCCTTACTCTTGCGCGTAGCGTCTGCAGCTCTGATCAACAGCCGAATAATATCAAGGTTGAGAAACAAACACACGACTCAATATTAAGGGTTAAGGAGAAAAATCACCAAACATTACATTGAATAGCATAAAAATGCAGTACCCAGTGAGAATTCAACGTCTTTTTATACTGAAGGTAATTGACTGGCAGTTTTCAGGTTGTTTCTTCCCTTACTCTTGCGTAGCGTCTACAGCTCTGATCAACAGACGAATAATATCAAGGTTGAGAAACAAACACACGACTCAGTATTAAGGGTTAAGGAGACAAAGTGCAAACATTACATTGAATAGCATAAAAATGCAGTACGCAGTGAGAATTCAACGTCTTATACTGAAGGTAATTGACTGGCAGTTTTCAGGTTGTTTCTTCCTTACTCTTGTAGCGTCTACAGCTCTGATCAACAGTCGAATAATATCAAGGTGAAAACAAACACACGACTCAGTATTAAGGGTTAAGGAGACAAAGTCACCAAACATTACATTGAATAGCATAAAATGCAGTACCCAGTGAGAATTCAACGTCTTTTTATACTGAAGGTAATTGACTGGCAGTTTCCAGGTTGTTTCTTCCCTTACTCTTGCGTAGCATCTACAGCTCTGATCAACAGTCGAATAATATCAAGGTTGAGAAACTAACACACGACTCAGTATTAAGGGTTAAGGAGACAAAGTCACCAAACATTACATTGAATAGCATAAAAATGCAGTACCCAGTGAGAATTCAACGTCTTTTTATACTGAAGGTAATTGATCATGTGTTTTCTAATAGTTCTTCTACTTTGCGGCGTCTATATTCAACGTCATCGAATAATATCATATTGAAGTCGTTACACGACTCAGTATTGTGTTGGAGTGAGACAAAGTTCAAACATTACAATGAATAGCATAAAAATGCAGTACCCAGTGAGGATTCAACGTCTTTTTTATACTGAAGGTAATTGACCGGCAGTTTTCAGGTTGCTTCTTCCCTTACTCTTGCGTAGCGTCTACAGCTCTGATCAACAGACGAATAATATCAAGGTTGAGAAACAAACACACGACTCAGTATTAAGGGGTTAAGGAGACAAATCACCAAACATTACATTGAATAGTATAAAAATACAGTACCCAGTGAGAATTCAACGTCTTTTTATACTGAAGGTAATTGATCAAGAAGTTTTCAGGTTGTTTCTTCCTCATTCTTGCGTAGCGTCTACAGCTCTGATCAACAGTCGAATAATATCAAGGTTGAGAAACAAACACACGACTCAGTATTAAGGGTTAAGGAGACAAAGTCACCAAACATTACATTGAATAGCATAAAAATACAGTACCCAGTGAGAATTCAACGTCTTTTTATACTGAAGGTAATTGACTGGCAGTTTTCAGGTTGTTTCTTCCTTCTTACCTGCGTAGCGTCTACAGCTCTGATCAACAGTCGAATAATATCAAGGTTGAGAAACAAAACACACGACTGCTAGTATTAAGGGTTAAGGAGACAAAGTCACCAAACATTACATTGAATAGCATAAAAATGCAGTACCCAGTGAGAATTCAACGTCTTTTATACTGGAAATATGTACTGACTGGTGTTTCTCAGGTTGTTTCTTCCCCTTACTCTGCGTAGCGTCTACAGCCTTGATCAACAGACGAATAATATCAAGGTTGAGAAACAAACACACGATTCAGTATTAAGGGTTAAGGAGACAAAGTCACCAAACATTACATTGAATAGCATAAAAATGCAGTACCCAGTGAGAATTCAACGTTTTTTATACTGAAGGTAATTGACTGGCAGTTTTCAGGTTGTTTCTTCCCTTACTCTTGCGTAGCGTCTACAGCTCTGATCAACAGTCGAATAATATCAAGGTTGAGAAACAAACACACGACTCAGTATTAAGGGTTAAGGAGACAAAGTCACCAAACATTACATTGAATAGCATAAAAATGCAGTACCCAGTGAGAATTCAACGTCTTTTTGTACTGAAGGTAATTGACTGGCAGTTTTCAGGTTGTTTCTTCCCTTACTCTTGCGTAGCGTCTTACAGCTCTGATCAACAGTCGAATAATATCAAGGTTGAGAAACAAACACACGATCAGTATTAAGGTTAAGGGAGGACAAAGTCACCAAACATTACATTGAATAGCATAAAAATGCAGTGCCCAGTGAGAATTCAACGTCTTTTATACTGAAGGTAATTGACTGGCAGTTTTTCAGGTTTTCCCTTACTCTTGCGTAGCGTCTACAGCTCTGATCAACAGTCGAATAATATCAAGGTTGAGAAACAAACACACGACTCAGTATTAAGGGTTAAGGAGACAAAGTCACCAAATATTACAATGAATAGCATAAAAATGCAATACCCAGTGAGAATTCAACGTCTTTTTATACTGAAGGTAATTGACTGGCAGTTTTCAGGTTGTTTCTTCCCTTACTCTTGCGTAGCGTCTACAGCTCTGATAAACAGACGAATAATATCAAGGTTGAGAAACAAACACACGACTCAGTATTAAGGGTTAAGGAGACAAAGTCACCAAACATTACATTGAATAGCATAAAAATACAGTACCCAGTGATAATTCTACGTCTTTTTTTATACTGAAGGTAATTGACGAAAAGCGGTTTTCAGGTTGTTTCTTCTTACTCTTTGTGTCTGCAACTCGATCAACAGACGAATAATATCAAGTTGAAAACAAACACGACTCAGTATTAAGGGTTAAGGGAACAAAGTCACCAAACATTACATTGAATAGCATAAAAATGCAGTACCCAGTGAGAATTAACGTCTTTTTTTATACTGTGGTGAGTGGCTGGCGTTTTCAGGTTGTTTCTTCCCTTACTCTTGCGTAGCGTCTACAGCTCTGATCAACAGACGAATAATATCAAGGTTGAGAAACAAACACACGACTCAGTATTAAGGTTAAGGAGACAAGTCACAAACATTACATTGAATAACGTAAAAATGCAGTACCCAGTGAAAATTCAACGTCTTTTTATACTGAAAGGTAATTGACTGGCAGTTTTCAGGTTGTTTCTTCCCTTACTCTTGCGTAGCGTCTACAGCTCTGATCAACAGACGAATAATATCAAGGTTGAAAACAAACACACGACTCAGTATTAAGGGTTAAGGAGACAAAGTACCAAACATTACATTGAATAGCATAAAAATGCAGTACCCAGTGAGAATTCAACGTCTTTTTATACTGAAGGTAATTGACTGGCAGTTTTCAGGTTGTTTCTTCCCTTACTCTTGCGTAGCGTCTACAGCTCTGATCAACAGATGAATAATATCAAGGTTGAGAAACAAACACACGACTCAGTGTAAGGGTTAAGGAGACAAAGTCACCAAACATTGCATTGAATAGCATAAAAATGCAGTACCCAGTGAAATTCTAATATTTTTATACTGAAGCAAGGTAATTGACTGGCGGTTTTCAGGTTGTTCCTTCCCTTACTCTTGCGTAGCGTCTACAGCTCTGATCAACAGACGAATAATATCAAGGTTGAGAAACAAACACACGACTCAGTATTAAGGGTTAAGGAGACAAAGTCACCAAACATTACATTGAATAGCATAAAAATGCAGTACCCAGTGAGAATTCAACGTCTTTTTATACTGAAAGGTAATTGACTGGCAGTTTTCAGGTTGTTTCTTCCCTTACTCTTTGCGTAGCGTCTACAGCTCGATCAACAGACGAATAATATCCAAGGTTGAGGAAACAAACACACGACTCAGTATTAAAGGGTTAAGGAGACAAAGTCACCAAACATTACATTGAATAGCATAAAAATGCAGTACCCAGTGAGAATTCAACGTCTTTTTATACTGAAGGTGATCCATTGGCAGTTTTCAGGTTGTTTCTTCCTTGCCTCTGCGTAGCGTCTACAGCTCATTCAACAGGCGAATAATATCAAGGTTGAGAAACAAACACACGACTCCAAGTATTAAAGTTGCGGAGACCGTCACCAAACATTACATTGAATAGCATAAAAATGCAGTACCCAGTGAGAATTCAACGTGTTTTTATACTGAAGGTAATTGACTGGCAGTTTTCAGGTTGTTTCTTCACTTACTCTTGCGTAGCGTCTACAGCTCTGATCAACAGTCAGAATAATATCAAGGTTGGGAAACAAACACACGACTCAGTATTGGGGTTAAGGAGACAAAGTCACCAAACATTACATTGAATAACATAAAAAATGCAGTGCCCAGTGAGAATTCAGCGTCTTTTTATACTGAAGGTAAATTGACTGGCAGTTTTCGAGTTGTTTCTTCCCTTACTCTTGCGTAGCGTCTACGGCTCTGATCAACGGTCAGAATAATATCGAGTTTGAGAAACAAACACACGACTCAGTATTAAGGGTTAAGGAGACAAGATCACCAAACATTACAATGAATAGCATAAAAATGCAGTACCCAGTGAGAATTCAACGTCTTTTTATACTGAAGGTAATTGACTGGCAGTTTTCAGGTTGTTTCTTCCCTTACTCTTGCGTAGCGTCTACACAGCTCTGATCAACAGACGAATAATATCAAGGTTGAAAACAAACACACGACCAGTATTAAGGGTTAAGGAGACAAAGTCACCAAACATTACATTGAATAGCATAAAAATACAGTACCCAGTGATAATTCTACGTCTTTATACTGAAGGTAATTGACTGGTAAAGTTTTCAGGTTGTTTCTTCCTCATTTTGAGGCAGTTGCCCACAGCTCTGATCAACAGACGAATAATATCAAGGTTGAGAAACAAACACACGACTCAGTATTAAGGGTTAAGGAGACAAAGTCACCAAACATTACATTGAATAGCATAAAAAAATGCAGTACCCAGTGAGAATTAACGTCTTTTTATACTGAAGGTAATTGACTTGCAGTTTTCAGGTTGTTTCTTCCCTTACCTTGCGTAGCGTCTACAGCTCTGATCAACAGACGAATAATATCAAGGTTGAGAAACAAACACACGACTCAGTATTAAGGGTTAAGGAGACAAAGTCACCAAACATTACATTGAATAGCATAAAAATGCAGTACCCAGAGAATTCAACGTCTTTTTATACTGAAGGTAATTGATCAGTAGTTTCTCAGGCTGTTTCTTCACTTTGCGTAGCGTCTACAGCTCTGATCAACAGACGAATAATATCAAGGTTGAGAAACAAACACACGACTCAGTATTAAGGGTTAAGGAGACAGTGTCACCAAACATTACATTGAATAGCATAAAAATGCAGTACCCAGTGAGAATTCAACGTCTTTTTATACTGAAGGTAATTGACTGGCAGTTTTCAGGTTGTTTCTTCCCTACTCTTGCGTAGCGTCTACAGCCTTGATCAACAGACGAATAATATCAAGGTTGAGAAACAAACACACGACTCAGTATTAAGGGTTAAGGAGACAAAGTCACCAAACATTACATTGAATAGCATAAAAATGCAGTACCCAGTGAGAATTCAACGTCTTCTTTATACTGAAGGTAATTGACTGGCGGTTTTCAGGTTGTTTCTTCCCTTACTCTTGCGTAGCGTCTACAGCTCTGATCAACAGACGAATAATATCAAGGTTGAGAAACAAACACACGACTCAGTATTAAGGGTTAAGGAGACAAAGTCACCAAACATTACATTGAATAGCATAAAAATGCAGTACCCAGTGAGAATTCAACGTCTTTTTATACTGAAGGTAATTGATCATAGTTTTCAGGTTGTTTCTTCCCTTACTTTGCGGTATGTCTACAGTTTCGATCAACAGACGCATAATATCAAGGTTGAGAAACAAACACACGACTCAGTATTAAGGGTTAAGGAGACAAAGTCACCAAACATTACATTGAATAGCATAAAAATGCAGTACCCAGTGAGAATTCAACGTCTTTTTATACTGAAGGTAATTGACTGGCAGTTTTCAGGCTATTTCTTCCCCTACTCTTGCGTAGCGTCTACAGCTCTGATCAACAGACGAATAATATCAAGGTTGAGAAACAAACACACGACTCAGTATTAAGGGTTAAGGAGACAAAGTCACCAAACATTACATTGAATAGCATAAAAATGCAGTACCCAGTGAGAATTCAACGTCTTTTTATACTGAATGTAATTGACTGGCAGTTTTCAGGTTGTTTTCCTTTACCTTGCGTAGCGTCTACAGCTCTGATCAACAGTCGAATAATATCAAGGTTGAGAAACAAACACACGACTCAGTATTAAGGGTTAAGGAGACAAAGTCACCAAACATTACATTGAATAGCATTAAAATGCAGTACCCAGTGAGAATTAAACTTTTTCCTCATTAGCAATGTTCAACTCGCTAAGCATATCTCCGCACTGTGACACCAGGGGAAATTTTTTTCGATGATCTTTTAACCGTAGCTATGTTGCGTAAGGCTAAAATTATGTGGAACCTGTGGTGCAGTGGATATCGACTCGGAACGACAAATCCGGGTGCAGAGTTCGAATACTAGTTGAATTTCTTGCATTCATTTACGCACTAATACCCTTGGAAAAGGTATTAATCCGTCTCTTCCCTCCAGTTATGGGTTAAATAATAGGACAGATTGGGTTCTATAGCCTTGGTTGGCAACCAGTCTACCTCAGAAAGCAATGGCAACCTACTGCGGGATAATCTTCTGCCTAGTCAGTCATGTCTCTTTCAAAACATGATCGGCTAAAGTGTTTATCACGTATGGCACTTAACTGACTATAGATCGAACTCACTTTTTAGTAGTAATTTAGTAATTGTTCCAGCAAGGTCACCTTGCTAACTATTACAACAGGTCGAGGTAACTGATGGGAAGGTTGTTTTGATAGTAGCAGTATGTAGACATTTTTCTTTGATAAAGTTTTAGAAATCCTCCGCATGACCCACAAGGTTTCTAGCTGTATTTTCTGCCAGCCGAGTTCGTTTAATCTCTAGTTTCGCTTACGACCACATCACATTGAAACACTGGTCTCTGTACGATCACCGATGACTGCTTCTGAATACTAGGTGGTGTAAGCGAGAATCTATGGGTGGTGTAATGGATAATGGCTTGGAATTGTTAGTCGATGAGCAAGGTTCCAATTCTCATTTATTTCATTATATTTTCGTAAGTTCAAATACCCTTACGAAAAATATCAATCCACTTCTATTCCCAACAGTTATGGGTTAACTAGTAAGATTTATATCATTAAATCATTGTCCTCAAAAAAATTCTTATAACTAAAATTATTTTATGGGTTTAAATAAACTGCCAAGGGTTTATAAACCATAAAAAAACAAATAAATCCGTAAAATTTTGATTTTCATTGATTTTTTTTCATTTCAAATTTTTTTAAAAATCATATAATTTTGAGAATTTTTGAAGAGAAACAGAACTGATAATCCAAATAAAGCATTTTTTTCCAAAGTAATTAAAATGATTGGAGAATATGAAAAATCTTATAGTTTTAGGTATTATTCTGGGCGTGGTTTCAGTAATGTCCGGTTAGTTTTGTTATATTTATCTACTCGCAAATATACTTGGAGAAGGTATCAAATCAACCATTTTTGCACCGAAAACATTCTTACAATCTAAAAATAATTTCTGGCTGTAAATATCCAATAAAGTTTAGATAAGGCATATAAAGCGAATCAATCAATTAATCATAGAATCGAAGTTGATGACGAAATTCTTGAATAAAAAGGCAATATTGAATAATTATGCTAAAATTGAAAATACTGGTTTGCCAAAATGGTTGGTGCCAGGGAACGCTGTAGAAGAGTTAATAAAATAACCGATCTTATTTTGATGCAAATTAGATCCTCTTTTGGCAAATAATAAAAATTAATTATCTTTCGTCCTTTTGTATTCTTTTAGCCGGAGGGAAAAATAATTAAAGATGTTATCAGAATTCAGAAACACTGTGCAGAAATACTTTCCATCTTACAGGACAATTGAACAGGATATAATTCGCGATTCAATGGCCGCCCATAAACGGAGGTAAGAAGGTGCGAGAATTTCATTCAGATTTAACTAATCAATATTCCACCATTTCCACACTCCTCACCAATATCTACAGCCTGGAAAGTCCCCCCAGTCACAGATATACACACTTTCTCTCCTCCTCTCTCTCTCTCTCTCTCTCTCTCTATATATATATATATATATATATATATATATATATAACATAATATACATAATATACATAATATAAGTGGTTCAAACTAATACATGTATATATATATATATATATATATATATATATATATATACATAATATAACATAATATAAGTGGTTTAAACTAATAAATATATATTCCACAGTTTTAAATTCACTTTTTATAATAAGTGCTCAGTAAATGAATATTGCATTTATAAATACATGGTTATTATTGTTATAATAATAGCACATTACTACTCAAAAGCTATATTTTAAGTTTGATTTTGTTATTTTAAATGTCTTTGTTATTTTAAATTTCTTTATCAGTCTATTACGACTCGGTGGATAAACCACATTTCACTGCCTTATGATAGTTTATTGAACACCGAAATTTAGTAGCTTTTCAGTTGCAGTATGCTTTTATTCTAACTATAATAATAATAATAATAATAATAATAATAATAATAATAATAATATATATATATATATATATATATATATATATATATATATATATATCCGAGTGAATAGGGAACGAAGAAAAACATTTTTTACAACGCCCAAAACATTAATTTAAAGCAGCAGTGCTCGATATATAATATATGGAGCTGTGAATATCTATTCTAAATTATATTTTAGAACATTTACAACTTTTCTTATATATATATCCACTACAAATCTTACATTTGTTTTGACATTAAAGCTACAATGTCTCATCAGGTGGTGTGGATATGAATGGAAAGCCTCTTTTCTTATATTTGGTGAGTTGTGTGTGGGGATGTTGGGAGGTGTCAGTGATAAGGGAACAAATCTTGTGAATTGTCCGTTGGAATTTTGAAGAAAGTCGTGTGGGTAGTGAACACAGCTGATAAAATTAGTGTTTTGGAATCCTGTAGAGAGATTTAACATTAGCAGATAGCATTGTAAGTTTTATGATCTTGCGACTGGACTTTATCCTTTGGGTTTCTTATATATATATATATATATATATATGGATGGATGGATGGATGGCTAACATATATATATATATATATATATATATATATATATGATTTTGGATGACTTTTCTATATATATATGTGTTTGTGTGTGTGTGTGTGTGTGTGTGTGTGTGTGTGTGTGTACGAACGTGGATGACTAATATACATAAATACTTATATATATATATATATATATATATATATATAACTCTTAAAATACATAAAAAATCTGTCGGTTAATAAAAAATATCTAAAAAAGTATCTCTGTTCACGTTTACGTTAGGCTGTGCAGGTATAGAAATTGATCTACGACGACAGAAGTGTTGCTTAAAGGTACCCTTCGGGCTTCGCTTTACTAAACGATTCTAGAGGTATAGGATTTACTTATTGTTTTCTTTGCCCAGTTGTATGCAGGTTCGAATGTTGCCGAATCAAACAACCAAATTTATATCATAATTGCTTCAGATTCATTACAGTAAGTCCTATGGCATGTGGTTTGCTAAAAAACATTTCTGTTACTTGATAAGGTGTGACATCTGGAGTTTCCTACATAAACTCTCCAGCGATGAAATCTCTGGATGGCTTTTCTTAGTCTAATTGGCAGGTCAATAATGTTTTTAATAAGTCATCAGAATTATATTATTAGATCAAAGATTGATTTAATTACCAATCATCGGAATTATATCATTAGATCAACGATTGTATTAATGGCCAATTATCGAAATTATATTATTAGATCAAAGGTTGTTTTAATGGCCAATAATCGAAATTATGAGATCAAATGTTGTTTTTAATGGCCAATCATCAAAAATATATTATTAGATCAATGTGAGTGTTCCTTAAAGTTTTCTATTCGGTATTACTCTTTTTGTACTGTATATTAATGATCTCCGTAAGAACATACTTCGAACATTTGTAAATATCAATGTATTTGATAAAACGGTTCATCCGTACGCCTTTATATGAGTTACCTGGATTAAATAAAAGTAAAAGCAGAACAATGCGTATTTATTTCGAAAATAAAAAAACGACTAAAATAATAAGAAAGATAGATAATCTTTAGAATGAAACCCAAATCTGAACACTTACTTTCTATGTTACGAAGTACTAATGTCTGCACAAAAGATGTAAAACCTATCAAATTACATAAGCGAATATTAAATGAATTTCATAGTTGACATCCGGGAATTTCAAGGATTAAATCTTTTAAGAGAAGTTATGTATACTGAACCAAAATGATTCAAGACATTGAAAAATTAGTAAAAATCCACAGAGGCTGTGCCCTTACAGCAAAATTACATTCCATGAAATTTACACTGTAGTCAAGACTGCGCATAGATTTTACAGATTTACGGATCGCATTATCTGGTGGTAATGAATAGATTTAATAAATGGCCTGAAACTTCAAGTGCAACAAATAACTTCCATTGTTACAGTGAATTTTTTGCATGAACTGTTTGCAAGATATAACGTTCCGAGTGTCATAGTCTCGGATAATAGTAAACAATTCACTGCTTACGAATTTAAAGAATTTTGTAAAATGTTCTCGATTGAACATACTACCCACCTAAAATGAACTGGGCATGATGCATTAAATAAAGAACTTAAAGATCAGGGCTAGAGTTCCGTACGAACTAGTTTTCGTCAAGCTCTTTACCTTTGGGCGTAGAACAACTCACCTGGGGTTATGTCTACCGGCAGAGACTAAGAAAATGGACAATCCCGATCCTGCGTATGCGGGAGCTTGGAAAATTTTTGCTGTATGTAAGCGCTCGGAAACCCCAAGTTAAAACGGACTTTGTGTCGTCTTTCACCTCAATGGAGAGGACTTTGGTAAATACCCAGATTTTATTTGTCAAGCTCTCTGTCTTCGGGCAGAGAGCGACACAGTCGGGGCTCGATCTACGGACTGAGACTCGGCTGAGAAAAATTGACAAGCTTAGTACCTGATCCTGGGTATGCAGTCGCTAGGTAAATTTTGACCCTTGGCCCCAATTTATGCACTCGGGTTTCTCGCGTTAAACATGACTTTGCGGCACATCCCGTCTCAGTGGGGAGACTTTGGGTAAATATCCAGAGTTCTTACAGAGCTTGCAATTGCCATGTTTTCTGTGTTCGGGCAGAGTTCGACTCAGTCGGGCTCTGTCTAGGGACGGAGACTCGGCTGAGAAAAATAGACAATGCAAAGTGTCCGATCTTGTGGTTATAGGGTCTGGGTTAATCTTCCCGAGTATACGCTCTCGGTTCCCTACGTTAGACCCGAAACCCGATCTTATATCGCATCTCGTTTCAGTGAGAAGACTTTGGATAAATATCAAGAGTTCTGAGAAAGTTCTGATAGAATCTTCGCTAGAGTGCCGTTGGCGTTAGTCGTGACATAATATTATAATTGTGAGTATCGAGTTATAACAGTTGCATCAGTACTGATCTTTGCAGCTGGGCCAGGGCCGTAGGTGACGCTAAAAAAAACACGGGCACAGAGAAAATTGCCCGGATTTATTAGTTGACAATGTGATGACGTCATCAGTGTCATTTGTTTCCAGAAACTATGAATTTTTCGGATTTTTTCGGCTATTCCAATGAAAATTAGGCACAGACCGTGAACGAAAGTAGGAAATCTGGTTCGGACTTTCTGAGTATAACCAGTCTTTTCTCCCAAAATTAATAAATAAACAAACAGATTTTTACTGCGTTCATTCGGATGTTTCCTTCGTTTTTTTTTCTTTCTTTCTTTCATTCTTTCTTTCTTTCTTTCTTCGTGAATTGTTTAGTTTGATTTCTGACGAAGACATTTTTCCTTGCCCGGATTTTCACTATGATTGCATGGATCGGCCCGGGCCCGTTTTTTTTTCTTTCTTTCTTTCATTCTTTCTTTCTTTCTTTCTTTCTTCGTGAATTGTTTAGTTTGATTTCTGACGAAGACATTTTTCCTTGCACGGATTTTTCACTATGATTGCATGGATCTGCCCGGGCCCGTGCCCGGTAGACAGATACAGCCATGCTGGGACCCACCATGCCAGGTACATGAAGATATATTAGCCCCATTGCTCTCGTATTCCACTAGTAATAAAGGACGTTCCAGTCAGATAGCTTCTTCCAATGAATCGCTGCTCTGGGAAACAGACTACCGATGGAATGTTGTCCCGGTTACTATAATGAAAACCTCTTCAAGTCAAGTGTTAACTGTTATTCTTAAAACATCATCTCACAAACTGCTCTTTTTGTCTTCTCTTACGCTTATATAACATCATACGATTACCATCTACCTTAGGGGTCTCTTGGGCTTTATATTGGATAAGCGTTAAGATATGAAAACTTTCATCCTTCTTTCTTCCTCACTGATTTTTTATAAGAGTCTATAATCTCTAAGTCTTTTAAGCTTTGCAAACAGATTTAAAAGCGGCCAAATTATCCAGTCACTTGAACATTTTCTAGCGTCTAAAAAATGGGAACATATACATTATTATTCCCGAATTCTGTGGTCGTAGTTTCAACTGACTGGGTTTGTTACCCAAAACGATTTTGAATTTACATCTGTCCTTTTCCTAGACTTGTTGCCAGCCAAAGCTAAAGAACTCAATTGGTCCTGCTATTTAACTTTTGAAAAGAAACATGAGTTCATACCTTTTCTAAAGGCATGTGTATGAAAGTGAATGCAACCTCCTCAGTCGTAATTTGTACCCGGTTAGTCGATCCCACTATTTATCTCGACGCTACTCATATTTTCATTACTCCTTGGGCACTTTGCCGTGGTGTAATGGTTAGCAAGCTTGTGCCGCTAGATCTATTACGACTGAAGAGGGAGTTTGATCCTCACTCTGTGTGACACGATAACTAGACATATATGTATTTTATTATAATAGATTAAAACAGAAAATATATTAGAATAGAAAATAGTTTAAAAACATATTTAACAAAAGTGAAAAAGAAGAGGAAAAAAATAAATAAATAAACGCTTTTTCTTTTATGAGGAAAATTGTCCTCCGGTAAATATTTGACTCAGTGATAAAGTTCAGCAGGTAGGTTTTCGATGACCCGGTCAAAGGCTGTCCTTTACTGTATCTTGCCCACACATTAAGCCTTTTCCGGCGGAAGCCTTATTAAGATAAAAAAAAAGATAACTGAAAATTCAGACTTACAGTCGCCGGTGTTTGTCACCGGTGGTCTAAAGCATTTCCGGATTTCCGGTCAATTTTGGATAAATTTAGGTAATTTTTCCGAGTCAGTCAGTTAAGTGAAGGGGATTCCGCCGGGTGCGAGCTTGAAGTAAGAATCTCCGTTCGTCTTGTTTCGTTCAGTTTGGATTTGTTGATCTCCATTAATTAGAGTTAGAGCTGTGTGTCACATTCGCCTGCCCCAACCGACAAGGCTAACTCTAAACGAATAAAGCATCCTTTCAACTCATCCAAGTTGTGGAAGTTCGTTCCTTATAGTCAAACTTGTACCCCCAGCTGTCCGGCCGACATTTTCAAAAAATTCCCGGCAAAATCACAGCGTGGAGAACGGCCGCCGGAGAAAATTGTTCGGACGGTCAGTTGGGGTGTTGCACTCGTTCCCTTAATACTTTGGGATCTGTGCCACATCTAAGATAGGGTTAGAAAATTATCATCTACATTTCAATGAGAAAAATGTTGGGAAAATGTCATAGAATCAAATTTCCGATGACAGGATGTAGCAATGTGTTCAAAATCAATAAGATTACTTAGGTCTTCAGAAACGCTAATTTTATTTGAAAAAGTCAAATTCGCATATGTAATAATGTCCTGAATAATTATTCAAGATCTACGCTTAATTATACGGCATAGAAATATTTATATTTCCTCACGTAATGATAAGCGAAAGATTGGTGTTAGTTAATTAAAACTCCGATAGATAGCGAGTCATTCTCGTAATTTTCAAACTATCTGTGGTTTGTCGCTATGTTCAATATTTTTTTTCGGGAGATTCCGATCATTAATAAGTTCTTAAGTAGTCTGAATTTGTAGAACGGATATTATAATTCATAATATGTTTCCCTGCTTTGAAATGATTTTGAGAACTACGTGCGTCTTTTTCCATCTTGTCCGCATTTGTGCAAATTCTCTTCTCGCATTTATTGAATTATGTATATTTTAATCTAATCCTGCCCGAAAAAATTCCCTGGTAATGAAATTTTCATAACGGCATCGAAATAACCTTATTTCTATGTAAATAGGTATGCAACAGTTAGGCTCATTCGCAAAGTCATCAGCGGAGTCATGACCACTTAGCACAGCACTGAAGAAGTGGCGGCCATCATGCTGTATATTTATTGAGATAGCTATATATAAAGGGGGTATCAAAAATGCTTCTACAAAAGTTTGGTATCTTCAGGTTACACACACTAAAACAACTACAAAAGTCTATATAAACATATATCCGCAAACCCTTGTTTTTGAGTTTTGTTTAAAGAAACTTTGGGTACTGTGGTGCCATTTAATCTAGGTTTCATTTGTCATTCATGTATACTGCGGCTATATATATATAACCAAGTATGGGTGGAATAATATTCCCCATCCAAAGAAACACTATTTTTAAAAAAGTGCTCAATACAAAGTAGAGCTAATAATAATAATATTTATTAATAAATTATAACATTGATATGTTATAATATCACTACAAAAGTAGCTATTTTGTTTCGACACTTTTTGTGTCTTATCAAGTGATGTGGTTATTTCAAAATGAATGGATTTAAAAGGTTAAGAACAAGCAAGACCTCTTTCATCAGGGAGGCATTATTGTATGTACAATGTGGACCAATCAGAGTAAAGCAACTTTTACTTTGGAGAATATGTGGGAAGACTTAACATTAATCTTGGTGGGCATTGGTATTAAAATTTTATAAAATTAAGATCAGCATTATTAATTAACTATTATATTGAACAGGTGAAGAGGATCTTTTTTCCTGTTTAGGATGCGGTTTCCGGTTTTCTCTTTTCCAATCTTTTCACTCTTTTCCTTTATTATTTTTTTTTCAATTGGAGTAGATAGACTAAACTATCGCCCGGTTCACACTCCACCCACATCTATTGAACAGGTGAAGAGGCTCATCCCTTGCTTCCTGTTTAGGATGTGGTTTCCGGCTTTCTCTTTTTCATTCTTTTTACCCTTACGTAGCCCCCTGCGCATCAGTGGCGTTACCGCCTTGCTTGGGGTGATATGATTAAAAAAAAAAAAATATCTACTAAATTTTTGTTGCTAAAAAAAAACAAAAAAAAAACATATATATATATATATATATATATATAGGGTGTATCAGAAATAATTTTACAAGCTTTGAGTTCGCTCTGTTGCACACACAAAACATTGGGTCCTGGGCATGACAGCAAACTGCACCCGGAAGCAAGGCCTCCGATTGAGAGGTTGGTAGGAACATGGAACCACCTCTTAATTGCTGTTGTTCCAAGGTGCACCCTGATCCGGAGTCGTAGCACTTATTAGGGTCCCAGCTATGACCAAATAGTTAGCCCCCAAACTGAGGTCAAAACCCTATAAAAGTATAAAAGTGCACTTTTATAGAAATATGTACATAAAAATAAACTTTTATAGAAAATTTTAAATTTTTGAAGGAAAAGTATTATCAACAATACATTTTTGAAGGAAAAATTATTAGCATAACACATTTTTGAAGGAAAGAAATTCTCAGCAAAACATTTTTGAATACAAAACTAGAAGACATTTTCAGTTTTCTAAAATAAAGAATAAAAACACAAAACATTTCATTAAAATCTGACTAAATCAACCTTCTCACTATAACCGAACATTAAAATAAAATATTTTAAAACCCCACTTCTTTGGCATTAAGTAACCCACAGAGGTTGATATGCATTGAACAAAACTCAAACCCAAACAAAAACTCAAACAATAAAATATCAACAAATGTCCATATAAGAATGTCAGCAAATTCTTCATTTTTGAGTTATGTTTAAAAGAAAGTCTACGGTAGGTGGCACTGTGTAGCTATTTAGTCTAGGTTACATTTCATGTATATGGCAGCTAGTCTGTCTTCAAAGTTTAGCATGTGTAGTAGTGAGTTAACCGAGGAGTGTTTCGCTTAACAATATCATGAGTAGACAGATATGATTTTTACATACGTGTGTTAATGGACGTGGGGTTGCACGGCTGTATCACATTCCGTTTCCAGACCAAAGGTAACCAAGTTATCCAACTGCTGTTTATCGTCGCATTGCTGAGACAGGATCCGTGGCATCCGAAACTATGGACCGAGGAACACCGAGATCCGCTCGTATACCTGACCACAAAGAACACATTCTACAGGCTGTCGGGGACGATTCAGGTATCCGCACACGTCAAGGGGCCCTCGCATGTCGTACATCTCATATCACCGCATGGAAGTTACTTCAAGAACAGGTCTTGTATCTGTATCATTTACAACGTGTGCATTAACTTTTGGTATCTGATCACACACAACGGGACAACAGTATTGATGGTTTATTGCAAAAACTGACAATCCATTGTTTACCCCTTCAATTTTGTTTACTGATAAAGCAACATTTGAAAAAGATGAAATAAATTAATGCGACCAACATTTGTGGGTGAATCAGAACCCACATGGTGCAGTATAGCCTAGACACCAGCATTAGTTTACGATTAATGTGTTGAGCTGAAGTTGTAGGTGACTGTCTGGTACGCCCATATATTCTCCCAGCACGTCTTACAAGGAACCTTATTTTGAAACCACTTCCATACCTGCTAGAGGATGTACACCTGCTAATATAAAGACGAATGTGCATCATGAATGATAGGGCTTCAGTACATTTTAGTTGTATTATTTGCGATGCACTGGCAGGTATCTACCGTGAAAGAGAGATAGGTACCATGATAGGATCGGTTACTTGGTCTGCACATTCCTCCAATCTCAATCCTTTCGAATTTCATCTGTGGGGCCACCTAAAACAATCAGTTTATGCGGCAGACATTAATAATGCAGAGACACTTCACAAACGTGTTATGGTGGCCTGCGAAAACATTCGATACCTTGTGAGAGTATTTGAAAAAGTCAATCAGCCAATGATCCGACGGGTTCATGCGTACGTAGAAGCAAGCGGAGGATATATTGAACATTTGTTATGAGTTTCTGTGTTAAGGTACAACGATGAACTTCTGGACATATGTTCCACAACGGATTATAGTATCACACATTTCTTAAAAAAGTCAGACAGTCAGTCAGTGATCCGGCAGGTTCATGCGTGCATAAAAAGCAAGCGAAGGATATATTGAATATTTGTTATAAGCTGCTTCATTGAGGTACAACGATGAACTTTTGGACATATGTTCCACAACGGATTATAGTATCACAAATTTTTTTATGTACAAATAAGATAAAATTCTAAAACTGCTTGCGTCTCCTAGTACAAAGCTACAAACAGATTAGTCGCATAATATTTTTATTCCTTATAATCATTGTTTTGGTCAATATATTTTGTATATCATATGTACAGCTTTTAATTTGGTTTCAAACAGAAAGCAATCCACTAGTGGAAAATAAGAAATCCACTTAACAACAAGGCAGACCCTTGTCTCTGGGCGCTTGCCCAAATAACATAGGAATTTAGCAGTCGTCTTATTCGCAGGGATGTGCGTTGGGTGCAGTGGATATCGACTCCGAACAACAAATCGAGTGAGCCGAGTTCGAATTCCAGTCAAATTCCTTCATTCACTTGCGCACAAATACTCTTGAGAAAGGTATTTATTCGTCTTTTCCCTCCAGTTATGGGTTAAATAATAGGACAAATTGGGTTCTATAGCCTTGTCTGGCAGCTAGTCTACCACAGAAGGCAATGGCAACCTACTGCGGGATAATCTTCTGCCCAGTTAGTGTATCACGTATGGTACTTAACTGACTGACTTCTTTACAGAAAACATGAAAGCTCTTCAACTTAACATTTCTGAAGATAAAATTTCGCAAACAGTACACAGTGCTATTACTGCCAAATTTGTTCTTAATATGTTTACTTTCCTTTAATTATGTTAACATTAAAAGTTCAATTCCCAGTAAAATAAAAATATGTTAAATTATTTGTTTTATAACTTCTGAAAATAAAACATAGTCTAGTAAACACTACACGAAGAGCCTAAAATGCAAATTGTAGGCTGGGGTACAAATAAGCAGGTACAGAAATTTAAATGCCCAGGAAGTGTTTTAACAGGAGACAGAAAGTGCGACACTGAGATCTGAAGGTGAATTAGCATAGCAAAAAATGCATTCCAGAAGTTGAGTAGAGTATTAAGAGAGAGGAAAACTTCACTGGAAACAAAGAAGATAATATTAATTGCTATGTGATGTCTATTCTTCAATATGGCAGTGAATACCAAACGTTCTCATCAAAGATGAAGAAAAGACTTGAAGCAACCGAAATGTGGTCCTACAGAAGGATGCTGAATATACCATAGACCACATTGATGTTTTGGAGAGGAAGAAAACGAAAAGGAAACTAATACTTATCATCAGGAAAAGACAACTGAAGTTTCTGGAACATGTAATGAGGAAGGAAAGCTTGGAGTATCTGATACTCACAGGACATATAGAGGGAAAGAGAGACAGGGTAAAGGAACGCGTAATATACTTGATGGATTCGAGCAAATGGACAGCAGAGCGCGGTTTGGGTAGAGTAATAGGAGAAAGCGTATTAAGAGCAACTATGGATAGGGCAATGGTAAAGGCCATGATCGCCTACAACGTGAAGGGACATAGCAGATAGAAGTAAATGGTAAAGGTCATGATCGCCTACATCTTGAAGGGACATAGCAGATAGAAGTAAATGGTTAAGGCCATGATCGCCTACGTCTTGAAGGGACATAGCAGATTGAAGTAAATGGTAAAGGCCATGATCGCCTACATCTTGAAGGGACATAGCAGATTGAAGTAAATGGTAAAGGCCATGATCGCCTACGTCTTGAAGGGACATAGCAGATAGAAGTAAATGGTAAAGGCCATGATCGCCTACAACTTGAAGGGACATAGAAGATAGAAGTAAATGGTAAAGGCCATGATCGCCTACATCTTGAAGGGACATAGCAGATAGAAATAAATGGTAAAGTCCATTATCGCCTACATCTTGAAGGGAAATAGCAGATAGAAGTAAATGGTAAAGGCCATGATCGCCTACATCTTGAAGGGACATAGCAGATAGAAGTAAATGGTAAAGGCCATGATCGCCTACATCTTGAAGGGATTATAGCAGATTGACGTAAATTGTAAAGGCCATGTACGTCTACAACTTGAAAGGACATAGCAGATAGAAGTAAATGGTAAAGGCCATGATCGTCTACATATTGAAGGGACATAGCAGATTGAAGTAAATGGTAAAAGCCATGTTCACCTATATCTTGGAGGGACATAGCAGATTGAAGTAAATGATAAAGGCCATGATCGCCTACAACTTGAAGGGACATAGCAGATAGAAGTAAATGGTAAAGGCCATGATCGCCTACAACTTGAAAGGACATAGCAGATAGAACTAAATGGTAAAGGCTATGATCGCCTACAACTTGAATGAACTTAGCAGATAGAAGTAAATGGTAAAGGCCCGGATCGCCTACATCTTGAAGGGTATAGAAGATTGAAGTAAATTGTAAAGGCCATGATCGTCTACATCTTGAAGGGACATAGCAGATTGAAGTAAATGATAAAGGCCATGCTCGCCTACATCTTGAAGGGACATAGCAGATAGAAGTAAATGTTAAAGGCCAGGATCGTCTACATATTGAAGGCACATAGAAGATTGAAGTAAATGGTAAAGGCCATGTTCACCTACATCTTGAAGGGACATAGCAGATTGAAGTAAATGATAAAGGCCATGATCGTCTACATCTTGAAGGGACATAGCAGATTGAAGTAAATGGTAAAGGCCATGATCGTCTACATCTTGAAGGGACATAGCAGATTGAAGTAAATGGTAAAGGCCATGATCGTCTACATCTTGAAGGGACATAGCAGATAGAAGTAAATGGTAAAGGCCATGACGTCTACATCTTGAAGGGACGTAGCAGATAGAAATAAATGGTAAAGGCCATGATCGTCTACATCTTGAAGGGACATAGCAGATAGAAGTAAATGGTAAAGGCCATGATCGTCTACATCTTGAAGGGACATAGCAGATAGAAGTAAATGGTAAAGGCCATGATCGTCTACATCTTGAAGGGACATAGCAGATAGAAGTAAATGGTAAAGACCATGATCGTCTACAACTTGAAGGGACATAGCAGATAGAAGTAAATGGTAAAGGCCATGATCGTCTACATCTTGAAGGGACATAGCAGATAGAAGTAAATGGTAAAGGCCATGATCATCTACAAGTTGAAGGGACATAGCAGATAGAAGTAAATGGTAAAGGCCATGATCATCTACAAGTTGAAGGGACATAGCAGATAGAAGTAAATGGTAAAGGCCATAATCGTCTACATCTTGAAGGGACATAGCAGATAGAAGTTAAATGTTAAAGGCCATGATCGTCTACATCTTGAAGTGACATAGCAGATAGAAGTAAATGGTAAAGGCCATGATCGTCTACATCTTGAAGGGACATAGCAGATAGAAGTAAATGGTAAAGACCATGATCGTCTACAACTTGAAGGAAGAAGAGGAGAAGGGAAACAAGAAAATAAAGATCGTCACCACTTTGAAGGGAGAAAGAGGAGAAGGCAATGAAATACCATGATCATCTACAAGCTGAAGGGACATAGATAGAAATAAATAAAGGCCATGATCACCAACATCTTCAAGGGAAATAAGGACTAAATGAAATAAAGGCTATGATCGTCTACAACTTGAAGGGACATAGCAGATAGAATAAATGCAGAAAAGCTGCTGACTGCTCAAGATCCCTGAATGTATACAGGAGCTGAAAGCCAACAGTATGTCAATGCGATCATCAGGAAGACTGGAAGCTAGAATAATAAAGAAATAAAATACATAAAGGTCAAGGATCAATGAAGATCCTTGAAGACACAGAGAGAAAATAAATGAAAAAGACCAGATCAAGTCTCTAACCCACGGGAGACAAAGGGAGAAAAACAAGGACGTTCAACATTCCGACAAGACAAGACAGGAAAACTGGCTAGCCAGACTGCCTACATCCATATGGATATAGCTGAAACGGTGTCAAGACTGTCCACATTCTTATACAATATACATACATAAATAAATGTAAAGGCCATGATCGTCTACATCTTGAAGGGACATAGCAGATAGAAGTTAAAGACCATGATCGTCTACAACTTGAAGGGACATAGCAGATAGAAGTACGGTAAAGGCCATGATCGTCTACATCTTGAAGGGACATAGCAGATAGGAAGTACGGTAAAGGCCATGATCATCTACAAGTTGAAGGGACATAGCAGATAGAAGTAATGGTAAAGGCCATGATCATCTGCTGTTGAAGGGACATAGCAGATAGAAGTAAATGGTAAAGGCCATGATCGTCTACATCTTGATGGGACATAGCAGATAGAAGTAAATGTTAAAGGCCATGATCGTCTACATCTTGAAGTGACATAGCAGATAGAAGTAAATGGTAAAGGCCATGATCGTCTACATTCGAAGGGACATAGCAGATAGAAGTAAATGGTAAAGACCATGATCGTCTACAACTTGAAGGACATAGCAGATAGAAGCAATGGTAAAGGCCATGGATCGTCTACATCTTGAAGGGACATAGCAGATAGAAGTAAATGGTAAAGGCCATGATCATCTACAAGTTGAAGGGACATAGCAGATAGAAGTAAATGGTAAAGGCCATGATCGTCTACATTTGAAGGACATAGCAGATTGAAGTTAAAATGGTAAAGGCTATGATCGTCTACAACTTGAAGGGACATAGCAGATAGAAATAAATGAAGGCCATGATCGTCTACATCTTGAAGGGACATAGCAGATTGAAGTAAATGGTAAAGGCCATGATCGTCTACATCTGGAAGGGACATAGCAGATAGAAGTAAATGGTAAAGGCCATGATCGTCTACATCTTGAAGGACATAGCAGATAGAAGTAAATGGTAAAGACCATGATCGTCTACAACTTGAAGGGACATAGCAGATAGAAGTAAATGGTAAAGGCCATGATCGTCTACATCTTGAAGGGACATAGCAGATTGAAAGTAAATGGTAAAGGCTATGATCGTCTACAACTTGAAGGTACATAGCAGATAGAAATAAATGGTAAAGGCCATGATCGTCTACATCTTGAAGGGACATAGCAGATTGAAGTAAATGGTAAAGGCCATGATCGTCTACATCTTGAAGGGACATAGCAGATAGAAGTAAATGGTAAAGGCCATGATCGTCTACATCTGGAAGGGACATAGCAGATAGAAGTAAATGGTAAAGGCCATGATCGTCTACAACTTGAAGGGACATAGCAGAAAGAAGTAAATGGTAAAGGCCATGATCGTCTACATCTTGAATGGACATAGTAGATAGAAATAAATGGTAAAGGCCATGATCGTCTACATCTTCAAGGGACATAGCAGATAGAAGTAAATGGTAAAGGCCATGATCGTCTACATCTTGAAGGGACATACCAGATAGAAGTAAATGGTAAAGGCCATGATCGTCTACATCTTGAAGGGACATAGCAGATTGAAGTAAATGATAAAGGCCATGCTCGCCTACATCTTGAAGGGACATAGCAGATAGAAGTAAATGTTAAAGGCCAGGATCGTCTAGATATTGAAGGCACATAGAAGATTGAAGTAAATGGTAAAGGCCATGTTCACCTACATCTTGAAGGGACATAGCAGATTGAAGTAAATGATAATGGCCATGATCGTCTACATCTTGAAGGGACATAGCAGATAGAAGTAAATGGTAAAGGCCATGATCGTCTACATCTTGAAGGGACATAGCAGATTGAAGTAAATGGTAAAGGCCGTGATCGTCTACAACTTGAAGGGACATAGCAGATAGAAGTAAATGGTAAAGGCCATGATCGTCTACATCTTGAAGGGACATAACAGATTGAAGTAAATGATAAAGGCCATGATCGTCTACATCTTGAAGGGACATAACAGATTGAAGTAAATGGTAAAGGCCATGATCGTCTACATCTTGAAGGGACATAGCAGATTGAAGTAAATGGTAAAGGCCATGATCGTCTACATCTTGAAGGGACATAGCAGATTGAAGTAAATGGTAAAGGCCGTGATCGTCTACAACTTGAAGGGACATAGCAGATAGAATAAATGGTAAAGGCCATCATCGTCTACATCTTGAAGGGACATAGCAGATAAAAGTAAATGGTAAAGGCCATGATCGTCTACAACTTGAAGGGACATAGCAGATAGAAGTAAATGGTAAAGGCCATGATCGTCTACAACTTGAAGGGACATAGCAGATAGAAGTAAATTGTAAAGGCCATGATCGTTTTCAACTTGAAGGGACATAGCAGATAGAAGTAAATGGTAAAGGCCATGATCGTCTACATCTTGAAGGGACATAGCAGATTGAAGTAAATGGTAAAGGCTATGATCGTCTACAACTTGAAGGGACATAGCAGATAGAAATAAATGGTAAAGGCCATGATCGCCTACATCTTGAAGGGACATAGCAGATAGAAGTAAATGGTAAAGGCCATGATACTCTACATCTTGAAGGGACATAGCAGATAGAAGTAAATGGTAAAGGCCATGATCGTCTACAACTTGAAGGGACATAGCAGATTGAAGTAAATGGTAAAGGCCATGATCGTCTACATCTTGAATGGACATAGTAGATAGAAGTAAATGGTAAAGGCCATGATCGTCTACATCTTAAAGGGACATAGCAGATAGAAGTAAATGTTAAAGGCCATGATCGTCTACAACTTGAAGGGACATAGCAGATAGAAATAAATGGTAAAGGCCATGATCGCCTACATCTTGAAGGGACATAGCAGTTAGAAGTAAATGGTAAAGGCCATGATCGTCTACATCTTGAAGGGACATAGCAGATAGAAGTAAATGGTAAAGGCCATGATCGTCTACAACTTGAAGGGACATAGCAGATAGAAGTAAATGGTAAAGGCCATGATCGTCTACAACTTGAATGGACATAGTAGATAGAAGTAAATGGTAAAGGCCATGATCGTCTACATCTTGAAGGGACATAGCAGATAGAAGTAAATGGTAAAGGCCATGATCGTCTACAACTTGAAAGGACATAGCAGATAGAAGTAAATGGTAAAGGCCATGCTCGTCTACATCTTGAAGGGACATAGCAGATAGAAGTAAATGGTAAAGGCCATGATCGCCTACATCTTGAAGGGACATAGCAGATAGAAGTAAATGGTAAAGGCCATGCTCGTCTACATCTTGAAGGGACATAGCAGATAGAAGTAAATGGTAAAGGCCATGATCGTCTACAACTTGAAGGGACATAGCAGATAGAAGTAAATGGTAAAGGCCATGATCGTCTACAACTTGAATGGACATAGTAGATAGAAGTAAATGGTAAAGGCCATGATCGTCTACATCTTGAAGGGACATAGCAGATAGAAGTAAATGGTAAAGGCCATGATCGTCTACAACTTGAAAGGACATAGCAGATAGAAGTAAATGGTAAAGGCCATGCTCGTCTACATCTTGAAGGGACATAGCAGATAGAAGTAAATGGTAAAGGCCATGATCATCTACATCTTGAAGGGACATAGCAGATAGAAGTAAATGGTAAAGGCCATGATCGTCTACATCTTGAAGGGACATAGCAGATTGAAGTAAATGGTAAAGGCCATGATCGCCTACATCTTGAAGGGACATAGCAGATAGAAGTAAATGGTAAAGGCCATGATCGTCTACATCTTGAAGGGACATAGCAGATTGAAGTAAATGGTAAAGGCCATGATCGCCTACATCTTGAAGGGACATAGCAGATAGAAGTAAATGGTAAAGGCCATGATCGTCTACATCTTGAAGGGACATAGCAGATAGAAGTAAATGGTAAAGGCCATGATCGTCTACATCTTGAAGGGACATAGCAGATTGAAGTAAATTTTAAAGGCCATGATCGCCTACAACTTGAAGGGACATAGCAGATTGAAGTGAATGGTAAAGGCCATGATCACCTACAACTTGAAGGGACATAGCAAATAGAAGTAAATGCTTAAGGCCATGATCGCCTACATCTTGAAGGGACATAGCAGATAGAAATAAATGGGTAAGGCCATGATCGCCTACAACTTGAAGGGACATAGCAGATAGAAATAAATGGTAAAGGCCATGATCGCCTACATCTTGAAGGGACATTGCAGATAGAAATATGGTTAAGGCCATGATCGCCTACAACTTGAAAGGACATAGCAGATAGAAATAAATGGTTAAGGCCATGATCGCCTACATCTTGAAGGGACATTGCAGATAGAAATAAATGGTTAAGGCCATGATCGTCTACAACTTGAAAGGACATAGCAGATAGAAATAAATGGTTAAGGCCATGATCGCCTACATCTTGAAGGGACATAGCAGATAGAAATAAATGGTTAAGGCCATGATCGCCTACATCTTGAAGGGACATAGCAGATAGAAGTAAATGGTAAAGGCCATGATCGCCTACAACTTGAAAGGACATAGCAGATAGAAATAAATGGTAAAGGCCATGATCGCCTACAACTTGAAAGGACATAGCAGATAGAAATAAATGGTAAAGGCCATGATCGCCTACAACTTGAAAGGACATAGCAGATAGAAATAAATGGTTAAGGCCATGATCGCCTACATCTTGAAGGGACATAGCAGATAGAAGTAAATGGTTAAGGCCATGATCGCCTACATCTTGAAGGGACATAGCAGATAGAAGTAAATGGTAAAGGCCATGATCGCCTACAACTTGAAAGGACATAGCAGATAGAAGTAAATGGTAAAGGCCATGATCGCCTACAACTTGAAAGGACATAGCAGATAGAAATAAATGGTTAAGGCCATGATCGCCTACAACTTGAAAGGACATAGCAGATAAAAATAAATGGTAAAGGCCATGATCGTCTACATCTTGAAGGGACATAGCAGATAGAAGTAAATGGTTAAGGCCATGATCGCCTACAACTTGGAAGGACATAGCAGATAGAAATAAATGGTTAAGGCCATGATCGCCTACATCTTGAAGGGACATAGCAGATAGAAGTAAATGGTTAAGGCCATGATCGCCTACATCTTGAAGGGACATAGCAGATAGAAATAAATGGTTAAGGCCATGATCGCCTACATCTTGAAGGGACATTGCAGATAGAAATAAATGGTTGAGGCCATGATCGCCTACATCTTGAAGGGACATTGCAGATAGATATAAATGGTTGAGGCCATGATCGCCTACATCTTGAAGGCACATAGCAGATAGAAATAAATGGTTAAGGTAACACGATGATCGCCTACATCTTGAAGGGACATAGCAGATAGAAATAAATGGTAAAGGCCATGATCGTCTACAACTTGAAAGGACATAGCAGATAGAAATAAATGGTTAAGGCCATGATCGCCTACATCTTGAAGGGACAAGATGAAGTAAATGGTAAAGGCCATGATCGCCTACAACTTGAAAGGACATAGCAGATAAGTAAATGGTAAAGGCCATGATCGCCTACAACTTGAAAGGACATAGCAGATAGAAATAAATGGTTAAGGCCATGATCGCCTACAACTTGAAAGGACATAGCAGATAAAAATAAATGGTAAAGGCCATGATCGTCTACATCTTGAAGGGACATAGCAGATAGAAGTAAATGGTTAAGGCCATGATCGCCTACAACTTGGAACATAGCAGATAGAAATAAATGGTTAAGGCCATGATCGCTTATACATCTTGAAGGGACATAGCAGATAGAAGTAAATGGTTAAGGCCATGATCGCCTACATCTTGAAGGACATAGCAGATAGAAATAAATGGTTAAGGCCATGATCGCCTACATCTTGAAGGGACATTGCAGATAGAAATAAATGGTTGAGGCCACTTGATCGCCTACATCTTGAAGGGACATAGCAGATAGAAATGATGGTTAAGGCCATGATCGCCTACATCTTGAAGGGACATAGCAGATAGAAATAAATGGTTAAGGCCATGATCGCCTACATCTTGAAGGGACATAGCAGATAGAAGTAAATGGTTAAGGCCATGATCGCCTACAACTTGAAAGGACATAGCAGATAGAAATAAATGTTTAAGGCCATGATCGCCTACATCTTGAAGGGACATAGCAGATAGAAGTAAATGGTTAAGGCCATGATCGCCTACATCTTGAAGGGACATAGCAGATGAAATAAATGGTTAAGGCCATGATCGCCTACATCTTGAAGGGACATAGCAGATGAAATAAATGGTTAAGGCCATGATCGCCTACAACTTGAAAGGACATAGCAGATAGAAATAAATGGTTAAGGCCATGATCGCCTACAACTTGAAGGGACATAGCAGATAGAGAAGTGATAGTATTGGCCATGATCGCCGTCTTCAGGAAGGGACATAGCAGATAGAAGTAAATGGTTAAGGCCATGATCGTCTACATATTGAAGGGACATAGCAGATAGAAATAAATGGTTAAGGCCATGATCGCCTACATATTGAAGGGACATAGCAGATAGAAATAAATGGTTAAGGCCATGATCGCCTACATCTTGAAGGGACATTGCAGATAAGTAAATGGTTAAGGCCATGATCGCCTACATCTTGAAGGGACATTGCAGATAAGTAAATGGTTAAGGCCATGATCGCCTACATCTTGAAGGACATAGCAGATGAGAAAATAAATGGTTAAGGCCATTTTCGCCTACATCTTGAAGGACATAGCAGATAGAAATAAATGGTTAGGCCATGATCATACCCATCTTGAAGGGACATAGCAGATAGAAATAAATGGTTAAGGCCGCGATCCTTACTACATCTTGAAGGGACATGGCAGATAGAAGTAAATGGTTAAGGCCGCGATCGCCTACCACATCTTGAAGGGACATAGGAGATAGAAATAAATGGTTAAGGCCATGATCGCCTACATCTTGAAGGGACATAGCAGATAGAAATAAATGGTTAAGGCCATTTTCGCCTACATCTTGAAAGGACATAGCAGATAGAAATAAATGGTTAAGGCCATGATCGCCTACATCTTGAAGGGACATAGCAGATAGAAATAAATGGTTAAGGCCATGATCGCCTACATCTTGAAGGGACATAGCAGATAGAAATAAATGATTAAGGCCATGATCGCCTACATCTTGAAGGGACATAGCAGATAGAAATAAATGGTTAAGGCCATGATCGTCTACATCTTGAAGGGACATAGCAGATAGAAGTAAATGGTTAAGGCCATGATCGCCTACAACTTGGAAGGACATAGCAGATAGAAATAAATGGTTAAGGCCATGATCGCCTACATCTTGAAGGGACATAGCAGATAGAAGTAAATGGTTAAGGCCATGATCGCCTACATCTTGAAGGGACATAGCAGATAGAAATAAATGGTTAAGGCCATGATCGCCTACATCTTGAAGGGACATTGCAGATAGAAATAAATGGTTGAGGCCATGATCGCCTACATCTTGAAGGGACATAGCAGATAGAAGTAAATGGTTAAGGCCATGATCGCCTACAACTTGAAAGGACATAGCAGATAGAAATAAATGTTTAAGGCCATGATCGCCTACATCTTGAAGGGACATAGCAGATAGAAGTAAATGGTTAAGGCCATGATCGCCTACATCTTGAAGGGACATAGCAGATAGAAATAAATGGTTAAGGCCATGATCGCCTACATCTTGAAGGGACATAGCAGATAGAAATAAATGGTTAAGGCCATGATCGCCTACAACTTGAAAGGACATAGCAGATAGAAATAAATGGTTAAGGCCATGATCGCCTACAACTTGAAGGGACATAGCAGATAGAAGTAAATGGTAATGGCCATGATCGCCTACATCTTGAAGGGACATAGCAGATAGAAGTAAATGGTTAAGGCCATGATCGTCTACATATTGAAGGGACATAGCAGATAGAAATAAATGGTTAAGGCCATGATCGCCTACATATTGAAGGGACATAGCAGATAGAAATAAATGGTTAAGGCCATGATCGCCTACATCTTGAAGGGACATTGCAGATAGAAGTAAATGGTTAAGGCCATGATCGCCTACATCTTGAAGGGACATAGCAGATAGAAATAAATGGTTAAGGCCATTTTCGCCTACATCTTGAAAGGACATAGCAGATAGAAATAAATGGTTAAGGCCATGATCGCCTACATCTTGAAGGGACATAGCAGATAGAAATAAATGGTTAAGGCCATGATCGCCTACATCTTGAAGGGACATAGCAGATAGAAGTAAATGGTTAAGGCCATGATCGCCTACATCTTTAAGGGACATAGCAGATAGAAATAAATGGTTAAGGCCATGATCGCCTACATCTTGAAGGGACATAGCAGATAGAAAAAAATGGTTAAGGCCATGATCGTCTACATCTTGAAGGGACATAGCAGATAGAAATAAATGGTTAAGGCCATGATCGCCTACATCTTGAAGGGACATAGCAGATAGAAATAAATGGTTAAGGCCATGATCGCCTACAACTTGAAGGGACATAGCAGATAGAAGTAAATGGTAAAGGCCATGATCGCCTACATCTTGAAGTGACATAGCAGATAGAAATAAATGGTTAAGGCCATGATCATATACAACTTGAAGGGACATAGTAGATAGAAGTAAATGGTAAAGGCCATGATCGTCTACATCTTGAAGGGACATAGCAGATAGAAGTAAATGGTAAAGGCCATGATCGTCTACAACTTGAAGGGACATAGCAGATAGAAATAAATGGTTAAGGCCATGATCGCCTACATCTTGAAAGGGCATTGCAGATAGAAATAAATGGTAAAGGCCATGATCGCCTACAACTTGAAGGGACATAGCAGATAGAAGTAAATGGTAAAGGCCATGATCGTCTACATCTTGAAGGGACATAGCAGATAGAAGTAAATGGTAAAGGCCATGATCACCTACAACTTGAAGGGACATAGCAAATAGAAGTAAATTGTAAAAGCCATGATCGCCTACAACTTGAAAGGACATAGCAGATCGAAATAAATGGTTAAGGCCATGATCGTCTACATATTGAAGGGACATAGCAGATAGAAATAAATGGTTAAGGCCATGATCGCCTACATCTTGAAGTGACATAGCAGATAGAAATAAATGGTTAAGGCCATGATCGCCTACAACTTGAAGGGACATAGTAGATAGAAGTAAATGGTAAAGGCCATGATCGTCTACATCTTGAAGGGACATAGCAGATAGAAATAAATGGTTAAGGCCATGATCGCCTACATATTGAAGGGACATTGCAGATGAAATAAATGGTTAAGGCCATGATCGCCTACAACTTGAAGGGACATAGCAGATAGAAATAAATGGTTAAGGCCATGATCGCCTACATCTTGAAGGGACATAGCAGATAGAAGTAAATGGTAAAGGCCATGATCGTCTACATCTTGAAGGGACATAGCAGATAGAAATAAATGGTTAAGGCCGTGATCGCCTACATATTGAAGGGACATTGCAGATAGAAATAAATGGTTAAGGCCATGATCGCCTACAACTTGAAGGGACATAGCAGATAGAAATAAATGGTTAAGGCCATGATCGCCTACATCTTGAAGGGACATAGCAGATGAGAAGTAAATGGTAAAGGCCATGATCACCTACAACTTGAAGGGACATAGCAAATAGAAGTAAATTGTAAAAGCCATGATCGCCTACAACTTGAAAGGACATAGCAGATCGAAATAAATGGTTAAGGCCATGATCGTCTACATATTGAAGGGACATAGCAGATAGAAATAAATGGTTAAGGCCATGATCGCCTACATCTTGAGTGACATAGCAGATAGAAATAAATGGTTAAGGCCATGATCGCCTACAACTTGAAGGGACATAGCAGATAGAAGTAAATGGTAAAGGCCATGATCGTCTACAACTTGAAGGGACATAGCAGATAGAAATAAATGTTTAAGGCCATGATCGCCTACATATTGAAGGGACATTGCAGATAGAAATAAATGGTTAAGGCCATGATCGCCTACAACTTGAAGGGACATAGCAGATAGAAATAAATTGTTAAGGCCATGATCGCCTACATCTTGAAGGGACATAGCAGATAGAAGTAAATGGTAAAGGCCATGATCACATCTTGAAGGGACATAGCAGATAGAAGTAAATGGTAAAGGCCATGATCACCTACAACTTGAAGGGACATAGCAAATAGAAGTAAATTGTAAAGGCCATGATCGCCTACAACTTGAAAGGAGACATAGCAGATAGAAATAAATGGTTAAGGCCAAGTCGTCTACATATTGAAGGGACATAGCAGATAGAAGTAAATGGTAAAGGCCATGATCGTCTACATCTTGAAGGGACATAGCAGATAAGTAAATGGTAAAGGCCATGATCGTCTACAACTTGAAGGGACATAGCAGATAGAAGTAAATGGTAAAGGCCATGATCGTCTACATCTTGAAGGGACATATCAGATAGAAGTAAATGGTAAAGGCCATGATCGCCTACAACTTGAAGGGACATAGCAGATAGAAGTAAATGGTAAAGGCCCGGATCGCCTACATCTTGAAGGGACATAGCAGATAGAAGTAAATGGTAAAGGCCATGATCGCCTACATCTTGAAGGGACATAGCAGATAGAAGTAAATGGTTAAGGCCATTATCACCTACAACTTGAAGGGACATAGCAGATAGAAGTAAATGGTAAAGACCATGATCGCCTACATCTTGAAGGTGCATAGCAGATAGAAGTAAATGGTTAAGGCAATGATCGCCTACATCTTGAAGGGACATAGCAGATAGAAGTAAATTGTTAAGGCCATGATCGCCTACATCTTGAAGGGACATAGCAGATAGAAGTAAATGGTAAAGGCCATGATCGTCTACATCTTGAAGGGACATAGCAGATAGAAATAAATGGTTAAGGCCATGATCGCCTACCTCTTGAAGTGACATAGCAGATAGAAATAAATGGTTAAGGCCATGATCTCCTACCTCTTGAAGTGACATAGCAGATAGAAATAAATGGTAAAGGCCATGATCGCCTACATCTCGAAGGGACATAGCAGATAGAAAAAGAAGAGATATTACGCGATGGCTTCAATAATATTTTTAATTCAGCTAAGTTTATTTGCTTTTACAAGTTTTAACGCTAACAGTTCAGTCCTGCATTAAAAGATGTTTATCTGTCTCTTTAATGTTGACAAAGATGTCGAAATAGTTCTATCGAAAAAGAATATGTCAAACTTTGCTTGAATCAAAGAGAAGAACTTAGGCTTACACTTTAACGACCAGCAAACGTTTGACTTGAAATGACAAGTAGAACTTATGTACTTAGTTGTCAAGAGAGAAACTTCGTGTGCGTCAAGCAATATTGTATGGTGCCAATGTAAAACTCTGTCTTATAGAAAACTCATTTTCTTTTTAAAAAGTAATCTTCAAATTTGAGGTTTTTGTTTTTTTCTTGGTCTTTTCGTTAATTGTAATCAGTTTGGTTGCGTAACAACTGGGATAAAGCGAAAGGAAAATTTTAGCCTGCTACAGACATTTATTTTACATTTTTGCTGTCCAAGCGTAACGTAGTGATCAATTCTAGTTGTACTTGGGCTACGTTGTAGCTGACAGAGTTAATTAGAAGCATTTCAGGATGCGAACGAGAATTTAATTAGAGTTCAGGGAATTTATAAGGATAATTGGTTTTCGGTGGAAGAAACCAAAAATTCAAAGCACAGGCCAAAGGATAAATGTACATATAAGTATGCATTAGAAAGAAAGAAAGAAAGAAAGAAACTGGAATAGATAGATAGATAGATAGATAGATAGATAGATAGATAGATAGATAGATAGATAGATAGATAGATAGATAGAAATTGAAATAAATAGATAAAAACTGGAATAAATAGATAAAAACTAGACTGGAAAGAAAGAAAGAAAGAAAGAAAGAAAGAAAGAAACTGGAATAGAAAGAAAGAAACTGGAATAGAAAGAAAGAAAAAAGAAAGAAAGAAAGAAACTGGAATAGATAGATAGATAGATAGATAGATAGATAGATAGATAGATAGATAGATAGAAATTGAAATAAATAGATAAAAACTGGAATAAATAGATAAAAGCTAGACTGGAAAGAAAGAAAGAAAGAAAGAAAGAAAGAAAGAAACTGGAATAGATAGATAGATAGATAGATAGATAGATAGATAGATAGATAGAGAGATTATACAAAATAGATGAGAATGAATCAGTGAAGAGAAAAATACAAAAAGGAAAAACTTTAGAAGGTAGTCAGAAAAAAGGGAGGATGCTAGAGTAGAATGTGTAGGATTAAACGACGCTTAAAAGATTTATCCCAATTCAAAAGGTGCTAGTTACTCATCAATAATAGACATTAAGGCGAAACTTAATGGAGGACGAGAAACACGCCAGGCTCAGACACATTTTTAGGCTTCAAGTAGAACGTGATGACACAAGAAAACAATCTTGCGGCTTCAGATACAAAGCGACAAAGTATAGAATAAAAGAAAATATGATTCTCCCGTTGGAACTTAGAGTATGAGGTCACTCGGTAAAAGTGTGGTCGTTGAATTACTTTGTTCAGTTTGGTAGGTACATAAGGAAACATGTTCTACTCTGATTTCTTGGAGATGGTCTTGAATGAAAAACTGATAAGAACGAAACCGATAAAGAAACGTAAATGAATTAACCTGGTTTGGGCAATTCGTGCATAAGTGCAAATGGTTAGCAGAACAGAGAACAACAAAAACAGGTTGTTAAAGAAATTCCTTAGACATATGAGAAACGAATAAATATTTATTGTCTGGAAAAAATCAGCAAATCTTGGTTGTTAAAGAAATTCCTTAGACATATGAGAAACGAATAAAGATTTATTGTTTGGAAAAAATCAGCAAATCTTGGTTGTTAAAGAAATTCTTTAGATATATGAGAAACGTATAAAGATTTATTGTTTGGAAAAAATCAGCAAATCTTGGTTGTTAAAGAAATTCCTTAGACATATGAGAAACGAATAAAGATTTATTGTTTGAAAAAAATCAGCAAATCTTGGTTGTTAAAGAAATTCCTTAGATATATGAGAAACGAATAAAGATTTATTGTTTGGAAAAAATCAGCACATCTGGGTTGTTAAAGAAATTCCTGAGACATATGAGAAACGAATAAAGATTTATTGTTTGGAAAAATCAGCAAATCTTGGTTGTTAAAGAAATTCTTTAGATATATGAGAAACGAATACAGATTTGTTGTTTGGAAAAAAGCAGCAACTATTGCGAAAGAATAAAAGATTGGCTACTGAAATTGATAAATAAGAATGTCATATCCTATCGGCATTCCTGTTTATAAAACAACTTGAATAAAAAGATTAACCAGTAATTGTTATAAAACTGATTTAGGATTTAAAAAGGTTTCAGAGATGACGAGGATCTAAGTATAGCTTTTGTTCCAGCAGCCAGCCAGCCGACGCGCGACGATATTTTTTTGTTTAGTGTACGTTATGTGACGTGTAGTGCAGTGGAAAAGAAATCGGTGAACTGATTTCGGATTTCAGGTCAATTCGTTGCATTCACTTACACGCGAATACCGTTGGGAAAAGTATTAATCCATCTCTTTTCCCTCCAGCTATAGATTAAATAGCTGTTGGTTGACAACTAGACTATCAGAGAAAGTAATGACAATCTACTACGGGGAAAATATTCTGCCAAGTCAGTTATGTCTCTTTCGGGACATGATCGCCCAAGCGTGTATCACGTATGGCACTTAACTGACTGAACTTTTACGAAAATAAACTTAGTAATATATTTTTTGCTCATTCAATATCTGTTTGTGGGCCAACATACCCCACCCGCAACATACCCCACCCGCAACAAGAGTAATGACCAGTACGACTTCTCAGTTTATTTCTCTTTTTAATCATTTCACTACAAGCAAGGAAATAATGCTACTAAGATGTAAGAGAGGTTACTGGGTGTGGGAAGATATGTTAAAAAAAAAGAAAAATACTGTTAAATGGAGAGAATTAATAAATCAGAAGATAACGATTAATATTGCAATTAAACTCTTGATGATCAAAGGTTGACCGGGAAACTAGAAGTCAGAAACAAGAAGGGTGATAGAAGAAAACGTTGAAATAGAACTTATGGTTTCCTCTAGCCAATTCAACTATAAATCAATGAGGCATTGTTGCCAACTTAATACTGGGCTTAATTTCATAGAGTCTATGTATCATAGAGAAAAGTTCATCAGAACAATTACCATAAGAGTATTTATAAAAGAAAAAAAAACTTATCACATTCTGTCAGCAGAAAATATTAGACCGAGAAGGTCCGACGAGTCCCTTTTCTGGAAGTTAGCAACAGCCACGTTGATGGAAGGTAGAAAGGGGGCTCTCAGTTGATTGATAGTGAGCAGTTTTGTTTTTGAAACGTTAAAATTAACACGCCATTCCTTACACCAGTTAACAGCAGATTCTAAGTCACTATTTTAGATCAGCTGATAATTTGACCAGTACTACCAGTATTACCTGTGCATTTGAAACCCTGGCGCAGTTTGCAGCGAAATTCATAATCTTGTCATATAGCTGAATACTTGATGCTTCGCCAGGGCAACCAAGGGTGTTTTTATTGTGACACCAACACTAGATGAGTTGCCTCAGACAACCATAGAGTAAGTAATTTCTAATTTTGAAGATTTCGCGTTCATAAAAGATCCCTGTTACGTGAGCGTTTGAAAACCGGTAAACTCAGTGATTGTAAAGCGCCTAATCACACCGATAAACCGCCTAATCACGTTGTGGTGCAGTGGATATCGGCTCGGAACGAGAAATCGGGGAGCCGAGTTCGAATTCCGGTTGAATCCATTGCATTCACTTACGCACAAATACCATTGGGAAAGGTATTAATCCGTCTCTTCCCGCCAGTTATGGCTTAAATAGCAGGACAGATTGGGTTCTATAGCCATGGCTGGCAACCAATCTACCGCAGAAAGCAATGGCAACCTACTGCGGAATAATCTTCTGCCCAGTCAGTCATGTCTCTTTTGAGACATGATCGCCCAAGCGTGTTTAACGTATGGCACTTAACTAACTGAATCACACCGATTAATAGAAATCGAGGTTGCGAAATAACTGATTGCCAAATAAATATACAGGGTGTAAACGATAAATTGGCAGACTTTTAAAGACATGTAAGATCCGTGTATATTTTTTTAACTGTTTTATTAAATACAAACATTTTATTCTATGCGTCCACCTTCTGCGTCCACAACTTGCTGAATGCGATCCCTAAAAACACGACAGGCCTTGACAGCTGACTCTTGATAGCGCAGAATGCTCGCCTTATCGAGGTCTTCAGGGAGCCCACACTGTTATTGGGGCGAGCATAAGAGACTTTCTCAACATCGCCCCATAACCAATAGTCGCAGGGGTTCAAATATGGCGAACTAGAGGACCAGATATTTGAGGTCACAAAAAGCGGCAACTCTCTCTTCAAGAAGGTCTGCACTGTTTTTGACCCATGAGCAGGTGCAGAGTCCTGGATGAACATCACTTTGTTGGGATCATCGTTCTTCTTAATCCAGGGTAAGAGAACTTCCTTCAGAATCTTCAGATATTCCGCAGTATTGATCTTCAGGCCCACTTCAATGAAGTGAGATGGCATGACTTTCCCATCGCTGGCAACAGCTCCAAACACCATGACAGAGGCAGAGTGTTTACGCTGCATGACTGGAGGAACACAAGAAGGGTCATTGGCGATAACTCTCGAGTTTCTGCGGTTGGCGACTTCTTCTACCACGAACTTTTTCTCGTCCACAAAAATGCGAACGGTTCCACCATTGTGTTTCAGGGGATTGAGTAGCAAGGGGCTTCTCTCTTTACGAATGGTCTTAGATTTCGCTGTAAGAATTTTACGACGTCGTCTGTAATATGACTTCATCCCAGGATCTTTCCGTCCTGCATTAGAAATGGTCATTTTGGTCGCATTCCGCTTTTTCGCCAGGTCAGCCATTGACTGTGAGGGATTTGCTGCAATGGATCGTTTCAAGCCACTGAAAAACCTTCTGGTGTGGATTTTATCACTTCTCGGACTGTGAGCCTTCCTTTGCATGACTTTACCTTCCCTTAAGTTGGCTACAACACGATAAACAGTCCTAGGAGCATAGCTAGTGTCTCTGATATTGACAAACGTCTTATGCCGGGCGCGGAACAATTCAGCAATAGCCATTCTATGGTTAAATTCTACACTGGCACTCATTTTGTTAGTATTTTTATGTGGCTAATCTGGACTTCAAACTCTAAAGAGTACAGCAACTAACATTTCAGATTGATAATGCCGCTTTAAAAAAACCTAAATTTCGGATTAAAATTACTGCCAATTTATTCTTTACACCCTATATATATATATATATATATATGTGTGTGTGTGTGTGTGTGTGTGTGTGTGTGTGTGTGTGTGTGTGTGTGTGTGTGTTTACGAATGTGCGTGTTCATGTCGCAAAGAAGCGACGACAAATTATTTCCTGGCGCAGTTTAGTACCATTCAAATTTGACTGTGCCTTGGTGACCTGACACTTAATCCAGAGCAATGCTATACTTGATTATTTTCGACGGCCTCATATATATAATGATTCGCTAAATGTAGCTGAGCTGTGGCACGAAGCCAAATTTATGGGGTGCCCAGTGAGGATCAAACTCCCTTTTCATGCGTACATGATCAGGAAAGACAAGCTTGCTAACCATCAATTCACGTCGAAGTTCCTAATTTCTATAAGTAGTGCAAACATTGGTATCAACAATGAATGGCGATAGTCTCATTCAAGCTTTAAAAGACCACCGTCGGGCGAGTGAGTAAATGAATAACTCGATTATTACATTATATATTTAAATAGTCTACCTCTTCTTCCACCCACATAGCTTGACGAAAGTTTAAGCACAAAGACGATTGTCGCCATTCGATATTTATATCTATGTCCACACAGCTTCTATTCACATATGATATTTTTCTGATATTGAATATATATTTTTTTTATAAATATAGCACACCTTAAAACTATATTTATCACAAACATATAAATATATAATGGCCGATCGTATGCTTGTCTATGAAGGCGGCGAGTCACTCCCTTTTGCTAAGTTACAATTTGTATTTGTTTAACACTCATAGAGTCCACCTGCTGTTTGTACTGCAACTAAGCAGAGCTGACCTTAGCTACAGTTTCTGGAAGAGAGTGCATTATTTCGAGTCATCAACCGTATATATATATATATATATATAGTAAGTCAAAGATTTCGAACACTTGGAACAACGTTTTTAGTCTTCCAATCGAAGAATGTGCATCCGAGGTCTCCTCCTGGGTTAAGGTTGGCATCTATGCTTTCATCCCTGCCAGGAAATTTCAGCTTAAATCTCATTCGTCTCCATGGTTCTCGCCCGCTTGCTCGGCAGCCATTGCCCACCGGAATCATTTCTTCCGACTCTATCATAGCTACGCGTCGGACCAAAACAGACGCCTTTTCGCTTCAGCTCGTAATAAGTGTAAAAAGATACTTAACGGAGCTAAGATGTTATTTACTGACAAATGAAGCACTGCATAGCATCCTCTAAGTTCGGCACCAAGGACTACTGGCGACTTTGTAAAAGAGTACTTAACAAGAGCAAGTCCACAATACCCCCACTAATAAACAAATTTGAGGTCCTCACCTCCCCAGCGGACAAGGCTGAATGCTTTGCCCACAGATTCTCGAATAATTCGAGACTGGACTCGTCTGGAGTTTCTACACCCGACTTCCCACCCAGAACTGATGCTCAACTGAATGATGTCCATATTACACCCTCGCTTGTCTCTAAGATAATCTCAAAACTTGACCCTCACAAAGCGAGCGGAGGGGACGGAATCCCAATCATAGTCTTAAAGAAATGTGCCCCCGAACTTTCCTCTGTACTTTCTAAGCTCTACAACTCCTGCCTATTTGCTTCCTGCTTTCCTGCCTGTTGGAAATCTTCCTCTGTAATTACTATATTTAAAAACACTGGAGAACCCTCGGACCCCGCAAATTACCGACCTATCAGCCTTCTTCCGATCTTTCCGTCGTTCAGCATCTCACGGCCCACGGGCTCCTCTCAGACAAACAGTATGGCTTCCGCTTCACCAGGTCTACTGCTGATATGCTAACGACCATCACCGAGTACATATATCAGGCACTCGATAGGAATGGTGAAGCTCGAACCGTTGCCTTGGATATCTCTAAAGCGTTCGACAGAGTTTGGCATGCTGGCCTTCTATGCAAACTGCGGAGCTATGGTATAACTGGACAATTGTTTGAACTAATCCAGTCATTCCTATCCAACCGCACATTGAAAGTGGTATTAAACGGACATGCTTCCCAGAACTACCATACGAACGCAGGTGTCCCTCAAGGCTCTATCCTAGGTCCTACGCTCTTTCTGATCTACATTAATGATCTCCCTGATACCATAAGATCCCAAGTAGCTATGTACGCTGATGACACCACAGTTTCTTCAAAAATCTGGTGCGGGCGACAAAGCTAACCTTACAGCCGAGCTTGGAAAGGACCTCCAATCCGTGGTGGACTGGGGTAAGAACTGGCTCGTAAATATTAATGCGTCTAAAACGAAGCTACTATCAATTAATCATCATAGATAATCGCACCTGCCTCCTATTAGCATGGACCAGGCTTGCCTCCCAGAGAGTAAAACACTACACCTCCTTGGTCTCACACTCTCAGCGGACCTCAAGTGGAATGACTATATCGAATCCATTGCTAAATCCGCTGCTATGAAAGTCGGTTCTCTGTGCAGGGCCCGGAGGTTTTTTCCGTCTGAATCTATCCTGTACATTTATAAATCTACCATCCGCCCGTGCATTGAATACTGTTGCCATATCTGGTCGGGTGCCCCTGCTATTCTCCTTGGGCTTCTAGACAAGATACAGCGGAGGGTCTGTAATGTGATCGATACCGACTTAACAGACCGCCTGCAGTCTCTCTCTCACCAGCGCGACGTGGCTTCCCTGTGTCTCTTTTATAAATACTTTCACGGCTTCTACTCCGATGAACTTAGATCACTGGTGCCCCCAGGTTCGAATTTGCACGAGATACTAGATTAGCAACCAGATCCCACCCTTTTACAGTGAAACCGATAAAATGCAACCGCAACTTCTACTCCAACAGTTTCTTTTCTCGCACTTCCCGACTGTGGAATTCTCTTCCACATGACTGCTTCCCCGATGGCTACAATCTCCAGGAGTTTAAATGTAAGGTCAATAGACACCTCCTAACAAACTAACTTCCATTCTTTCAAACACTCTTCCCACCCACCCAACTATCTATCACCCCTTCTGACATTTCCTATATCTAACCACTCTTCCTATTTACCTCCCCCTATGTAGCCCCAAGCGCAATAGTGGCAGTAGAATGCCTTGCTTGGGAAGAAATGATTAAAAAAAAAATTTCAGCGAGAAAATTTTCGCTTCATCAGCAACGGTCAAAACCAAAAAAAGCCCTCAAACTTGATCAATTCTAATAATTATTGAATTAATATTAATAGGATCAGGTTTGGGGATCTTACCTATTTGCTCATCCTTTTTGGATTTAATATAATAATTTCAATATATATATATATATATATATATATATATATATATATATATATATATATAGGTCTGCATGTGTGTCTGTGTATGTGTGATTGTTCAAATTATCTTAAGAAGTTTCCAACTGGACGTAAATTCCTAAATAATAAGATATTTTCTCACGTTTTTTTATTCTTTTCTTTTTCTCCCTTCGAGGAAGTACTGACAGTTTGGTTAAGCTGATGCAGTTTCTATTGAGCCAGTCGATTAGATGTTTTTGCGACAGATCCAGCAATTCATTCGCGCCCAATCGCGTATCCAATCATCTTTTTGGGCTTTCACTTCCATTCAGTACAGTTGTCGCCGAATAAAAGACTCGGGTCATGATCTACACAAACCGTCGTAAAGGTTTCCTTAAATGACACTCATGAGTGACCCCAAGGTCTTCGTAGAGGTAACAGTGAAATTCTTTCGTGAAGACTTGCCAACTTCAGTATTTTACTTTGGTGACATGCATAAAAACTATCCTATCCATCTGAGTGACAGGTCAAAATGAACTAGCGTTTAACAGGACTCAAAGGAACAACTAAAGACGTACTTTATAGTTGGCAATAACGAACAAAGATTTCTAGGTTGACAATGATGATGACGACGTTGATAACGTGGTTATTATCGTGACGAACCAAGTGGCAATAAGGCTCCATTTTTCTGTTATTCTCGCTAACTTTAACATTGCTTCCTTTCGAATCGTTGAAATAATTTAGTGTTAATGGATGACAGAGAAAGGAAACTACAGGAAATCATAGAGAAGGTAGTAAAGGAAAGCGAAAAGGAGGGACTACACGTCACCTGTCACAAGACAACTTGTATGATTGTTGGTATTAGGAACAGCCAAACTTCGAATTAAAAAATGCAGACACCAAAATCAAGCAAGTACAAAAATTTAAATATTTAGGAAATGTTCTAACAGAGGACGGATAATGCAAAATCAATTCTCAATGCATTTTTAAGAACAGCCAAACTGCGAATTAAAAATTGCAGGCACCAAAATCAAGCAAGTACAAAAATTTAAATATTTAAGACTAACAGTATAGCCCGGCGTTGCTCGGGTGTAATGAAAACTTTAAAACTAATTTATGGTCCTGGAGCTCAGACTCTTTGGACGTTGGCATGAAAGACTAAAAAGCAATAGTTGTTTCCAGTTAAAGCGAAACCGTAGACTGAAAGAAAAATGAAAGGATGTCTGTCAAATTTTGATTTCCTGGTATCGATAACAAATAAGATTTTTTCATCGTAAACTGAATTTTGAAGGCGAAATAAGTCATCTGAGTAAATGGTATCATGGCTGAGACTAAAACCTACAATTATATCTACTTAGAGCCAAACCCGAAGCAAAAACTAAAATAAAAGGGCTGAGAAAATACAGACATGCAGGCAGATAAACAGACACACACACGCAAACATCTTGCTTTATATATATATATATATATATATATATATATATATATATATATATATACTATTGATTTTCTGCACTATTGTAAGAACTGCAACCTTGAAACTTCTGAATATCGTTTCTTATGTCTTTATGAGTGTATCAAATTTGATTCAAATCGGACCACCTCTTTCTAAAACCCGATTTTTTCGATTTTCGATTTTCGATATTTATCGGGGGTACCTCGACACAAAACCTAGCTAAGAACACCCGCAGACGCTTATAGCACAACTGTGTAAATTTTTAAGAAAATCGGTTGAGGCGTTTCGGAGTCTATAGGTAACGTATACACACACACAGAGACAAAGTTCTATTTATAAATAAGTTTAGATAATGTTTAATATACGAACGGAGCACATATATTAATATGAGTAGTTACTAAAATTAACGTTTAAAATGCTAAAAATCTGTCCTACATTATGTCATTTTTGGAGACCCTGTATTTTTCAACTAAAAATTACAAGTGCCAGTAATACACCGATATAATGATGTTGGGGTTGTTTAAGTATATATTTTATTCGGTCCTTACGTATTATCGGGAGGACCTTTGATGTTTACTTTTTCTTTTTTTTCCCCGCTTATAACACCAAGGAACTGGAAAAATCAGGCTTTCATCACCTCAACGTCAACCACAAGTACAACTTTGTGGATTCGAACACCGGGGCTCATACGCAGACAGTGGAACGCCTATGGGGATCTACAAAGTGGCGAAACAAGAAGCACTGTGGCACTGCACGTCACCATTTGGAGTCGTATTTGGCCGAATTCATGTGGCGGAAGCATGTTGCCTGTACTGATGTCTTTGAGTCACTTTTGGAAGCAATTGCGACGTTCTGGCCTCCGGAATTACAAATGTAATTCCATTTTATTGTTTTAACCGTTTCAATAAATAATTTACTTTAATTTTTGAGTCGTTTTTTTAAAGGTCCTCCCGATAATACGTAAGCACCTTTTATTCTTTGTTTTCAAATTGGATACAATTGTCAACAAACGGAGGATTATGAAGCAACAACTTCCAAGCTCTGGGGTTGCTGCTTCATATATCGCTCCATTTCCAAAGTATTTTGGTTAGGATTAAGGGATACTATTCTATTCTGATTTTAGAACAGGAAAGGTGCCTGGTTACAATGATTCCGATCCTACGACAGCGCCGTCCTTATTACACTGAAGAATTAGGTCAATGCCAGCAACAGGGATTTGTCAGTTTTTAGTATTTTATTAATTTCTTGCATTTTTTAGGGGTTTAAAAACTTTATTCACCCAGGTACGATGTGGAAACCTGCAATAAAATACTCAGTGCTTTACTAACTATGGAAAGATATTTTTTCTTCAATAGAAATCCAAAATTGATTAATGAACACCTGTAATGACGAAAGTACGCAGGTGCAGGCTTTAAGAAAGCTTTATTCATCTGAGATTACAAGGTTCGCGTATAGTGTCCTTTTACGGTTTCAGCCAACCGAAATATCTCTCTAAGAAGAAAAGTGACAACAAAACGGGGAAACCACACTTGACTATTAATAACAACACCTTTTTCTGATAAATTTGTAAGACAAGATCAGGAGATATAATGACCTGTTCCTCTTCTGTTAATGAATGTAGCAATCAGTTTAAAATATCAAATGACAAAAACACGGAAATCATTTGCTTGGTGTTGCTAGCTTTTTCAAAATATTTTTTTAAATATAGAAATAATTCATAAATTACTTTTCTGTTAATTTCGGCCTACCTGGTTACCTTTCAGGATGATGATTCAATGAATAAAAAAGACATTCCAACGTAAATATAATAATAGATTTGGTAAAATTCTTGAATACAGTATAAAATAATCTATTTAGTAATTCTGTTGGTTTAATTTCGTGTTTTTTTTTTACTCTTTTGGTTTTCTTGTTGTTTTTTGTATTGCTTAAATCGCACTGAAGTCTATTAGAATTTAGTCAAAGTTGAATACAGTTGCTTATAAAAAAGAAACCTGTGGATGCAACGACAAAAATCGACCATTCCTAAACCTGTGTGGATGTCACATGTTGCTAAGGGTGGACATTTGCACTTATATTACGTAATATTAACCCAACATTAGGCCTTTTGTCTTTGAAAAACTATCTCCCATTTTTGCATGAAAATCGCTCATACAATAAGCGATTTATATCGAAGATAAAAAAAAAACATATTAAATGAATTATTCGGAGTACAATCATAACTTTTTATTCTTCTACCATAGATTTTCGGTCTGTGAATTTTCTCTGTATGATCATTGCATTCAACAGTTTTAAAAAATCAAACTTTTTTCATCTTTAATTTTTTTTTTTTCATAAATTCGAAAAAAGATCGATATTCCACGTTACATTTTCGCTCAAAACAAGTCTAGGGTTTCTTGCTAATTTTTTTTTTTTTACATTTATATAAATCCTTCGAACCATATTTCGCTAGGCCTTTTTTTTTGTAGGCCTTCACAAATGTTTTGAATTTTATCATTGTCCAGAGTTCAATTATCGGTTTCTCGTCTCCATGCACACGCTGCACATACGATTCCTCAAATATCTTCCGATGAATTGAGCTCTGCCTTTTGAAAAAGCACGAAATAACAATAACAGTTAATCTCAAAACATTAGAAAATACAAGGAAGGCAATAAAATTCCTTGAATAAAATTAACGACCATATGAGATAAGATAATTATATTTTTCTAAATAATATCCGAAGTACTGATAATCCTTTATCTACGATCTTCAGAAATTTGAACAAGGGAGATTTGATTCAATATTTGGACTACAGCTGCACAATCTTTACTTTCTAGTCTTAGCAGAGTTCAAAATAATTTACACAGTCTAATGGGTGATAAATTATTTTGCACTCCGCAATTTCATTTCCGCAAATGCAGCATCACAAGCCAGTCGCTCTTCTGTTGTAATTCCGATGGTAATTATTCAGATGATCTCCATTTCTTCGTTACACCAATTCATACATTAGCAGCTTGATCAGACCATGATACTACCACATATTTGAATCACCCTCATTTCCCCCGTAATCCAACAACTCTTTCTCCCAAGAGCAGACGTTTTCTAATGTCTTCAAACAGTTTCTACTAACAAAATACAGGAAATAAATTGATCGATAATTTTTTTTTTTTAAGTTATTTCTGTTTTTGTCATTTTAAGTTTCTGTTATTTAGTTTGTTTTTTTTTCATCTCGCCATGAAGAATCAGCGAAAATGGCTCGAGAAGTCTCGCTCTAGGGACGACACTACAATGTTAATCCCTTCAAACAAAGGTCAGTCGTTGTAAATCCTCCTTATTCTCGTGCTTCTCATTCCCTAACAATTCTTATTACAGTCATATGACAAACAGCATTCCATAAACTCATACGGCCATATCACGTTGAAATACCGGTTTTCGTACAATAGCGAAAGTTAAGAAACATTGAGTCTTGTCAGTGGCTAGATGGGTAACCACTTGGGAATACTAGGGGCTGTAAGCTTGGATGTGCGGGTGATGAAACGTATAACGGTTCCGAATTGGAAATTGGAGAGCAGATTTCTAATTCCATTTGAATTTGTTATAATTACTTATGTTGTGGTGCAGTGGATATCGGCTCCGAACGAGAACTCGGGTAGCCGCGTTCAAATTCCATGTTGAATTCCTTGCATTCATTTACGCGCAAATACCCTTGAGAAAGGTGTTAATCTGTCTCTTCCCTCCAGTTATCGGTTAAATAACAGAACAAATGGGGTTCTATAGACTTGGCTGGCAACCAGTCTACTACAGAAAGTAATGGCAACCTACTGCGGGATAATCATTTGTCCGGTTAGTCATGTTTCTTTCGTGACAAGATCGCCCAAGCGTGTATCATGTATGGCACGTAGCTGACTGACTGATAATTACTTACGCGTAAATATTCTTGGGACGGGTATGAATCTACCTGTTCTTCCCAAGTTATGGATTAAATAGTAAAACTTGCATCCTTAAAAATCATTATCTCAGGAAGAAAATATTAATAATTTGAAAATATTTTCTTGGATTAAATAACCTGCAAAGGGTTGATAAACAGTAAAAAAATCATATTCAATCAATTAATCAATCAAAAGCCTCGTTCACTGAGTGGATCTGTGGGCTTATATGAAAAAAGAAAACTGAATCGAAGAAAAAGGTAATGATAAATATGACAAAGATGAAGATACCACTTCGAAAATCCATCGAATTCTGCCAAAAATTAATCTCTAATATTTAGAGTAGAATTTTCAATTCGTTGAGCAACTCCTTCCGATTTGCCTGCGTGTGGAAATCAGTTTTATAAAGTGTGTAATCGGTTGTAAGTGTTTGCAAAATGACTTCTTGCATTAAACCATTTTTGCTTTGCGAAATGAATGAATCAATTTACAAAAGCAAAATATAATTCAAGAAACAATTAAAATCTTCATTTTAGAATTAAGCCACTCCTCAAGTTAATCGAAACGGGTGAAAAATGGTTTTAAGCACAAAAACAATCAAATTAATTATTTCCAAAAAGCTGTTCGGAGATGCTTCGCTGCATTGGAAATAATATTTTCAAAGCAAAAAGGAATACTTTCGACAGCAATATGTTTGAGATTAAAGCAAACTGTTAATGAAATATTTGCAAGTAGTTACAAAAATAATAAAATATTACAAACAAAAAAATTGTTTTTCGAAATGGATGGATATTTTTGCCTGCGCAACTCCTTTGCAAATGTCGTCTTCGCTTTTAAAAATTGGATGTTATGCCTCAATCGAATTTTTCAACTTTGCAATTATTGACGCGCTTACTCTGGCAACAAAATATGACAGCGATTCACCTTTGGCTAAAAGTGACCTGGAACGGTGATGCTTAAAACGCGTGTTGTGTCGTTCGTTGTTTCCCAATCTGCTAACAAAATTCAAATTTAAATCGCTCAGAGGAAACAAAATTCAATACAGTAATGAATAAAAAATGACAAGGATCAAGGTTTTCCTGAAAAAAAAACAACTTTATTCCCAGAAATAAACAAGTGAATTTTCAACGACACATAATGAGGTGAGAGGCTTGATGAATTTGACTCTCACAGGATATATTTTGACACATTAAATTGAAAGGGACAGATTGAGTAACCTCCCTAATGAGCCTGTGCAAAAGAATGCCAAAACTGGGAACAGATTGGAATAATAAAGAGATTAACATTGCTTAGAACTACGCAGGTTGGGAAGTTGTGGAGGGCTATGAGAGTCTGCACTTTGTCGAAACACGTCGCATAAAAGACCTATAGTTGCATGTTCTATGGGGGTTGAAGAGTATAGTTATAAAGGTCCCAATTAAATCTGACACAATATAATCGGACACTCAGTGAGAGTTGAAATCACCGCCGTAGACATTTTTAATGAATCAGTAAATGGAGACAAAGGCGTTCAGATTCTCTAAACCGTCCTTTCTCATTATGTGCGCCAGAAATGTCAGGTTTCTCTAAGTAGCCATTTTAATTTTGAAGGTTAAATATTTTTCATTTGCTTTGTTACCTTTTCTATTTTGTTTTTCGTAATTTTTTATGTTTCGTTTGTTTGATTTTTTTGTCAATAGAACTGTTTCTAGTTTGCTATTATATCAAAATCACAATTAGTAGTAGTTTTTTCTCATTTTTTTTTTACTTTAGTCAAACTTACACTGTAGCCCCATGTGACAACCCCTGTTCCTTTACTTATATATATGAGGAAAACTCAACATGTCATTTAAGTTGGTTATAAATTATAATTCATTTCTATGAGCTTAATTAGCTCATTTCATCAGACCACACAATATTCCTTCCATTTGGTATAAATGGGTGGGTTAGTTTATGGGGTCACACAAACACAAGTATCAATGGAATTAGAAGTTTCTTCAGAGGTCAACCTCTTCACGGCGGTCTGAAAACTCCCAGCCAGATGTGACGCCAATGCCGAAGATAGTAGATATTCTATTTATAATCAAACAGTATTATATATTTATTTCTACAGTCCTGTTTATTTACGATAAAAAATTTTTTCCAACAATGTGTGTCATTCGGTAGTATTCGAACCTGCGACCTTATAGGGGAAGCCACAAAGTGACCTGGCGCGTCTTAGATCTCTCGACAACGAATGACAAAAACAAGGTCAAATAAAGCTTATAACACAATTTTGGATTCATCGTAATAACCATATGTGTTCAGAAATGTATTGTAATGTCAACCATTGTAAACATATTACGGAAATTAACGAAGATTAACGAAAGAGGTTATAAACGACCGACAATATAAAATGATTTGTTTGAACATTATTTTGGATCGATGCTCATATTTAAGTATATATTCTATTTATAATAAAACAGTATTTTATATTTATTTTTATCGATCTGATTATTTACGCTAAATATTTGTTACGAAAATGTGTGTCATATAGATTCGCAGGTTCGAATCCAGCCGAACGATACATATTTTTGTAACAGAAATTTATCGTAAATAATCAGGTCGTAATTTATCGTAAATAATCAGGTCGGTAGAAATTTCCGTATATATATATATATATATATATATATATATATATATATACAACCACAAGTACTCGTTTTCGAACCCTAACCAAAGATTCTAGACGGCACTATCACGTAGATTCTGGTAAATGAAGGAGGAAGGGCAGGACCCTATAATCAGCTGGAAATTAATAGGCTCAGCTTGTAGCCCTAAAAATTTTCGTGGGAAGTGTCGTCTATGTTTATTGGAGAAGATTCTGATTTTGAAGTATCCTCATCAGGACTTACTTTTGAATCTTAGGAAGGAATTCATTAATAAGTGCCGTCATAGGGCGGATTTTAAATTTTAATTTTTAATTATAAATTTAAATTTTTAAATTTTTTAAATTTTAAGTTTTTTCATTTTTTCATTTTTAATTTTTTAATTTTTAATTTTTCTTTTTATAATTTTTATGTATATGTGTATGTTTGTGTGTGGATGTGCATATTTGTATACATGTGTGTATATATGTATATATGTATGTGTGTATATATGTATTTATGTGTGAAAAATTTTTTTTAGCTATTTAAATGCTCTTTTTTATAATATTCATTATTTTTTATATTTTTTTATATGTATGTGTGTGGGTGCATATGTATAATGTATATATATATGTGTGTGTGTGTATGTATATGTGTGTATGTATATGTGTGCATGTGTGTGTACACATATATATTGTGTGTGTGAATTTTTTGTATATAGGTGTGTACACATATATATGTGTGTATGCGCATGTATGTGTTTATACGTATATAAGTGTATATGAAATTGAATGTATGTGTGTGTATGTGTATGTATGTATATATGTATTCATAATCGTAGAATTGTGTGTGTATATGTTTGTATGTATGTATGTGTGTACTTCTATATGTATGCATAATTGTAAATGAATTTTTTTTTTACCTAGCTATGTCTTTATTTAGTTTAATTCAAATGACCTAATTTTTAAAAAAAAAATTTTATTTTAAATCCTATATCTTTTTATTCCCTTTAAAAATAATTATGCCTTTACTTAAAAGTAAAGGCCTTTTTCTAATACTTCAACGTTTTTTGGGAAGTTAGGTTTTTGAATATGTCCAGCGTCTGTAATATATAATTTTTTTTCTTTCTTTTCTTTTCTTTTTCCTTCCCTCCCTTCCTTTATCTCTCTTATCTCCCACCTTTTTTCCGTGTTGCTTAACCTTACATCAATTCAACACGGCCGTCTGTTAATTTTTAGTTACAATTCTCTTTCCTTCTTTTGCGAACCCAGGCGATGTCAATTTTTTCTTTTCTTGTTTATTTGATTTTATATTGTTTTATCTTTTTCTTTTTTCTTTTTTCTTTTTCTTTTTTATTTTATTTTTTAATTTCTTTGCAAATCTATTTAAAAAGAAAAGTAGACTGATTTTTCTCCAGTTTCTGAAAGGACTTTTCTGTTGCTGAGGTGATGTGTTATCCCCTGTTGGGATCTTCATATCGAAATGGTCATTCAACATCATTGAATTAATCCTTTTTTAATTTATATATATATATATATATATATATATATATATATATATATATATATATAGGAACGGGTGTCTGGCGTGTGTATAAACCGCTTATATACAACAAGCTAATATTTCTATACGCCTATTGCTTAGGGGTTAGCGACTCCAACTGACACCAAATCGGTCAAGTTTTTATCCCGGCCAGAAGCACGTAGATGTCTAGCCCCACTGATGTGCTGTGATACAGCGAAACAGGCTTGTGTTGTATGTGACTGACGAATATATATATATATATATATATATATATATATATATATATATATATATATATTGTTAAATATAACAGACAATGAATGTCTCTTATGTCTAATCATGAGCAGTTCTAAACATTGTATTTTGGCTTTACTTTCAGGACAAAATAAAGACAAAAATTGTTCAACATTTGGATATTTTTTATTACGCTGGTTCTAATCTTTCGAATCACATGAGCCATCTTCAGAGTGGTTACAGGGACGTTAACATAAAGACACCCACTATCAAAGATGAAATTATCTTGTGTTGACATGAAACATTGCTATGCGACAATAACAGTCACCGAATAGCAGACGCAAGTCATAAATTCGTAATGAGGTTCTATGCCGTCACACCACGTGAGAGACTGAAATATTAACAACAGAAGCATATGTCTAAATACAATTTAATGTTGTGATTAGATTGAAATGTGATTTTAATGAGGGTTACTTTGATTTAATGTAGAAGCCCTCCAATTTCTAAAGGTTCTTTTTACTGTGTGTATGTGGAAGTATTATTTATTTTCACCTTAAATTAAAGCCAATATACGATGCTTGGAACGACTCATGATTAAACGTAATAATCATTCATTGTCTCTTATGTTTAACAATATATGTTTCGATAATTATCTGCTGCCCCGATACACTACATATATATATATATATATATATATATATATATAGTCATCTGCAGACAGATCTGTTTTGCTGTATCACAGCTCATCAGTACGGTTAGTCTCCGATTGCTTTTTAACCTAGGATTGAAACCTCAGTCGGTGATTCTACTTCTGAGCTATGGACTCTCGGTAGAAGGAAGCAGACTTTTTAGCGTGTATTTTATCATTATACACGCCCAATAGCTGAGAGTGTTCTAATTCATTGCTGAATGAACGATGCGTAGATGCTAGAGTAGATACCGTTTTTCAAAGTCTACCATTCTTCCAGAGTGCTCAATCAGGGTGTGAGAGCGTATTGTGTGTGTGTATTTAGGCAGCATTTTTTCATTAATGCATGTTTCATTAAATAATATAGACATTTTTGTTTATCAGTTTGTCTATTTATGTAGATTTTTTATATTCTCTGATAAACTTAAAATCATTATCATTAAATGAAGAAAGAAAATTACATCATTTTGAATATTTTTCATTTGTAAACGAGTTATATTTTTATGGATGAAAATGTTCTAACTTCCCTTAATTTTAAAAATTAATTTTTTAAAAATCCCTGTTACTTAAGCGTTTTTTTAAAAAAACGGTAAAATCAGTTTTTATAAATCGAATGAAGACACCGGGCGAATAGTTAATTCCTATATACTTAATCCCTTTCACATCGTTAGCTTTCGTATTTCATTTGATAATTTCATAGATATTTCTTAAGCTTAATATTAGAGTGGTCTCCCGTTGTCTTCTTTATGGTGATTTATTCAGACACCGCCTCTAATTAGCTAGCATTTGACTAGTCGAGAGTTCTTCTGCAATTTGACAGATGTTATTTTTATACGTCCTACTGGGTCGGTAACAAATTCGCCTCACTTGTAAGAACATAGATCAGAGTAGCCAGTTTATTTGCCTACACTCCGATATCAGCACTCATAATTATATATATATATATATATATATATATATATATATATATATATATGAACTTATTTATAAATGGAACTTATTGTGTGTATGTGTCTGTGTGTCCGTTACCTATAGACTCCGAAATGGCTGAACCGATTTTCTTAAAAATTTACACGGTCGTACTATATACTATATATTTATTTGTCAACACGTTTGTTAACGTTTCTATGGAGATTAATCTTTTTCCTTTTTTTTCCTTTTTTTCTTTTCTTTTCTTAGCTTACTTCCCTGTCAACCACCCCTTCCCACTTCTTTTACTTCTTTCTTTCCTTTATCTTTCCCCTTCCATTTCTTAGAGCCAAACAAAGCTACATTTTCACTTGCATCTCTTAATTCAGTTTAAAAGTAAAGTTTTCAAAAAATCTAAAAATAGACATTGATTTCTGTCTACTTTCTTATTAATCCCACTTCTTTAATTTTTCTGTGATGTATATTTTTTTAACTTCCTCCGGTAAAATATCTTGGTTTATTTTGAAATAAAGAAGTTACCGATGATGCGTCAAATTATCTTAGGAATTTTATGTAGAAATGGCCATACAACTGATTTGAACATCGGAATTTATTTTATATATATATATATATATATATATATATATATATATATACAAGTATGGGTGGAATAATATTCCCCATCCAAAGAAACACTATTTTTTAAAAAGTGCTCAATACAAAGTAGAGCTAATAATAATAATAATATTTATTAATAAATTATAACATTGATATGTTATAATATCACTACAAAAGTAGCTATTTTGTTTCGACACATTTTGTGTCTTATCAAGTCGAAACAAAATAGCTACTTTTGTAGTGATATTATAACATATCAATGTTATAATTTATTAATAAATATATATATATATATATATATATATATATATATATATATAATAAATTCCGATATACTGATAATCTGTTTATTGACGTAATGTTAAATGAGTTTGGTTTCAGTATTTAATGATATTTTAGGAGACTGACTAGGAATATGTGAACGCAACTGCAAGGATAGATTTTTTTTCTTTTACCCTGAAAAATGTAAAACGTAAAATCGATAAACCACAGAAAAGGAAGAATCTAACTTTGTACGCCCCACCGCGGTAGGAGGAGTTCAATTTGTACCGTTAGTTGAACTCAAACCCAACTAGATGGCGTCGTATAGCTTAGTGTAGACACAATTATTTACATTTGGTCAAATTTTATCATGCAGTCTTCTCACATTTGGATCGACGTATATATATATATGTATATATATATATATATATATATATATATATTGTTATTAAAATGGTTTATAAAAGCATTACATCAGTACACAAAAATTTCCATGTTTCAGAAAAATACTGTTCTTCTTCAGGTGATATTTTAAAACAAATGGTGAAAATGATTAATTTTGAAGATATAAGATCAATTAATGGATATTTAGAAAATTAAGGAGTGATAGTTGGAGAATATGTTTGTAGGTGTGTTAATAATGTTCAATCAAACATGAGAAGTAGGTTGAACTATGAGACATCATTTGGATCACGAAAGGAGACATGTCTGATGTCAAGGCAGAGCACTTTTTAATTTTGTCTGGGTAAAATACATTGTAGGAGCATACAGTTTTCAAATGGGGGATAATAATTTTTAACAGCTGGTTGGATTTATATTTTTTTTAAGTTTGATTTTTACTACTTCATGAGTTAAAGAGGCTGGAATGTTTAGGTTAGAATTAGAATAAAATAATTATAGTATACTAAGGTATATTGTAGTTAAGAAAACCTAATAACTATTGTGCGGGTATTTATTTTAGTAAAATAATTTTTAAATTTTAAGTTATGTTGGAGCTTACGTTATAAATAAACAATTTTAATAAATAAATTTCGGAGAAAAATATTTTCGATGTTTACATAAAACCGTGAATGCATCCCTACGGTTCAGTAGTACTTCATATATATATATATATATATATATATATATATATATATATATATACTAGCAGTATAGCCCGGCGTTACTCGGGTGTAATGAAAGCTTTAAAACTAATCCATGGTCCTGGAGCTCAGACTCTTTGGACGTTGGAACCAAAGACTAAAGATAAATTGTTGTTTCCAGTTAAAGCGAAACCGTAGACTGAAAGAAAAATGAATGAATGTAAATCAAATTTTTGTTTCCTGGTATCGATATCAAATTTTCTGCGCTATTGTAAGAACTGCAACCTTGAAACTCCTGAATATCGTTTCTTATGTCTTTGTCTATGAGTGCATCAAATTTGATTAAAATCGGACCACTCCTTCTATAACCCGATTAAATTAAAACAAAAAAAGATTAGCTACAAAATTAACAGAATACATACATTTAAAAAACAGTGTTTGCGTGTTAGAGTTTGGGCAAATATAAAGAATTGTGCCTAGAATATACTACATTATGCCATTGAGTTTTGTTTGAGTTCCTCTCCCGGTAAAAATTCAACTTCCACTACCGCGATGTGTCGTAGGAGTTTGGTCAGTTTGATAATTCTTTTTCTGTTTATTTTGTCAGTTTTACATCGTTGTTCATTCATGCTTTCTTTTTTATCTCTTCATATAGAATCTGCCCACGTGTCTTAAAGAAGTCAAATGACACTTTAATTATTGAATATTTGCCAAATTTGAATATTTTACACGTTATCCCTCATTCATTTTCTATAGTTTTATTTGAGGTTGCGCTTTGTCGCATGAGCTGGTCGTTTTAACTTATCTCTCCTTCAGTCTTGTGCTTGAATTAATGATTTTTGTTAATTTTTATTTGTTTATTATTATTAATATTTTGTGTCAAGCTATTCAGTGAACTGGCATGTCGCCAACGCAACAGTAGAACTAAAAAAAAACTATTTAAAAATCATTCGTGATATTTGCGGAATCTACATCAACAGATGTAAAACGGAAGTCATTTTCATGTCTTCATGGTATTAAAAGATCTTCCGAGTAACCGCCCCCACTAAATCTTGCTGCAGACTCACAGCAGAGGAAATTAAGCAGCATTGTATGCATTGTGTGTCCTCCTGTCTGTTTCTTCTTCTATTACGTAATGTATCTCTTCAAGACTTGGGCGAACATAGTTATCCACAACCTCATATCTTTTGTAACTCCGAACACGTTTGTCACTTTGTCGTACCTCCATTTCATCCGGTATTTTCAAAGGTTTTATTGACTTATCATATACATATATAGTTTTGTGTGTGTGTCTGTGCACGTTTGTGTGCTTGTGCGAGAGAGAGACAGAGAGAGAGGTTAGTCTAGAAAGTATCTCGCTATTTTGAATATTGAACAATAAAACGGTCTTGATATAATCTGTCTGAAAATAAGAGAGGACCTTATCACGTATGTGCAAACCGCTATTTTCTCGTGTAGTTACTCGGACAGTAGTGAGACACCACTGACCTTCGCGTTCCAAACAAAGGCATTCAGGGAATCATCACATCGTTCAAGTAAGGCAGCCCTCCTACAACCACAATTCCGCTCCTTGTTACTTCTTACTCTTTCCGCAGCTAAGATCAAGTCAACTCCGAAAAAAAAACTCTTGGGATCGATACTTTAGAAAATTGCAATGGTCACTGGGATAAATGTTTCAGATTCCCAGAGAGTACTTTGAACATGATTATGGCACTATAATTTTAAAACATAGGGAAGTAATTTTGCGTTACTTTCCCAACAGTTCTGGCTTTTGAATAGTCATTCTCCTAGATTCGAGACCTGTGGCAAAATAAACTTAACACAGCAACAAGCGTGTGAATTGTGGCTCTCCCAGCCGGTATTCCAATCCAGTCGTTCTTTCTTAACTTCTTTCTCGAAATCTCACTAACAGCCGTTTCAGCCGCCAACTGTGAACGTTGTTCTCAAATCTGTCCCCCAGGGAAAAAAGTTCCTTGCTTTTATATCTGTACTTATACCCATAATCATTTCACGTCTTTCTATGATCCCATAATGCATTGCATCTTTTAGTGTATAAAAATGCAATGCAAGTCCCCCCTCATTCATTTATGATGTCTGGCCGAGGATGGATTACGGTAGAGTGGTAAGTGCTTTTTCTTGTTCTATTTTAGCTGCAGTAGCTTTACATGCTAAGCAAATACGGGCTTTTTTTTTTTGGCGGGGACAAGGCAAACAGTTGTGCTCGTCCCAGGTTGTATTTCATGTCTGCCACACGAGAGTATAATCTACCCTACTTTTTAAAACAGAATTCGTAGAAAAAGAGATTCATACATGCATCTCCCAAGTGTATAAGTGCGTACTTAAAATGAGAGACCAGCGATCTTTTTTATAAACCTTTTATAGGCTTTTATTATTCCTTACGTACAAGAGAATTCCTGTTTGGAATGAGTGTGAATAAAATCTGAATGTTTGTGATTGAACGCTTTCAACTTATGGTGATTTTCAAGATTCATTTTTTTTTAAATATTCCATCTTTCCCTTTTGAAAATGCTCTCTCAATTCGGCGTTGGCCATTATATTTTCGTGATGTCACGGGCAGGTGACTAGCAAGCGAGATCCTTTACTGGTTAGATGCATTGTCAATTATTGAAAATATTTACGAATGCATTTCCATCTTGAAGAATTTCTTTGGTTTTAGTTTTTTAATGTTTGTATCTATAAAAAATGTAAGCTCAATTTTGAATTTTTAAGTTGTCTGTCATATTCATATTTTTTATTGTTTGGCCATATATATCCCTCGCCCAAAAAAGTCCGGTAATCTTTGTTCTCGTGTAAGAAGTTACTTCTTTTCAGCTATGCCATAACCTCTTTCCTCATCTCCTCCCCATCACCATGGACCCATGGACCTGTAGAGCTGACCGCAGTTAATCTTAGAATATCAGAAGCAATGGTTTGTGAATTTAAATGAAGCTGCTTCATATTGGCTGAACGAAAGAAAGATTTTTACCATTAAAAAATACTTTCATTCACTCGAGCGAGCTAAGCTTCAGATCTGAACTTACCTGTTTGCTAATATTTGATATGACATTGCATTTATTTATTCCACTCTTGTTGTACAGCCCGAATCCTCTACTGAAACAGTAGGGGACCTCCTGATTTAAAGCAAGTTAAAACTTAGTAAAATTCCTTTCATTCTTTTCAACTGTATTTTTTCCTTTCTGTAATGGAAATATTTAATACACACGTTTGTCTTTTTCACGCGTTCCGTCTCATATACAAGAGGCAAACTTTTTAACACCAATAGCTGAAAACTTTAAATTTCTTTAGAAGTTTTAAGGATGTTTTAGCCACAGTAAAGTCTGGGGCAACCTGCTCTCTCTCTCTCTCTCTCTCTCTCTCTCTCTCTCTCTCTCTCTCTCTCTTCGACACTGCTTCTACATCACTGTCTTTGTATCGTGCGTCTTTATGTAAAGACGACAAGCTTTAATTATCTAGCTTTGACCATTGAAAGAAACCGAAGAAAAAGTGAAATGCTCACTTTGAAAGTTCCACTTGAAACCTTCAAAATTGAAGCATGGAAGTGCTTATACGAACTTATAAGTTGCAACTTAATAATACACATTATCTCCCCCACCCACTGTCCGACTAACACGTTCCCTTAAATACGCACAATTTAACTAGTGAAGCTGAACTCTCTTGATCGACAGTAATATATATATATATATATATATATATTTTTTTTTTTTTTTTTTTGTCGGAACGCCGGCGACAAAACCGGCTGATCCTCTTCACGGGCTTGTGAGTGAGGCAGGATGTTAACAACCCATTGTGGATGAAAAATAAAACCTAAAAAAATGGTGTAAGACCTCTAAAGGAGTAAAAGTCCAGCTAACTAATGGGATGTCTCGATAAATCACCGTGGAGAAGTCAACGTGATACCACTTCATTATCATTCCCGAGAATAAGCATTGCCTTGAAAAATCGTTATATGAAACCCAGCAGCGTGAAGGGAGTTACTTCTAAAGAAAGTAAATCCTCGCCCGATAAGGACCGACATGGGCAACAGTTGTCACCTGGCCGTCATCCAAAGACCTTTAGCACCAACGGCGTAATGGGTGGAAAGTTCTTCGAAATTTATCCCTCGCCTAGAAAAGAACGACATGAGCAACAGGTGTCTCTGAACCGTTACCCTGCGACTGTGCGCAACAAACAAAAACTCAACCTAGGAATATGGAATGTCAAGACGCTGAACAACTGTGACCAACTCGTGAATGTCAAGCAGATGAGCAGATTGAACATCAGTATTTTGGAAATATGCAAAACTAGATAGCCAAACTTCAACTGCAACAACCACAGGATAATATACGCAGGAGGTAAAATAGTTGAAAGAAATCGGCCTAATACTGGACGAAGAAATGAAGAAATCCGTTCTGGGATACTGCCGGTTATCCGAAAGAGTTCTCTTGGTGAAACCGAAAGGGAAACTTTTCGACATAGCTATTATAGTAGTTTATGAACTAACAACGCAAAGCACTGAGGAAGAAATAGAATCTTTCTGATCTACACTGGGCAATGCCAAGGCTCAGGGTAAAATCCAAGAAATTAGAATCATCATTGGGAACTTGATGCCAAGGTAAGCAAGGAGAGAAAAGGGAGGGAAACTGGCAACTTTGGATTAGGAATCCGCAACCATCGAGGAGGAAAATTGGTTCAATGATGTACAGCAATTATCAGTTAATAAACAACACCTGGTTTCAAGAACACTCAAGACGCCTATGAACATGGAGAAGCCGAAGAAGCAACACGAAAAACCAAATCGATTACATAACCATAGACAGGAGATTCAGGAACTCAATGTCTTAATGCAAAATCTATCCAAGTGCTGACAGTGAAAGCGACCATCTCCGAGACACCGGCAAACTAAGGGTGAAACTATGGAGACTGGAGAAGCCGAGTATAGCACCTAGACTGCAATACAACACACTAGTGAATGATTTCTACCTGCAGATTTAAATACACTGACGGTTTAAGAAACCAATGCAAAGAACAAATGGGAAACGGAAACTAGAAATAATACACACTAAAGGAAGCGTTATTGACACCAGCAAGCAGCTTTGTCCCAAAAGAAAGCAGACGGGAAAAAGAGACGAAATGTTAACAGGTGGAAAAACCCAGATTCGATTTATACTGGGTACAAAATTATTTTAAAGCGAATTTATCAAAGTAGTTTTAGTCACAACATCTGTCAATAGGTTTTGACGATGGGTGACCATAGATTGAAATGAAGCCATGACAATTTCCTGTGTATTTGGTTACCAGAACAGTTGATAAAAGCAGGCAGACAAATAGAGGGAGCGTATTTACTATTGGAAGTTGAAATGTAATTGTTTTCATTTCGAGCTGGTAAAAGTTATACAAAGAGAGTAATAAAAACCTTACATCTCTCTTTCCTACCCGATCAGTGTGCATGTTTAACAAACGAACTTAATGAGTTGACTCTCGTGTCTTGAGAGAACGGGTTGAAAAGGGATTTAAAATACGGTCGGACTGAAAACTCGCCTGCGGTTTGAAATAAGAGGAAGACAATCAAAAATAGACAGGAGGTTTAATAACCGTTCGTTCCGAAAAAGTAAAACCAGAATATTATCGTGCTACTGAAATAACTGCCAACTGAATTTACTTTTCCGTCACTTATTTTGACTTGCTTGTAATTTTGTAATTATTCGATGTATATAAATCTACACAGTGTCGTTACTGTCTTGAATCAGATATTTTATCATATACCAATCTCTCGCATGACTAGACCAGCCTCAGTAAGTGGTAATAAGCGGTCCTGTTTTGCCTAATCCAAGATCAACAACACAGCCTGGTGTCATGTCAAAAACTAATAAAGAAATCATGCATAAAAATTAACAGGACAAAGAACGTGCTTCTCAACAAGATGTGTAAAATCCAAGGATGAAACGATCATGTTAGAGAAAGAGGAAATACTCCAGCGATTAGAAGAATATATAAAAAATCTCTTCCACGGCAAGAGAAACCAACCGACAATAAACAAAAATGTTGAAGGACCGGAAATATTAAAATCCGAAGTTGAAGCTGCAATGGCCAAACTGAATAGAAACAAAGTAGCTCGACCAGAAGGTATTATAATAGAGATGTTGACGGCCTTGGACGATTTCGGCATAGAGAAAATTACAGAAATAATAAATGAATTCTACAACAGTGGTATAATACCAAACGACCTAAGCAGATTCATTTTTATAGCTATGCCTAAGAAGCCAAGTGCAAATGTATACGAACTCCACCGAACAATCAGTTTAATGAGCCATATAACAAAACTCATCATTCGAATCCTGATGTATAGAGTGCGAAGCAGAATCAGTCCACAGATAAAACAAGAACAATGTGGTTTTGTTAAGGACACTGAAACGAGGTACATGATATTTATGCTTAGGATGCAATTTAAAAGGGCAATACAAATGAAAATGGACGTGTACCTATGTTTGATAGATTATGCGAAGGCGTTCGACGAAGTACGTCACAAGGTATTGATAGAAATGCCAGCAACCTCGACATATTTGGGAAAGACATTAGAGTAATCAATAACCTCTACTGGCAGCAAACCACTTGCATATAAACAGGAAACGAATTCAGCAGATATACGAAGATAGAAAGAGGCGTAAGACAAGGATGTATTTTTTCACAGGATCTATGCAACTTTTACAGAGAGACTATTATGAGAACCCTAGAAGTTATGCCAGGATTCGTCATCGACGGCCACAAGCTGAACAATATAAGATATGCAGAGGATATTGTGCTGATAGTCGACACGGAAGGGAAGCTACATGACCTTCTAGAGAAGATAGCTGAAGAAAGTCGGAATAAATGACTACAAATAAACTGCAAGAAAACTAAATGCTTGGTCATCAGCAAACAGAGGCGCCAAAAAAGCGAATTACAGGTGGGGGATGTTAAAATCAAGCAGGTATTAAAATCTAAATACCTGGGAAGTGTTCTAACCAAAGACGGAAAGTGTGACACTGAGATTCTGAGGGCGAATTGGCATGGTAAAAACTGAGTTGAGTATTGAGAGACAAGAAAATTTCGCTAGAAACAAAGAGAGTACTGGATTGCTATGTGATGTCTGTTCTTCAATATGGCAGTCAATGCTGGAAAATCTCATCAAAGATGAAAAAGAGACTTGTAGGAACTGAAATATGGTTCTACGGATAGATTCTGCAGATACCATAGATTGAGCATGTAAGCAATGATGAGTTTTTGGAGAAAATGGAAAAAAAAACTAAATTAATACTGACAGCTAAATTTCCTGGGACATGTAATGAGAAAGAAAGGCTTGAAGAATCTGATACTCACAGATCAGATAGATGGACAGAAAGACAGGAAAACAGCGTGTAACATACTTAACGAACCTGAGCAAGTGGATGGTAGAGAGGGTTGAAGTGAGGTAACAATAGAAAGCGTGCTAAGAACCACCAGGGATAGAGGGACGTAGAGGCCTACATTCTGAAGGGACACTGCGCATAAAAGAAATTTTTTTTTTTTTTTTTTTTAATCATATCACCCCAAGCAAGGCGATAACGCCACTGATGCGCAGGGGGCTACGTAAGGGTAAAAAGAATGGAAAAGAGAAAGCCGGAAACCGCATCCTAAACAGGAAACAAGGGATGAGCCTCTTCACCTGTTCAATAGTTGTGGGTGGAGTGTGAACCGGGCGATAGTTTAAGTGAAGTCTTCTTCGCAGTTAATATTCTATCTTATACTGCTGTTTACCAAGCAATATATGTGTGCGCAGATTGCACTGTGATGTAAAATATCCGTGTGATATATGAAGTATTAATTTCATATCTGTCGTTTGTAGCTAATGCAACTGGGCACGAGAACTTGTAAATAAGATTGCAGTAAAAAGTTTTGCAGTTTGACTTTGATAATAATAAGGAGTCATTTTTCAATTTTTTTTTTTTTTGTTAAATTATTTATCTCATATATTTATGACATTATATTAAACATGTGTACCGAAGTTTATATAATTCCTCGTTAATGACAAATTGTTGTTGTTTACATGGAAGATTTCCAAGCAACAACAAATTTTATTAAATGCCTATAATTAATAACAGAAGCCACTGGTTTATTCTAATGGCTTCCCATACTTAATATTTCTGGTTTTCACTCTCGCTTGGTCATGTGTAACGTCATGAGCTGTAATGCGACATTCGCTTCCAACGTCTTAAATGCACGAATTTGTTGTAGCTTATAAATCTTCCACGTAAACAAAAACAGTTTGTCATATTGGTTTGTCCGTGTTTATAATATATAATGTAATTTGACATATATGAAAATGGCTTATGTAATCCGAAAGCTTAGATTGGATTATTAAAATAAATTATGTATCAATATTGTAATTTTCTTTCTTCATTTAATGATAATGCTATTAAGCTTATCAGAGAATATGAAAAAATGTACATAAAATAAATAGACAAAACTTGTCTATATTATTTAATGAAACATGCAGGAATGAAAAAATCCTACCTAAATACACACACAATATATATATATATATATATATATATATATATATATATATATATATATATATATTTGAGCTGGCTAGATGCAACCGTAAATTCTATGCTAGCAGTTTCAATATCAATCGGTATATACTGTCCGCCTGGTTTTTCTTTTCTGTTTCCGCTCATTATTAATGATTCTTTTCCTAATTCTTCCATACACTGCAAACTCTTGCCTTAATGGCGTTACTGATTTTACGTAGCGTGATACCGATATATATATATATATATATATATATATATATATATATATATATATATGAATGATATAATAAGTAATGAATAGGAAAAGTTTTACCTGTACATATAATTGTGTGTGCCTCCAAAGATTTACTGAAAATGATCCTACACGATTAAAGAACCCAAACAAGAAAAACAATGTTTTATCGTTAAAATCTTTACGTTATTAATTAGAAAAACATAGCATTATTTTTTATTAATAGTTATTTTTTTAAATCTTTTTAAAAACATCAAAATTTTTATTAAAAACCAATTTTGGAAATTTACACAGAAAATCACATTGATTTCGAAACTCTTGCAAAAATCGGATAATTGTCTGATTGTAATGAAACTTGCAGGAGATGTTCACAGATGAATTACATTAGCTTTTAAATACTTCATTTTAGAGAATCCTGGCTAACATATATGTTTAAATTTTTTACAACCACCGCATTTATTTTATTCTGAGATATTTATTTATGTATCGCTTTATCCTTATATTTTAAACACATGACTTTGGAAAATTAAATATTCATTTTTTTTATTTCTTTATTTTTGTTTTAAATACAGGACACATACACAAAATCTACTATGAATAGTAAAATTAAAAATGAAACAAAACTAAGACATTTTTAATTAGAAATTGTTTTACTTTCTTTTAAGAATGAAGTATATTATAGACATTATTGTCTTATATAAAAAAAAAAGATTTTTGATCACGAATGAATTTTTACAAGAATTTGTTTTCATTTTTTTGTGTGTGTGTTTTGAAGGTTATTTTCTCTTGATGATGTCTATTAGTGTCTCTCTTTAAATCAGGTGATGATTTGCAGATTATTTTGCAAAACTAACAGAGGGTGCCAGTTGGTTTGGTAGGAAGGCGTTCAGTCTGAGAAAGATGGTTTATATTAGTATGGCGATGAAATCTCAAAAAAAAGCAAGTTTGGACAAGCAAATTCTGCTGCAAATAATACACTTATGCTGAAAACTTAGAGGCATCAACTTAGTATCACTTTTCCTTAAGGCACATTTCAGGTTTGTATGCTCAAACCGTTTCTCTTCAAAACTGTTACAACCATCATAAACAAGTTTCCCCTAGTTAGACTTATCACTTGCCTCCTTCTCCCAATTGTTTGTACTTATTACAAGATTTTTAAGGTTGTTCTTAATGACCTCTTTGGAACACCTTTTTGGTTTTGTTCTTTTGGAGGAGGTTTGCAGCTTGCCAATTCACCATAGAACAACTGTTTTGAGAGACAATCTTCCTCCATCCTTATGATATGACCAGCTTAGTGTATCTGGTTATGTGTTAGTATTTCTTCAATGTCAAACGTATTTACCCTTTGCAAAACTTTCGTTTCGGGCACTTAATACCAAGAATCCTTTGAAGCCACCCTTAATGAAAAGGTTCCAAAATTTGGATGTGTCTTTGGTATATATATATATATATAGTGTGTATCGAGGAAGCACTAATATTCTAAACATATACTGTTAAATATAAGAGACAATGAATGTCTATTATGTTCAATCATGAGCTGTTCTAAACGTCGTATTTTGGCTTTAATTTCAGTTGAAAGTAAAGACAAAAATTCTTCAACTTTTGGATAATATTTTATTAATTTGGTTCTAAGCTCGTGGTTCACATGAGCCATCTTCAGAGAGGTTATTAAGACGATAACACAATAACATCCACCATCAGCGACGATTTTATTTTGTGTTGACATAAAACTCCGCTAGCCAACGGCAAGTGTTACCAAAAATAACAAACGCAGTTAAAAAATTTGCAATGTTTAGAAAATATATCTATATGTGTGTGTGTGTGTGTGTGTGTGTGTGTGTGTGTGTGTGTGTGTGTGTGTGTGTGTGAACTCGGCTAAGAAATGGCTCGTGAATATAAATGCTTCCAAAACAAAGCAACTATCTGTTAATCACCATAAACGATCGCTCACTAACATGGATCAGGCTAGCCTCTTTGAAAGCAAAACACTGCGCCTTCTCGGCCTAACTCTCTCAGCAGACCTCAAGTAGCATGACTACATCAAATTCATGGCCAAACCTGCTGCTAGGAAGGTCGGTTCTCTGTGTAAGTCCAGGAAGTTTTTCCAGTCTGAATCTATCCTGCATATATTATCCCGACAGTAGTATCCCGAGTAATTTCAAAACTCGATCCCCATAAGGCGTGTGGAGACGATGGAATCCCGGTGATATTCCTTAAGAGGTGTGCTTCTGAACTTTCCCCTGTCCTCTCTAAACTATTTAACTACTGCCTTTCTGCTTCCTGCTTTCCTGCATGCTGGAAGTTCTCTTCAGTCTCTTCAGTCGTTCCTGTATTTAAGAATTGTGGTGAACCCTCGGACTCATCTAACTATCGCCCTATCAGTCGTCTAGAGGCCATAATCAATGCTGAAATAGTTCATCATCTCACTGCCCACAAACTCTTCTCTGATAGGCAATATGGATTCCGCTTTGCCAGGTCCACGGCCGAGCTGCTAACAACCGTAACGGAGTACATGCTGAAGGCCCTTGAAGAGTCTGATGAGGCTCGCGCGGTTGTTCTGGACATCTCCAAGCTTTTGACAGGGTTTGGCACTCTGGCCTCCTATGCAAACTACGGGATTACGGTATTACCGGTCGCCTGCTTGACCTAATCCAATCTTTCTTAAATAACCGCAAAATGAGGGTCGTTTTGAATGGGCGTGCCTCTTCGTCCTACAGCACGAATGCTGGTGTCCGACAGAGCTCTATTCTGGGCCCGACGCTCTTCCTTATTTTCATCAACGACCTCCCTGATGAGATCAAGTCCCAAGTAGGCATCTACGCAGATGACACTACAATATACTCCCGCACCAGTAAGAAACCTGTCGTGGCGGACAGACATAATCTCGCTGCTGACCTACACTCTGTGGTGAACTGGGGCAAGAAGGGGCTTGTCAACTTCAACTCATCCAAGACCAAGCTCTTGTCTGTCAACCATTGCAGGCAACCTCTCCTGCCTCCCATAAGCATGGACCAAGCGATTCTCCTGGAGAGCAATACACTACGCCTCCTCGGACTTACCCTATCCTCAGACCTCAAATGGAACCACTATATTGAATCCATAGCAAAATCTACTGCTAAGAAGATTGGGTCACTATGTCGATCCAGGATGTTTTTTCCGCCTGAATCCATCCTTCATATATACAAGTCAACCATCCATCCGTGCATGGAGCACTGCTGCCATTTATGGTCAGGCGCGCCTGCCATTCTTCTCAGTGTTCTTGACAGGCTCCAAAGGAGAGTCTGTAATGTGATAGGTACTGATCTGGCGGCTCGACTGCAGCCACTTCCCCATCGTCGAAATGTGGCGTCCCTTCGTCTGTTCTATAAATACTTTCATGGCTTCTGCTCGGACGAACTTAAGTCACTGGTGCCTCCTCAACAGGTGTTTACTCGTGCAACCAGACTGGCAACTAGGTCCCACCCATTCACAGTCAGGTTAGCCAAGTGCAGACGACAATTCTACTCCTGCAGCTTCTTCTCTCGCACTTCCCGCCTGTGGAACTCGCTCGCGTATTTTTGCTTTCCTGACGGCTACAACCTCCAGAAATTTAAATGCAAAGTCAATAGTCATCTACTAACCATTGGACTCTAGCCCTCTCCCCACCCTCGTATAACCTTCCCTTTCTCTCCACCTATGCATCTTTTTACAGTTATGTACCCCCCTGCACATCAGTGGCATTTCCGCCTTGCTCGGGGTGAAATGATTAAAAATATATATATATATATATATATATATATAAATCTACCATCTGTCCGTGTATTGAATACTGCTGTCACATCTGGTTGGGTGCCTCTGCTATTCTACCTCGGATATATTGACAAAATCCAACAAAGAATCTGTAATGTGATCGATCCTAACTTATTTACAAGTAAAACTTCGAAAATCACATAACTCTGATCATCATTAATGTGAAATAAATTTGCTTGATCAGTGATCTTTTAAATGCTAGCGTTCATTTTTATAATGGAAAAATTCTAAAGTTTTTAATACACTGGAAGTTTACTTAAAAAGAAAGGGAAAGAAGAAGAAAAGTGGGAGGGGAAGTGGAAAAAGGAAAGGAAGAGTATTCTAGCCTCCCAGAGAGTAAAATACTACGCCTCCTTGGCCTTACACTCTCGGCGGACCTCAAATGGAATGACTATATTGAATCCATTGCCAAATCTACTGCTATGAAAGTGGGCTCCCTGTGCAGGGCCCGGAAATTTTTCCCACCTGAAACTATTCTGCACATATACAAATCTACCATCCGCCCGTGTATTGAATATTGCTGCCATATCTGGTCGGGTGCCCCTGCTGCTCTCCTTGGGCTTCTTGACAAAATACAAAGGAGGATCTGTAACGTGGTTGATACTGACTTGGCAGACCGGCTGCAGCCGCTCTCACACCGGCGTGATGTAGCTTCCCTGTGCCTCTTCTACAAGTACTTTCATGGCTTCTGCTCCGATGAGCTTAGATCACTGGTGCCGCCCAAGCACGAATTTACACGAGATACTAGATTAGCAACTAGGTCCCACCCTTTTACAGTTAAACAAATAAGATGTAACCGTAAATTCTACTCCAACAGTTTCTTTTCTCGCGCTTCCCGCCTGTGGAACTCCCTTCCACAAGTCTGCTTTCCCGACAGTTACAATCTCCAGGTGTTTAAATGTAGGGTCAATAGACACCTCCTATCACACTAACTCCCAACTATTCTCACAACACTCTCATCTACCCAACCCTCATTCTCGGTATCCTCACCCGCCTATCACCCACCCTCTGTTATTTCCCATATTTAATCAGCCTTTCTCCACTCTACGTAGCCCCCTGCACAGTAGTGGCAGTGACATGCCTTGCTCGGGGTGAAACGCTTATAAAAAAAAAAAAAAAAAAAAAATTTTAGAATGCAGGCGTCCAAAACGCTATTTCAGAGGAAGGAAAGGGAGATAGAAGCGTAAGAGAGATGGGGAATTGGATTCAGCTCGATCCTTGAAAGAGATAGTTCGAAAGTTATGTATTCGTGTGTAACGAAATCATAAATAAGCGTGTCACAGGTACGGAATGGGAAAGGGAAAGAAAACAGGAAAAAATAAGAAAGCAAAGAAAAAGGTAAGATAGGAGAAAAGTTATAGGAGAAGGGTGGAGGAAAATGGAGAGAAGAAAAAGTGTTAAAAATGACATCCATTTAATTGTGAATATCTAAATAACTCCTTGCCCCAGGTAAACAAAATTAAATAGGTTTCATGGGGAACAACAAAATATTTATTTTTCAAAATTTGAACGACATACTTAAAGGAATATAGATTTTATAAACGACTTCACAAAGCTTCACAAATGTTCAGTATGCGCACCACTTGAGACTAAGTTGGTAATCCAGCTCTTACGAAACACACAGTAGGATGTCTTATGTTATTTCCTCTAGGCTTGTAGCAAGACGGGATATAGACATTCCGTTTAGACATTAGTCTCATAGAGAAAAGCCACAAAGTGTTAAGTCAAGCGAATATGGTGACCATTTCAACAGCACATGGCCATTAGCAATGGCACGTCAGATCTATCTTCCTGGTAGATTCTCGTTGAGAAAAGTCCGCGTATTCAACTTGGTTTTTACATATTTTTTTTAAGCTTGGGATCATTTGAGCGAGAATTGTCTACATACTCAAGTGTGTAATTAGTTCTCTGTTCTTAGATTCAGAAGCATGGAGTCGTGTTATGCTGAAGTCGTATTATACACAAGGAAATACGGTAAACACAGATGAGATTGTTGTTGGTGATACAGATGAAGAAATTAGCAAACTAGATTCGAAGATCATTAAACATAGTTTTTACACATATTGATAAAATTTGAAGCCGTTTCGGAGTGAATTGGCTATGTCATTAGACTACAAAATAATAGCATTTTTTGGACAGCCTACACACACACACACACACACACACACACACACACACATATATATATATATATATATATATATATATATATATATATATATATTACTATACTATACTATACTATATTTCTGACTTTGGTCTTGATTATAGCACTAATCAAGACCAAAGTCAGAAAAAACTAACGCTAACAAATCAGTAACGTAAGTCGTCGGCAACCCAACGAGGACTACCAAGTGGGTTAAAGGGGAATAAAAAAAGAAACAAACAAAGTCCAATAAGTCAAGAATTTGTTTGAACGAAAAAAAAACCAAGACGAAAACCTTAACAGAAGAGTTCGAAAGTACGAATGTAGAGCAAAAATACAATAAACTACATCTAAAAGTGAACCAAACAAATCCAAGTCCTGACTATCCGTAGAGTGAAACCGCGGTCGACGTTTGGCTCACTTTTACATTTAGTTTATTGTATATATATATATATATATATATATATATATATATATATATATATATATATATGGGGTAGCGATGGGTAGTCGTTTGGGTCCTTTAATGGCTGCTATTGTTGTTGGCTACTATGAGAAGCATTTATTTAATAGGATTGTGGTACTCACGTACACATTTTTACATTCACACCCACATACGCATACACGCATTTACATATAGTGTATTTCTCACCTACGCATTTACTTCTGTCTGGCGTGTTCTCATCTTTGGGACACGCGCCTTCCAGTTATCTATCATGTTTATTTTGTCCCGCGCAGTTTGGTTTGCGTATTTAAGCAGCGGACGCACGTGATCCTATCAGTTAGGCGTCCGCTATCGGCCGGTGATAGCAGAAGAATGTGCAGCAATTTTCCAACTCGAGCGAGATCCCCTTGCTATCCAGTATGGCAGAGAGACATTGGTTTAATTCTTGCTCGCACACCCGCACTAATTGCATGTCGCAATTAGGCGGCAATTTTTTTCTTTAACACACATTTTTCAATTGGAAATCAACAACAGTATGTACATTACATTATTCTTCCTTTCAGAAACTTTATTCAAGTAATTAACTTTCGTTCAACAAGTGACTTTCTCTTATGTTTCTTAACGTTGCCAGGGAAACAACTTTTTCTTCATTATTTGCATGCTTAATCAACTTTATGTAACCTATTTTTTTTTTATTTTTTATATGCGTTTCACCCCGAGCAAGGCATGCCACTGCCACTACTGTGCAGGGGGCTACGTAGAGTGGAGAATAACAGAGGGTGGGTGATAGGCGGGTGAGGATACCGAGAATGAGGGTTGGGTAGATGAGAGTGTTGTGAGAATAGTTGGGAGTTAGTGTGATAGGAGGTGTCTATTGACCCTACATTTAAACACCTGGAGATTGTAACTGTCGGGAAAGCAGACTTGTGGAAGGGAGTTCCACAGGCGGGAAGCGCGAGAAAAGAAACTGTTGGAGTAGAATTTACGGTTACATCTTATTTGTTTAACTGTAAAAGGGTGGGACCTAGTTGCTAATCTAGTATCTCGTGTAAATTCGTGCTTGGGCGGCACCAGTGATCTAAGCTCATCGGAGCAGAAGCCATGAAAGTACTTGTAGAAGAGGCACAGGGAAGCTACATCACGCCGGTGTGAGAGCGGCTGCAGCCGGTCTGCCAAGTCAGTATCAACCACGTTACAGATCCTCCTTTGTATTTTGTCAAGAAGCCCAAGGAGAGCAGCAGGGGCACCCGACCAGATATGGCAGCAATATTCAATACACGGGCGGATGGTAGATTTGTATATGTGCAGAATAGTTTCAGGTGGGAAAAATTTCCGGGCCCTGCACAGGGAGCCGACTTTCATAGCAGCAGATTTGGAATACATGTTTTAATTGTTATTTACTCCGGTGTCGTTGTCTTATTTTCTCTGCCATCTTACGCCGATCGAATCGTAATACCAAATATCGTTAGCGGATACCCGGTATCCGTTACAGGATAAATAAACCCTATTGTTACTCCCGCTGTATTGATGATACCTTTACTTCATTTTCATCTTTAAGTAAAGCGAAAGAATTTTTCTCCCTGCTTAATAATCTTCATCCGTCTTTAAACAATGCAATGGTGATAGAGGAGAATAATTAGCTTCCTGGATGTACTGGTTGAAATAACACCTGTACGTTCCCATACCAGTATTTATCTTAAACCCACGTTTTCTGGGCTTTACTTAACTTGAGATTTGCTCCCAGATCCAGGAAGATTAATCTTATTAGGACCCTTACTCATCGTGCATTGATGGTGTGTTCTGATTGTAAACTAGATGCCGAGTTAAGAAAGATTAAACAACTTCTAATAATTAATGGTTACCCAGAATATGTTTTTACGACTATCATTAAACAGAAAATTAATAAGTTTAATGAGTCTAAGAAATGTGGTCCTCCTAAGTATTTGAGATTCCCGTGGATTGGTCCCGAGAGTCAAATATATGCAGACAGAATTAATAATTCAATTAAACGGTGTTTTAATGCTTTTCCTGTTGGAAATGTTTTCAGTACAAAAAGACTTTCCTTCTCAATGTAAGGATGTCTTGCCTACCATTCAACAAAGTTTAATTGTATACCAATATAAGTGGCATTGTGAGATCGACTATGTGGGCAAGACCATCAAGCGGTTAGAGATGAGTCTCGCCCAGCATGATCTGGGGAAAGTGCGTAGGCACGATCCGATTGCATCCGGTTTTTTATTGTTAACTATCTGATGAGACATTCTCCTTTCTGAACAAAATATACAATTGTGTAGTAGTTTGCAGTTTTTCACACGTTCTAACTTAATAATTAATAATACATATTCATTGCTCTATTTTAATATTGAGCACTGTTTTAACTTAATGTTTTGAACGTTGTAATTTTATTTTTTCTTTCTTATTCATTTATATATATTTTTTCTAAACATATGCTATTAAATATAAGAGACAATGAATGTCTATTATGTTTAATCATGAGCCGTTCTAAACGTCGTATTTTTGCTTTAATTTCAGTTGAAAATAAAGACAAAAATTCTCCAACATTTGGATAATTATTTATTGGTTTTCTTCTAAGCTTTCGGCTCACATGAGCCATCTTCAGAGAGGTTGTTTAAACTGAAATATTATAAAATCCACCATCACCGACGATTTTATTTTGTGTTGACATAAAACTCCGCTGATCAGAGTACTATTAAACAACATTTCTCTGAAAAACATAAACATGTAGGTAATATCAGACAGATTTTGGTCAACAATACGGTGATCCTTACTCATACACACAGTAAGAGGAACCTACAGATATTGGAGGCCATGTACATCAAATCAAAACAACCAACACTCAATAAAATCAACTTTAAAACAGGAAATAACATATTACATTGCATTTGACTACATGGTTATGTTGTCATTTTGCGCTATCCCGCGGTGTGACGTCATAAAACCGCATAGCAAACTTAAGAACTGCGTTTATTATTCTTGGTAACTATTGCCGTTGCCAAGCGGAGTTTTATGTCAACACAAAATAAAATCGTCGGTGATGGTGGATTTTATAATATTTCAGTTTAAACAACCTCTCTGAAGATGGCTCATGTGAGCCGAAATCTTAGAAGAAAACCAATAAATAATTATCCAAATGTTGGAGAATTTTTGTCTTTATTTTCAACTGAAATTAAAGCAAAAATACGACGTTTAGAACGGCTCATGATTAAACATAATAGACATTCATTGTCTCTTATATTTAATAGCATGTTTAGAAAATTACTTGCTGCCTCGATATACTAAATATATATATATATATATATATATACATATATATATATATAGTGTGTGTGTGTGTGTGTGTGTGTGTGTGTGCATCTTTATCATATCATGTATGTCCAGTTTCAAAATTTGTTCTGTACTGAAGCTAAAATAGGTGCACTTAATTCCCGATTCAGGAATCAAAATCATTACCCGACAGACACCCCGTCATGAATTAATGTTTCTTCCGCGTTGATTACCCGGCCAGATATCCATACAAAGTTGAATGAAATCAAACTTTTTCAACTTTTCTCTTTTCTTTCCTTCAAACTTTAAACTCGATCATTAACTTCAATGATTCGAAGTGTGATCTTCGTTTCAATGATGGCTAATCTTTCTCAAGAGCTTACTAATAAACTCCTCGAAAGTGGAATCACCTTTTATCGTCTGCTGACATTCCAGGTTTCATCGCTTTGGTAGGGAAGGTCGGATTTGTTCAGTTGCCAAGAATGAAAGTGAATTTAAATCAACAAAGTCCTTCAATGGAAAGTTCAACGATTTTCTTCGTGAGAATCGAGAGATCGTTGACCGATTACCACCGCAGGCCGTCGACATCTTGTGACAATGGCTATTTCGGAAAAAGAAATCAATATTAAATATGTTTCGTAGTCATTACTCATATAACTGTCCTAGGGGTGGCGTCACAGCTGGACATTTGATGGACCTTACTCAGAGTTAAAATCATAGGGTATCTTCTTTTTTCTGTATGCCATGTTCCTTCACGACGTTGGCGAACATAGCTGGCCACAATTTTCTGTCCCCCATAGCTCTGAGAAAATTTTGTCTTTTTGCTATTCTGCTAAACCCGGTTCTGCCTTTCATTTACACAAGTTCGTTGGGTAGCTTCTAGGCTATTTTCAACTGACCTTTATTATCTCCTGTGAGTGTCAAATTCTCCAAACTCTCTTTTCTTATCTGCCCTAGAAATTTCAAGAATAGTTGTCCCTTTTATTTCAATTTTCTCTAAGACCTTATTATTGCTTATATTTTCTGTCCATAAATGTTCTCAGCATCCTTCTGTAAAAACCACATTTCTATTATCAGAAGTCTTTTATTTATCTATGATGAAATTATGCAGCATTCGTTGCTATATAGAAGAAGTTGCATTACTTAACAGTTCTGTATTTTTTCTTTGTTTCTAACCATTTTCTCCTGCTTCTTAATACTTTGCTTAGCTTTTAGAAGACCTCTTTCACTGACTCAGTTCATTTTCAGTGTCGCATTTTTCGTCCTTTTTTAAAACACTTTCCACATGTTTACATTTTAGCACTTGGCTGATTTTGGCATCTCCACTTTGGGCTGCACCTTTTGCTTACAACCATACACTGATTGTCTTCTTGCAACTGATGTTTTATCCTTTCTTCTCGATTTCTTTACTACTTTAAGAGTTATTGTTTTCCTTTCCATGTCTACTATCAAATTCATTTACACACTGCCATTTGCAAATCTGATGTTAAGATTGTGGCCACCAACAGTATTATTTTTAATTTTATAACAAGCATAATGCGTCCAGCTGAAGGTTTTTGGTGTGTGGGCCTCAATTAAAGCCATAATTTTGAGTCACTTCGAAAATTGTCACAACATTTTCCGAGTTTTGTTTTTGCTACCCAATAATTTGATTTTAGTAGAATAAGCTAATCATCTGGGTGATATGCTTTTATGGTGGGTCAGATACGTTTTTCCTAGCAACGCCACAGGTCAATGTTTGAACTCTGGAAATACGTAAGCTCTAAGATGCTAATTTCATTTGAAAGATCAGCGCAAGTTAATGGTCTTTCGTGGGTTAACAAAGGGTTACATGAAATGTTTATTAAAGTAACACAAGTTTGCAAATGAGATTTACAAATTTCCTTGGACTCCACCCACAAAAGAATCTGGAATGTTAAAAAACGCACAAAAAGGCACTAGTTAAATTGACTGATCTACTTAAAAAAAAATATTGGGAATCATTTTTGGATGAGGGGAACAATTTGTAGATTAGAATTCATTAGACGCTCCTTTGCCCATATTTGACAGAATCGAAAAGAATTTTTTTTTCATTTTAAAAAGGTGTTCATTGTAGATATACAGTCTCAAATAGATCATTGATCTCTTGAAACAATTGTCCTAGGTAAAGAAATGTTTAATGAATGCTAATCTACAAAACAATATTACTCCATTTTTTTTCTCCTTCTTATATTATGGAACAAGTTAAGTAGCGCACCGAGAGGCGATTTCTGATTTGACAAGAAAAAGAATGGGGTGCGACTATAGCGTGAGGTCTACCGCAGCATCAAACTATATTAACAGTGTCATACCTCACCCCTGACCTGATAGCCACGTGAGGGAAGATTACGGTAGACGTCCGCGCTGCAACTGGGTAGACGATTTATTGAGGTAGACCTCACGCTATAGTAGCAGCAAAAATAGAATGTAATGAAAGAAAAATCTCCGTTCTTTAAAAAAGATTGGAATCCCAGTCCTCTTATCTTATCCCATTGTTTATTCTTTGTCAATTTAAACTTCCTTAATATATATATATATATATATATATATATATATATATATATATATATTATCCCGTGACTAATGACCCTTTGTATGAACACAATAAGTACTACAGCCGAAGTAGAAGTGGTGTTTCATTGAGCACGGTAGTCTAACGGAGCCAAACCCTCTCCAGGCGGGTTTGAATTCAAACTTTTTCTTCTCGTATACCGGTTGCCATCCAAGGCTATAAGACACAGTCTGTCTTGCTAATTACCCATAGCTGGTGGAAGAAGAGATGGATTCATACCTTTCGTTGGGGTATGAGGACGTAATGGATTCGACTGGAATTCAAACTCGTCTCTCCGATTTCTCAATCCGAGCCGCTATCTAACCAATAGATATAATCTGGGTCAAAACAAAAGTCGTACATTGTTTTTATTAACATTGAAAATTATTCATTATTTTTCTCTTACACATTTTTTTAAGATATTCATTCGCTCGGCTAATTTGCTATTTCTGAATAATATTTCTAAATTTCTTCGTTGATAGATAAATGTATATGTCTTCTTATTTGTTTGTAGCTATTATGAAATTTTCTCATATATTTCCAAAAAAATTATTCTTCATATTTTTCTTTAAGAAATACTTCTGTAATGTATTAATTCGCATGACATTTCCCGCCACTCTTTCTGCTTTGAATTAACGCCGTCGTCATTTCAAAGCATTAATTAACAAATATCCCCGCGCAAAAATATTTTTTTATCTTCGTAATAATATGTACCGGCTTTGTCATTTAACACAACTTTTCTCTCTCTATCTAGGTTTGCTTTCCACGAAGATTCAGCCACTTTATCTTCAAATCTTATTTAAGCGACTAAAATCTGACAGCCTTCTCAAATGACAGAACATCGAACATAATTCCTTAATGGGTAACGGGACTCGTGACGCCGTGTTTAAAGTTAAAGACCTATAAATAGTGGCTGCTGGAAAATAGCGTTTAAAAATGCAACAATCTAAACCATTACCACTGAATTTACGCCTCACTGAGTGCTACATAATTGAGGTTTTGCATTAGATTGAGAATATGGGGAAGTTTACTTTTGAATGAGCAGTGTATATATTCACCGTATATATTATATTCAAAGTTGACAAACACGTATTTCTGACGTCTCCAACATTGTCTGAGGTCTTGTCAAATGGAGAGACCGAAGATAAGGGCATCCGAGCAAATTAAGCATAGGTTATTGTTGGACACTTATCAGTTGGCCATTCACCATTTAAAAGTCGACCGTCGAGGCTGGACATAATCTTTAGAATCGGAAGAAGTGATCTTTCAATATATCAACCGTGTGATTTGCCACCATTTTCATTCATTTTTCTACACGATTCTGAGTCTTGTATTATTTGTGTGTCTGTCTGACTATCTGTCTGTCTGTTTGTCTGTCTGCCTCTCTCCCTCTCTCTCTTTCTCCCTCTCTCTTTCTCTCTCTATTTCTCTCTCTCTCTCTCTCTCTCTCTCTCTGGCATTCCCTGATTACATGCCCTTCGCGCTCTCTCTGCTACCTTCTCGTAATTCCTCTATTTCTCTTTTATTTTTACTTTTACTTTACTTTTCAATTATTCTATCGGTCTCTCTCTCTCTCTCTCTCTATCTCTCTCTCTCTCTCTCTCTCTCTCTCTCTCTCTCTTTATTTGATTCTTGGTGGAATGAAAATGAGGTCAAATGAATTTTAATCCTTTTTTTGCTCATTTACTTCCACACCCTTACTTTCTCTCTCTCTCTCTCTCTCTCTATATATATATATATATATATATATACTCAGTTATGACCTGAGATTAAGGACAGGATGGTAAAATAAAATAAAGACAAGAGGAAAACTGTATTTTAAATCGCCTACGCGTTTCGTCCTGTGATGAACTTTTTCAAGGCAAAAAGACGAAATGAGCTTTATTCTAAATTACGTATCTATAAACAGTGTTGGCAACCACAAAGACGCTCACAAATCATTTCAAACGATTAACAGAATATTTTAGTTTTTAGAATTCCTTCATGTGTAGTGCAATGTCACGAGATTTTAAAATTAAAGGAATTCAACCGTTTTCTTTGAATTTTTTTTTTTTTGTATGTTAGTTTGTTTTAGAATTCCTTCATGTGTAGTGCAAAGTCACGAAATGAAGGGAATTCAACCGTTTTCTTTGAACTTTTTATTATGTATGTTAGTCTGTGTAATTTCCATAAGTAAAGGTGAGATTGGAAAAAATCCGGGGTGCAAATTGATGTTTTGGTAGTTTTGGATAGCGGCGCTCTCGAGAACTTTTCTTCTGAATAAATTGTTTACTCTTTTTATTAGTGTGGAATTTTTAAAATCGAAATTGTGGTTGACTTTATTTATGTAAATCACTAATGCATTTGTTAGATTATTATTAGTGATGTTTCTTTTGTGTTCATATATACGTTTTTTTTAGATTTCTACTTGTTTCTCCGATGTAGATGGAGGAACAATTCCGGCAATTTATTCTGTATACACCTGCTTGTTCACCATTTTAATTTCGATTATTTTTAGATCTGATAATGTCCATAATAGTTTTCGAGGAAGTTGTTACTATGTGTGTGCTTTTTATATGAGATAGATTGTTTTGGATATTAGTTGCAAGGGAGTTGGTTGGTAGTATGATGTATTTGTTATTGTGTAAATTATTATTGATAACAGTTTTTCTTTTGTTGTGGTTGTATATATTATGTGCCTTTTCTTTTTGCATTGTGAATAAAGTAATATGGGTAATGCAAGTTTCTGAATGTGCTTTCTCTGTATTTTTCTTCCTTTGTTAAATATTGGGGGCTGCATATTCTTAGTGCTCTTAAAAATGAAGGTATATATATATATATATATATATATAGATATATACCATCTTCATATATATATATATATATATATAAATACCATCTTTATATATATATATGTATATATATATATAAATACTATCTTTATATATATATATATATATATATATATACCATCTTTATATAAATATATATATATATACACCATCTTTATATATATATATATATATATATATATATATATATATATATATGCCATCTTTCAAGTCCAGTTGTCCAACATAGGATCTGCTAGCTGCTACTCTCTTTAATTAGGGCAGCACTATCACCTCAACACTCTTGATACAGGCCTCCGTGCTGAGGTACGGTAGACCTCCTCGCTGCATCTGGGTAGACGATATATTGAGGTAGACCTCGCGCTATAGTAGCACCAAAAATCGAATGTAAACAAAAATCCCCGTTCTTTAAAAAATATCGGAATCCCACCCCTCTTATCTTATCCCTTTGTCAACTTTCTTCCCTAAAATATATATCTATATATATATTATCCCGTGACTCATGAGCGTCGTAGGAGCACCACAAGTACAACAGCCGCAGTAGAAGTGAGAAGATGAATGGAGGTATAACGTCGCTATCACTAGTGATCACTCCAAACACCTTCGTATTCACCATTAGACTCATCCATATACATTTTGGAGCTTCCGTTTCCAAATTTCTGGTAGAGTGAATTGCGACATGGACCGCTTTTTCTCACGGACGGTGCCCAACTAACACTTCTATACTGTACAGCTGATAAAACCAACAAAATACGCAAAATTTAAAATAAAGTGGCGACAATTTAACAATCGCACCATGTATTATCTGTGACTATAGGATGATGTAAATGATGAATATGATAATAATAAGAATGACTATAATATATAGTAGTAGTAATAATAGTAGTAGTAATAATAGTAGTAGTAATAATAGTAGTAGTAAGGAGAAAAATAATAATCTCATGGTATATTCTAGGCACAATTCTTCATATTTAGTATTACACCATATCACGTTGAATACACCGGTTCTGGCTCGATCACCAAACCTGGTCAGTACTGAGATGGGTGACCGCTTGCGAATACCAGGTTCTGTAAGCGTATAGTGACGGATGTGCGTTGTGGTGCAGTGGATATCGGCTCGGAAAGAGAAATCGGTGAGCCGAGTTCGAATTCCAGTTGAATACCCTGCATTCACTTAAGCACTGGTACCCTTGGGAAAGGTATTAATCCGTCCCTTTCCTCCAGTCATGGGTTAAATAACAGGGTAGGACTTGGAGACCCTGCCCTTAAAAACAAATCCCAATGAAACTTGATACTCGAAAAGAAAAAGTATTAATAGACACAAAACTTATATAAAAAAAAACAACAATAAATTGTTGAAAGAAAAAGGTATTACTAGTAATAAATAAATAAAATTTAGTTGGCAATAAATGACCCACCCAGGTTGATATGCCATAAAAACAAACCAACCAATCAATCATATTTCGTAAAAGCTAACCAGAGTACTGAAAGACGTGAAAATCTCATTTGAAACAAAGAAGAGTGCTGGATTGTTATGTGATGTATGTCCTTCTATTTGGCAGTGAATGTTGGACAATCTCATCAACGATGAAGGAGACGCTTGTGATTTGATTAAAGGATGCTGAGGATACCATGGTTCTAAGCACGTAATTGTTCCAACCATTACACTACGTCGAGACGTCGAGGTGCCCAAACCTTCAGCCATATGCATGCATATACAGTCAGAAAATGGTCATGACATATAGAGGGAGTTATATGCATTTATAATATATATTTAAGACTTGTCTAACTATTAATACTTATTATATATAATCATCCGGAACTCCTAGGTTTGTATTCAATCAAAAATAGTGGACATTAAGTTTCAGAATTTAACTGCTTTCAACTTTTCTACGATTCTTAGAACTTAGAAAAATGTGGGTGCATCTAGGATTTCTCTACTATGATTAACAATGCTGTACTAGGGTATAAGATTTAGAGTTATTCACAATCAGATACGAAATGCATTGTCGCTTTTACCAGCATAACTGCCGCCCTTAAAAACACTGCAGAAAATCATATAAACTATATTAGAACTGTCACCGGAGGAATTTTCACTTCTGTTCCTTGAAAAACGAAAGTTTTATTGGTGACAATGCGCTTACGGGTTTGGAATCGTTTTTTAAGGAGACTGACAAGGAATATGAGAACGCATTTCCAATTTATTGAGTATTTTTGTTTTAGCTTTTCTAAAGAAAAAGACTGTAAAAAGTAAAACCGACAACAAAAAAAGAAAAGAAAGAATCCTCTAAATAGCCAACCTGCTACTTCCCACCGTGGTAGTGGGAGCTCAATTTTTCCAGGAAGAGAAGCTCAAGCCCACCTCATGGCATCTCATGGCATATTCTAGGCACAATTCTTCATATTTAGTAAAAGCTAACCAGAGTTCTGAAAAACGTGAAAATCTCATTGGAAACAAAGAAGAGAGTGCTGGATTGTTGTGTGATGTACGTCCTTCTATTTGGCAGTGAATGTTGGACAATCTCATCAAAGATGAAGGAGAGGCTTGAGGCAGCAGAAATGTGGTTTTATTGAAGGATGCTGAGCATGCCGTAGACTGAGCACGTAACTAACGACAATGTGTTGGAGAGAATGGAAACGAGGAGAAAACTCATAATTAACATAAGAAAGAGACAGATGGGGATCCTGGTACACGTAATAAAGAAGGAGGGCCTAGAGAATTTAATACTCACGGGACGGATAGTACAAAAGAGAGACAAGGGAAGTAGCGCAATAGATACTTGATAGGCCTGAGTAAATGGATGGCAGAACGGGGTTTGGGGGAGATACCAAGGAGAAGAATTTTGAGAGCGACAAAATCGTTTACGTTCTGAAGTAACACGACACATGAAGAAGAAAAATGATCCTTAATTAACTGTTAATTTCGTAGCTTCTTGTTTTTGTTTTAAGTTGTTAATCTTTTTCTGATTCTTTCCAGTGCTTTCTTACCTTTGCACATCACCATATATATATATATATATATATATATATATATATATATATATATATATATATATATATATATATATATTATTTAGTTTTTTGTCATAATTAAATTAGACCAGTATATAGTCGTATTAAAAAGTGTTCAATACACTTATATAGTAGAACTTTTGAATATTGTTCATTTGTAAACGAGTAATTACGCAACCCAGCTTTCTACCTTTCGGTGTCTTCAGGCGATTTACAATAACTAATTTTACAGTTTTTTTTAAGACGCTTACAAAACGGGAACCTTTTAAAAATGCGTAATTTTAAAAATTAGCAGAAGTTTCTTAAAGTTTTACAACATTTTCATCCATGAATTTATGGTTATTCCATCTAGTTTTAAAACAGTCTTTGGTTGATTCCAAAGACATTTTAAAGTCTAGATAGAATAACTATAGGTCTACTACTGTACAAAATTGGCTAGCTTCGTGTGGAAATTGAACTTAAAATATGGAAAAAAAAAGGCATAACGTAGAATAGAATAAAAACAGTCAATCCTTACAACGGTGGATTAATATGTAGGCTATGCCAGAAAGAAAAGTTAGCTATTATATTATTCCCAAACAAAAATGAATTACTGAACGAAAGAACAGAAATCATGACCAAGTGTAAACATAACAAAAAAAAATACCTCTTAGGATCATACAAACAACTGTCCAAGTGCCGACTGCGGATGCAGCCTTTTCCTGTTATTGCAACCGGCAGCAAGGCCCCTGATTAGGAGGTTGTGACGAGCAATGAACCACCTCTTAATTGATGTTGTTCCCAGGTCTACCGTAACCCAGAGTGCTAGCACCTGTTAGGGCCCCAGCTATGGGCAAATAGTTAACACCCAAACTGGGGTCAAAACACTATGAAAGTATAAAAAATAGACTTTTATAGAAATGTGTTCATAAAAATAGACTTTTATAGAAAAATATACCTTTTTTAAGGAAAAATATTACCAGCAATAAATTTTTGAAAAAAAGTATTATCATAAGACATTTTTTAAGGAAAAAAATTATTAATAGCAATACATTTCTTAATACAATACTAGAAGACATCCTCAGTTTTCTAGAATATTTTTTTTTAATTTTCATCAAAACCCGACTAAATCATCCTTCTCACTATAACCGAATATTTAAAAAAATACCTTAAAACTCCACCTTTTTGGCCTTAAATAACCGACAAAGGTTGATATGCCATTAAACAAAACTTAAACTTTCCTGTTATATGTAAGTTAAGAACGAGACTTTGGAAACTGAAGAGGCCTAACACAGTAGCCAAAGTACAATACAAGAGACTCTGGAACGACGCGAATCTGAAGGAAATATATAGATGGTCTGAAAAGAAAATACGAGGGACTAAATGGTAACGGAATTTCGAAATAGGGCGCCCTATAAGAAACTTCCTGACATCACCAAACGACATCAACCCAAAGGAAAATGGAAGTAGAAGAAAAAACAAATGAACCTCAAATGAGATTTTCAACATTATGCAAAGGAGAGCGAAAACAACGCCAAGATATGACACTGAATACAGAAAATTATGCAAAGAAAAAGGAAGGAATGCAGATAGGCTAAAAAAACGGTTCAACAAAAAATGTGCAGAAATAGAGACAATGTGTATCACAGATAAAAGAGTTATGAATAAAAAATATGAAAAAAGTAAAATAACAAAGACATGTTCATCAACAGGATGCATCAAATCCAAGGACGGAACGCTCATATTAGAGAAATAAGAAAATACTTCAGCGATGGGATGAATATATTGATCTCTTTCACGAAGAAAGGGAACGACCGACAATACACAGAAATACTAACGGGCCGGAAATCTTTTTAAAAGTTTAGCCAAATTGAAGAGAAACGAAACAAAATGGCCTGGCGGAATTGTAGTAGAGATGCTGACATCCTTGGACAAGATTACAGAAATAATAAATTAAAAAGAATCTACAACAGTTGTGAAATCCCGGAAGTCCTAAGCAGCTCTATTTTCATAGCACTGCATAAGAAACCAGGCGCGAAAGAATGTTATCACCATCAAGCAATAAATGAGCTGGTTCTGATGAACACAGCGCGCAACAAAATCAGGCCAGAGATAAGGCTAGAACAGTGCGGATTCTTCAACGTTAACGGAAGAAGAAACGCAATATTTATGCTCATAATGTTATCATAACAACCAATACAAACACAGAAGAACGTGGACCTGTGTTTTATAGACTAAGCAAAGGCCTTTGAACAAAGAACGCCATATGTGTTCATTAAGTATCTCTTTTTTTCATACTTCATAATGTTATTTAACTAATTATTTTACTTTAATTATAGCGACATTAATATTTAATTTGCAAAGTTTTATGCAGACGAATAATGTTGATTTTGATATTTTTTTTTAATTTCAGACCCTAAGAACAGAACGTTTCTTCATCATCAAAGAAAAGCAATAAATCATATGCCTCTGAAATAGTGATGAGCTGGAAATAAAAGCCTTTGACTAAGATTAAATAGAAATCAAAGAAAATAGAATTAGCTCCAAATGTCTATCGATAACCTCAAGAACGTATTTTCCAATCTCCAATACACAAGAAGCCCGCCCAAAAGATATTTCAGGTTTGGAAATTCATTTCTAAAATTACGACTTAACAGACAAGTAATTTATTTTACTAACAAAAAACAAAGGAAGATGATTTAATGTAAATCCATTTGGCAGACTATTAATTGATATTAACGTTGGACAATCGAATCATTGAACGAAGAGATTTTACCAGTTAATAGCGATAAAGGAAGACTTTTTCCAATCGAAATGACTGTTAAGATAAGAGTGTAGAAATCCTTTAAAATTGCTGAGAATAAATTGCTTTATTGGATTTGCCATAAATTGATTTTATAACTGCGAACAGCTATTTTTTCTCTGTTTAATGTACAAGTATTTTGCAATGGAAAGGTACTAAAGATTATAAAAATCATTTAATGGGTCTGTAATCCAAGACATCGACAATGAAAATGATTCACCCTCTGCTTTCTCTCTCTCTCTCTTTCTCTTTCTCATTCTCTCTCTTCCACTCTCTTGCTCTCTCTCTCTCTCTCTCTCTCTTATTCTCCCTCACTCCTCTGTTATCTTAGTCCGTCTTACATCTCCCTCTTTCTCTCGCAATCTCTATCTTGATCTTCTTAAGTTTTTCTCTCACTCTCTCACCCTCTCTAGATCTCTCCCTCTCCCTCTATATCTCCCCCTCTCCCACACTCTCTCTCTCTCTCTCTCTCTCTCTCTCTCTCTCTCTCTCTCTCTAGCGCTCTCAAATTTATTTCTCGTTCTATAATAACAATAAGCTGGAAAATACTGAAAAAAGCACCTGCTTACAACAACATTACAAAAAAATGCCTACTTTGCCTACATGAGAAAGTAGCAATTATATCTCATACCCCACAAAAGAACTTACTAAACAAGAGATCTGAACTAATTTCCAAATGCAGACATGAAAATAAATACCTATTATCACAATTTATACCAAACGGATAAAAAAAAAAAACAAAAAAAAACACGTCTCTGCCATAGTAAAATTCATAATTAATACACCACAAATAAACACTAACAAGCATTACAAATTCGAATTTCTACCATTTAAATATACGCAACCACAAAAAATTAAAAAACAAGCCAATAACCGATTTTAAAACAAAACATAACAATATAAACTTAAATAAAATAATAGCAATTCTTACCTATCATAGTTTCACACAGAACCCATCAAAAGTACATATGTACGTACGAGAAATCGACAACTGTCTGCGCGTCAATATCGCTACACCATTCGAATACACCAACCGAATGCGTATGTATGTGTGCAACAGCACACATATACATATATATATACCGAACCCAGCACGATTCGCATGTGCATGTTTATGCAAGACTCAGTGAACAAACGCCCGTGCGTATGTATGTGTGTCCTTGCGCGCGTTGATGGGTGTACAAATGTATATATATATACATATATATATATAAGTGTCTGCGTCTCTCATGACGACAGATTTCCCCCACTTCCACAATAATACACGAATATACACAACCCTACATATAACCAATTTTTTTAAAAATTAATCAGTTTGTCTGACGATCGCAAGAGCGTGAAACCCAGGGTTACAAACTCACACCTATCTATATGAATATGTCTGCTCTATCACTGATATTGAGCGCTTTTAAATAAGTACCACGCATATATAATATGTCAACAATATAATATATATAACAAATTGCATATATATATATATATATTGATATTTATAATTATATACATACACTTTTCACACACGCACACACACACACAAACACACACACACACACACACACACACACACACACACACACACATATATATATATATATATATATATATATTAAACAATAAAACTCAAAATCACTTTATATGGGGTATAGCGTATTTTGGCAGGTGAACATGTCAGACTTCTGTCTTAAAGATCCTTCAAGACAGAAGTCTTTATTTTACCGTTATTATTATTATTATTATATATATATATATATATACATATATATATATATATATAATTAAGGGGTATCCTTAGTAGTTTTAAGCTAAATTACACGGGTGATCGTAATCAGATGAGAACTAAATGTTAGAATTTAACAGAGTATTAGAATGAAAATAAATTCGAAGAATTTACAAATCCATTGGTCATAATTTATTTCAAGAATATTTGTAAGAGATGATGATAATTTGCAAGGTAAATTCATCATCTGTTTAAAATATTCTCGAAATAAATTATCACCAATGTATTTGTAAGTTCTTTCAATTTATTTTCATTATATATATATATATATATATAGTCATCCGCAGACAGATCTGTTTCGCTGTATCACAGCTCATCAGTACGGTTAGACTCCGATTGCTTTTAACCCAGGATTGAAACCCGACCGAATTGGAGTCAGTCGATATATATATATATATATAATTCATAACATTAATATGTTATAATATCACTACAAAAGTAGACATTTTGTTTCGACACTATGTGTGTCTTACCAAGTTATAAATTCTATATGAATATTATTCTCTGTACTTTTTTGTTGAACACTTTTTTAAGAATGGATAAAGAATTTTATTCCATCCATCCCTACCATATATATATATATATATATATATATATATTATTATTATTATTATTATTATTATTATTATTATTATGTTGTCAATTTCATCTTATTTTTCTTTCTGCTATGGTCGTACTACCTACCAAGTCTGCAGAAAAGACCTAAGGCAGGTCGTGGTGTGTTGTTATTGCTCCATTTCCTGTTTTTTCTATCTCCCCTAACATCCCTGGTGTTACATAGACAAATTTCTTCTTAGTGTGTGGGCTGTACTTAACAAGACAATTTTTTGTATATCTCTTAATCTGGGGTTTCCAGGGATTCTTTCAATGTGTTATTTTGTTCCATTTTTTATTATTCCAAGTGCGCCTACTATCACTGGTACTATTCTTGTTTGCAATTTCCACATTTTTTTCTATTTCAATTTCCAGGTTTTTATATTTTGACAGTTTTTCGAATTCTTTGGTTGCTATGCTACAATCCGCTGGACAAGCCATATCAATAGGCAAGTTTTTTCTTTCTGGTTTTTAACAATAATGTTCGGCCTATTTGCTTCAATTATTATTATTATTATTATTATTAATTTTATTTTTATAATTATTATTATTGTTATTATAACTAATATTTTTATTGGGTACTCCTGATAGAGTTGCTAACCCTTTTTTTATTTTCTTCAACAGCGGAAATAATAACAACGGGTGTAAATTGAAAAGTTCTACGTATCCCTGTTTTGCATTTGGGAAAATCACATTTAGCTGAAGTAGACCACTACCAGTGTGTATGCGGAAACTAATCTTACAGAGCAAGATTTCACTTACCTACTTGGACACAGGAACTAGCCTAACAGAGCGAGATTTTAATTACCCATTTAAGGAAAGCACATTTCTCATTGGGACATTTGCGAGTCTATATCTACAAACTAATGTTTTGTAAGGGAAATTTAAACAGTAATTCTTAAAGGGCTTTTTCATCCAGTATTATTTCTTATTACCATTGACGTTAATTTTATTGGTCTCATGTGTTTATTTATCATTGTTATAATAACTATATAGTGAGCTACGATTAATGCGAAACAGTGGACTTCACAGTAGCCTGTTATGCTACCAGTGTTTCGACCTTTTCGGTTCTGTCAGGTGATTTGTTTTAACTGATGGCTTAATGGTTAACGCTTTTATAAGTTCATATCCAGAAGTTCAAAGTAAGCAAGTGGTTTGTTATTGGGAACGCTTTTATCCCCGTTTGTACGAGTTTATAAAATATTTTCTAATTTGTCTACAACCAGATATTATTTTAGGCCTGTCATTTTGTAATGTACTAAATAAAATGTACTAAATGAAATGTCTGAAATAAGGTATTGAGCACTTTCTAATACAACTGTTTACTGGTCTAATTTAAATCTGATCTATAACTGTTTAATATCTGTGTGTGGGTGTGTGTATCGCATATTTTCGCGTTTTAGACGACCATCAAATGCAAAAAATCACCCTTAATAATTGGAGATCATCTTATACTAAAATATTTAAAAAAGGAACATTAAATGCGTGTCGGTAGGCGAACCTCGGCCTAGGTACAATAACCAATAACGTAACAAAATGCTTATTTGAAGAATAATACCATACCAATGAAATCAATTTGACAGATGCCAGAAATGGATGCGGCACAAAGCCATATAAGGGAGAACACCCAGCCCGTAAGCTCGGACAAAAAATCTTGTCTGTGATTCCCTAGATGAGACTCTACCCTTAGGCGGAGCATCGTCTGAGTTCCTCTTCACTAAAAGGCAGAGAATCCGACAAAGTGAACGACTGACGTACACAATCGATCTCCTCATGCATCTCAGCTGAGAAACTGTAAATTTATAATTGCGTGCATATAACTGCGTTCACAGCAACATTTATCTACGCTAAACTTTCAATAGTCATGGTAGTGTTAATTATAGCAGTAATAATATTTAGAATGTTATAATATTCATTCGTCATTAAAAGATCATTATTAGTTTTATGTGAAATAATAACACGATTTAGGATTACACATAACCTTTATTTGTTAAATAAATCATCCTTTTGCATTTAAAACTTGTAAGTTACTATAAAGCTAGAAATTTCCCATTGAGTCATCAAAATTAATAAAACAACCCTTCTATAATTCATCAATTTCCTCACAATCATCAGTCTCTGATTGGCTTAGGGAGAATTTAAAAACAGACCGATTAAAAAAAATGTTGAAAGTGGAATTGACAATTATCTTACATTATCGTATCGTATTTCTTTTAATCGTATCACCACGAGCAAGGCGGTAATGCCACTGATGTGCAGGGGGCTACATAAATGTAAAAAGATTAATTAGAAGAGAGTGAAGAGGAAGACGAACCAGTTATAAAGGAGCAATAGAAGGATGGGAATACAGGTGTGATGACAGTTTCAAAGGTGGAGAGAAAGGAAAGGATATACGGGGTGGTGAAAGAACTAGAGTCAAGTGGTTAATAGATGAGTATTGACATTGCATTTAAAGTCCTGGAGGTTGTAGCCGTCAGGAAAGCAAGAATATGGGAGCGAGTTTCACAGGCAGGAAGTGCGGGAGAAGAATTAGTGGTATTTTGTGATTGTCGATGCAGTATAAATATATGGTCATTGGGACACAAGGCTATTTGTAACTGCTTAGATAGTGGAAAAGAAGAGGAAGAAGAACTGTCAGTATTCTCAGAAGATCATGTGATGAAACGTAAACAAAATAATGGTTTCCGTTTTAGGTGACGTGTCTAGGAAAAATACGATAAAGAATCAGTTGTTATTTCATTTATATTGATTTTCTAAGGATACACTAATTAACAACATTTCCGATGATAGCATCTTTTTATAAACAATAAGCAGTCATCTTAGGCTACAGGTATAGAATAAATTTTTGAAAAATTGCTCTATTTTTCTTCGTCTTATCTAAAGATTGCCTTATACGTAGAAATATGTAGTACCTTTATTTCGTAACTGTTTTATGTTAAATGTAGCAAAAGAAATAAAATGATTGACCAAAACTCAGAGATGAATCATATTCAAATATTTAATTTACGATAAACACAAAATGATATATACACAAAATTTACATTTTTTTTTCATTCAAAACAGAAAACAGACTTTATTACTGGCAGGCGAAGAGTTACGAAGGGGAAGGAAGGTATCAAATATCTTTACCCAGTTAAGATAGCAAAGAAGTTTAAGTGCTATACTTTTTTAAATCCTCAAATGTGTATATAAAGAATAATTATTAGTTTACTCAGTTTAAGGGTTGAAAATATCTGTTTACTCATATAGTTCCATAAGGTTCTCTTTCAGGTTTTAGTTGGTCGGCAACTTTTCTTAGAGATTCTTTTGGCTGGATGCACAGATCCACGAATCGGGACAGAGTTGATAATGTCAGCAAATTCTGTTAACAACTGACTACCCTCTTCCCAAAACCTATTTTTATAGGGGCTAACACCTAATTTGCATATTCTAAAATCCTTTGGAATTCTCTAGATTTTACTCGAATTTTCTCGGACATTCTAGCATCTTCCAAACGTCCTATTTCTAATTTTCTTATGTTTATGACTACTTCCTGAATTAAACTTTTTTGTAATAACAAGTAGGACTCAAACGAATACATTACTACAACTTTTTAGACATTATTAATATTATTTTTATATATAAATGCATCCTCGTAACAGTAACGCATAGTTATGACTTCATAAAATTTAAATGGCTTTTCATTCTGCACCGAATAAAATAAAATAATTGCCAGTGTATGAAATGTCTTGAAATTCGACATGTCAGTTGCCACGTTGTGAATTTGAAGCTTTAAAATGGACTGAAAACTTGAATTGTTAGACAAATTTTAGAATAATTATCTCCGGAAGAAATATCACACTAATCTTTCAATAATCTAACTAGAAATTACATATATACATAATGCGATGAGTAAATTGCTGTAATTTTATATTTTTAATTTTTCTCATACGAGTTGTTTGTTTTTTATTCTGTCGGATTCTCTGCCTTTTGGTGGAGAGAAACTCAGACGATACCCCGCCTAAGCGTAGAGTCTCATCTAGGGAATTACAGACGAGATTTTTTTGTCCGAGCTTACGGGTTGGGTGTTCTCACTTAAATGGCTTTGTGACGCATCCATTTCTGGCATCTGTCAAGTGGAATCATTTGGGCACCGTCTGTAAGAAAAAGAGTACAATGAAGAAATTTGAAAATAGAATGCTGTACTGCATGAAATTTGCGCAAGATATTCCAATATTCCAATGTAGAATGTGCGTTGTGGTGCAGTAGATATCGACTCGGAACGACAAATCGGGGCACCAAGTTCGAATTCCAGTAAAATTCCTTGCATTCACTTACGCGCAAATACCCTTGGGAAAGGTATTAATCCGTCTATTCATTCCAGTTATGGGTTAAATAATATGACAGATTGGGTTCTATAGCCTTGGTTGGCAACCGGTCTACCGCAGAAAGCAATGGCAACTACTGCTGGATAAAGTTCTGCTCAGTCTGTCATGTCTTTTTCGAGACATGATCGCCCAAGCGTGTTTCACGTATGGCACTTAACTGACTGATTCCAATACTTACATTTCAGAGTGTTTTGTATCAATCAGAGGAGAGTGCACATTATTCGCAAAGTTTTGAATGAATCTAATGGTGATTACGTAAGTATTTACTAGTGATGGCGATGCCTCCATTCGTCTTCTAAAAGGACCAGACTCAACACGGAGGCCTACATCAAGTGCCTGGAGACGGTAGTGTGCAGCCCTGTACTTACTTATACTTGTAGCGGAATTCACCCAGGGTGGACTGCGCCGGTTTCTTCCCTAGAATAAATGTCATGTATCTTTTTGCCCCTACAAGCGGTCCCAGGCACATGTGGTGTGAAGTTTGTCCCGACGTAATGTGGCTTCTCTCGGTCTATTCTACAAATATTGTCAGAGCAAATGCCTGGTGCTCAATCTACATGAATCTAAGTGCGTTACTAGCTTAGCAACTAGGTCTTACCTTTTTAGTGCCAATATCTTATTGTAACAGAAGCATTTACCAAAATTATACAAAAATATCTAAATTTGAATAGGATGTCTGATACTGAACACTATGTGTAGGTTGAGTCAAAATATTAGTCAGGATTAAACCCTTTGTTGTATCGCCGAGGTGGAAGGACAATAAACAGGAAATGTGTACTGAGTATCTACAGCACATATCCTTGCTAAGGGATATTAATACAATAAAACAAACACCTGAAAACAGAAAAAAAACAATAATAGAAAAGAGACGTTAAGTCGTTAGAGACGCCGAGTACACAGTCCGATAATAATCGTCAATGACACTCCTAAGGTATCAACCACCACGCCAAATATACAGATGCCAGAGGCAGATGTTGCAGGAAACCCATTTAAGTAAGAAAACCAAGCCCGTGAGCTCGAGCAAAACTTCTTGTCTGCTTTTCTCCATACGAGCATCGTCTGAGTTCCTCTCCACCCGAAGGCATAGAATCCGACAAAGTGAACGACTGATGTACGCAGTCAATCTCCTCAGAATATCAATGACACACCGAATTATTTACGGCCTCCTCACCTGAGCGGCAGCCCTAGGTAGATGAGACACAAGGCCAATTCAGTCAGTTAAGCGCCATACGTGAAATACGCTTGGGCGATCATGTCTCGAAAGAGGCATGACAGACTGGGCAGAAGATTATCCCGCAGTATGTTAATTGCTTTCTGCGGTAGACTGGTTGCCAGCCAAGGCTATAGAACCCAATCTGTCCTGTTATTTAATCCATAACTGGAAGGAATAGACGGATTAATACCTTTCCCAAGGGTATTTGCGGGTAAGTGAATGCAATGAATTCAACTGGAATTCGAACTCGGCTCTCCGATTTCTTGTTCCGAGCCGATATCCACTGCACCACAATGCACATCCCAAGGCCAATTAACGTGGGTAAAAACGATCCCGTAGGATCGGACAAAAATTCTTTTCCCAAGCCTTGTCTGGGTTCCACTCCGCCTGAAGGCAGACAGTCCGACAAACTGAACGACCGCCACACCCAGTTGTTCCACGCAGAATGTCAAAGCAGTTCGAATTATTTACATTATGGACAGCCTCTCCACCTGGGCAGAAGCCAGAGGTAGATGCAGCACTAAGTCATTTAACATGTGTAAAACCGAGCCCGTAAGCCCGGACAAAAATCCTTGGCTGCTTTTTTTCCCCAGACGAGACTCTACTCTTCGGCGGAGCCCCGCCAGGGTTCCTCTCTGCACGAAGGCAGAGAGTCCGAAAAAGTGAACGACTAACGCACGCATTCGATCTCTTTAGACTGTCAATGTCAATCCGAAATCCCAGACTGCTATTAGACTTAATTTTCATAACTACTCCGGTAGACAGATCATTCCAAGTGTGTTAGCTGCTCTAAAACACCCTTATCTGGATTTTGTCCAGAATATCAAGATTCACAGTAAAAGGACCAGATCAAATACAGCAACAGTACACGGACAAATGCTAAATTTATAAATGTGCACAATGGATTCTGACGAGACATTTTTGTCACGGCAGAGTAAAAGAAATTTCATCACGGCAGACGTTGTAATAGATTAGATATGGTCGCTTCACTTCATGTCAGTGGAAATATGAGGCCAAGAAAGCGTAGACTGTTGCTCTCATGGTGTTCAGCATGAGCCATCCTGATGGTAGGCAGAACAAGTTCTCTGTAGTGATTAAATGAATGCAGTTTAGTTTTGAAGGGGTTAAAATTTACAAGACATTTCTTTTCGGTTAACCATTGATTGGAGGCCCTTTTTCATGAGCAGTTATCAGGTTTACTTTGTCAGATCTGTTGGGCTTTGTGCTAAGACGAGAGCAAATTGTAATGTCATCTGCATAAATACCTCATTGAAACTGGTGACATCAAGGATATTATTGATGATTATAAACAGCGTAGGTCCAAGAATATAGCACATCATATAAACACTGTCAATGTTGAAAAGTGAGGATATGGTATCAATACTTCCTTTTTTGGTCTGATCTCACTTTTGTAGAGATTGAGTGTGACAAGAGGAGCCAGGTACTTTCTGGAACGGCTACATTTTTCCAGCGTCATGGGCGGTGGATCGTATATTTGAGTTTCCACTTATGATCACGGATAAACTTGAGACGTTCAGCCATAAATTTTCTTACATTTGATATTTAGTTCTTTCTTATCGTATTCTATCACTATCTTCTATAATCTAAGAGTTCATTCAGTAAACACCAAAAGTTTCCTGAATACAAACCTCAAGCCTAGTCAGGGGAAAGATTTTGATGGCCATGTATTATAAGCAGCCTCCTACAATCTGAAAGGGGTTTCGTCTTTACATAACCCATAAAAGGGTTTTAGTCTGGGTTTAAACATTATCGTCACCATATATACACATAAACTGTGCCTCTTGCTTAGTAACACTTACCTCTAGTAGCTCTTGGGCTTTGTAAAGAGTGAAAATCATTGTAAATTAACGTAAAGATTTCCACAATGCCATAAAACTTCTTTTTTTATAATCATTTTACCCCAAACAAGTCGCAGAGGGTTACATAAAAGGTGAGGGATGAGAAAGTGGAACAAGTTACAGAGAGTGTCAGAGAATGGATAAGAGAAGGATGAGAACACTGATGTGAAGAGAGTTGCATGAGATTAGAGTGGGAAGGGAGAAGAACATGATAAATGGGTTGTCAGGGAAAGGATGCGAGTCAAGCAGATAATAGATGGCAATTGATATTGCATTTAAATTCATGGGGATTGTAGCTGTCAAGGAGGCAAGTACACTGAAGGGAATTCCATAGGCGGCAAGTGCGAGAAAAGAAGCTGAGGAGTAGAAGTTTTGGTTACATTTCTTCGGTTTTACTGTAAAATGTTGAGACTTTGTCGCTAGTTTAGTAGATCAAGTAAATTTATGCAGAAGGGGCACCAGGGAGCTATGCTCATCGAAGCAGAAGACATTAAAGTATTTGTAGCAGAGACAGAGGGAAGCCACATTGCGTCGGTGTGAAAATGATTAGAGTTGAGCTACCAGGTCGGGATCAATTACATTGCAGATTTTCCGTTGAATTTTGAAAAAACCTGAATTTTATAATTAGATACATGCAACTCAATCCAAACTTTTCAACCTTGATAGAATTCAAAATTTTTTACGAGATTCAGTAAGGGAAGACATTTTTCACTTTGCTGCCTCTTTCTCTATACTGGGTCACTCTGTTATTTCTACAGCGAACGTTAAGTTAAGCGCTTTTGTTTTGATTCATGGTTTCGACCATTACAACTATTACACGCCGTGCTTCGTCGGTGAAATCGAATCAGTCACATTTCATCCCCAAAACTGCTATTTGAAGAACATATTCCTGCAGAGATGCTTCCCTCAATACTGCAATATTAACTTATTCAAATGAATCAGGTCAATTGTTATTAATTCCCCTTATCATTGTTACGAGGATGCATTTATATATAAAAATAATAATAATGTCTAAAATGTTGTAGTAAGGGACTCTATTGAGTCCTACTTGTCATTACAAAAATGTTTTAATTCATGAAGTAGTTGTAAAAATAGAGAAATTAGGAATAGAACGTTTTGGAAGATGCCAGAATGTTCCAGTAAAATCGAGAGAATTCTAAAAGATTCTAGAATATGCAAATTAAGTGTTAGCCTCTATAAAAAGATGCTTTGGGAAGAGAATAGTTAGCTGTTAAAAGGATTTTCTGATATTATCAACTCCGCCTTTAATTCAAGGATTTATATCCAGCCGAAAGAATCTCTAAGAAAAGTCGCCGACTAAATAAACCCGAAAGATAACCTCATGGAACTATATGGGTAAATAGATACTTTTGACTCTTTCATTGACCATACTGGAAATTATTCTTTATCTACACCTTTAAGGATTTCCAAAAAGGTACAGCACTTAAAATACTTCACTAACTTAACTGGTAACGATACTGACCCTCCCTTTCCCTTTCGTAACACTTCGTCTTCCAGTAGTAAACTCTGTTTTTCTTTTTGAATGCAAAAATTGTATATTTGTAAATATTTTTATTTAATGCTTTTGTAAATAAAATATTAGTACGTGATTTTTAAACTCTGAGTTTTGGTCAATCATTTTTGTTTCTTTTGTTACACTTAACACGTAAAAATCATATTATTCTCAGCTTCAGTCACTTTCGCACTAATATAATGTAGCTTTTCTCTGCTTTTTCTATAGAATTGTTTGATGAACTTTTCTTTATGGTGACTAGACTTTATGAATTTAAGCGCAGTACAAAGGACTACTAAATAAACTGCAAGAAAATCGAATGCATGGTCATCAGCAAAAAGATCAGCCCAAAACGCCAAAAACAGGTGGCGGATGCTCAAATCAAGCAGGTAGAAAAATCTAAATACCTGGGAAGTGCTCTAACAGAAGACGGAAAGTGCGACACAGAGATCCGAAGGTGAATTGGCGAAGGACGCGTTCCAGAAGCTGAGAAGAGTATTAAGAGACAGGAAAATTTTGCTAGAAACAAAGAAAAAGAGTAATGGATTTCTTTGTGATGCCAGTTGTTCAATATGGCAGTGAATGCTGAACAATCTCATCAAATATGAAGGAAAAACTTGAAGCAACTGAAATGTGGTTCTGCAGAAGGATGCTACGAATATCATGGATTGAGCATGGGAGAAATGATGAGGTTTTGGAAAGGATGGAAACGAAAATAAAATTAATACTGAACATCAGGAAGAAACAGCTAAAGTTTCTCGGACATGCAATGAGGAATGATGGCTTGGAAAACCTGATACTAAAGGCCAGATAGAGGGAGGGACAGACAAGGGGAAACAGCGAATAACTTACTTGACTGACCTGAGCAAGTGGATGATAGAACGGGGGCTGCGTGGTGTAACAAGAGAAAGCGTGCTAAGAGCCACCAGGGATAGGGTGACGTGGAAGGCCATGATCGCCTAGGTCCTGAAAAGACAAAGCACATACAAGAAGAACTATTGTCAGATGTGCTTTGTGGCGCAGTGGATATCGGCTCGGAAAAAAGAATTGGAGAGCCAATTTCCAATTCCAATTGAATTCGTTGCATTCAAATACAGGCAAATACCTATTGATTAACTAGCAGGACAGACTGGGTTTTATAGCCTTGGTTAGCAACCAGTCTACCGCAAAAAGTAATGTAAACCTACTGCAAAAAATTTTTCTGTCCAGGCAGTCATGTCTCTTTCGAGACATGATCGCTCTAGCGAGACATGATCGCTCTATCACGTATGGCACTTAACTAACTGACTGACTAGTTGGGCGGTATAATCTCATCATTTTACCGTTGAAATGGTCAAAAGTAACCGTAACTTCTCTGCTGACAGTGTCTTTTCCCTCATTTCTCGCTTGTGGAACTCTCTTCCGTCTCCATACTTTCCAGCTAACTTCCATCTTCAAACGAGCGTTTCGTTCGTTGATATCACTCAGCTTATTCGTCATAATGGTAATGATAAACTTCTACCTTGAACTTTAATAGTGAAAGGAAAAATACGGTTTTATGTATTAAAGGTTCATCTCACGTATGACCAAACTGAGGAAAAAGTGTGAAGATCTGGCGTGCCATTCTATCCATTGGGAAGTGTTAACCTGCTCTGATTTACAGGCTTTTAACTGGACTTAATAGATTTTTTTTTTCAGTTGAAATATATTGTCTGGATAAATGGCAATTTTGAGAACAATGCCGTTTTGTATTTGACCATATTATATATTTTCAATTATCAGGTTTTATGTCATTCGCTTTATCTCATAAAATCATTCTAGCAATAAAATATTTCTTTTACCTTCTCATAATATATTAATGCAACTTTTTTTATTGCTGTCATATCTTCTGGGAAATTATTAACCTTAAAAGATATCAATGCCTATAATAATTATCAGTACAGAGTACAAGAGATGAATTGTGGTCTAAATGAAACAAAAAAGAAAACAAAACTGACATCTCATATTTACAGAAATATTTACCAAAATTACACAAAAACATCTTGAAATGCTAAGAGTAAATTTATTCAATAAGAACGCCATTGGCTTAAACCAATTCCAGAAAATTTTAGAATCTCCTGCAGCTCTTCTGTTTAATTTGGAGTCATGGATACGACGGTAAACTGCATCCGGCAGCAATGCCTATGATTGAGAGGTTGTGAGGAGCATGAAACCCCCTCTTATGTTACTGTTGTTCCCTGGTCCACTCTGACCCGGAGTGGTAGCACCTGTTAGGGTCCTAGCTATGGGAAAATAATTAACCTCCCAAACTGTGGTCAAAACACTATGAAAGTATAAAAATAGACTTTTATAGAAATATATATGTAAAAATAGGCTTTATAGAAAAATATACATTTTTGAAGGAAAAAAAATTGTTGCCATTACATTATGTTTTAAATCTTTCAATATTCTGTATTAACTTTTAGCAGCTAGATTATATTGTTATCAAATAATGATATTTACTAATCATAAATGAAAAACTTACAATTAAATAACACTCGGTGTTTTAAAAAGAATTTCGATTTTTTTGTATGTAAATTTTATAAATACAGATGATTATAAACAACATTGCCAGAAAATGAGGTTTTTAACTATAGTAAGTTTAAAGTTAAAAGTTCTTGGCATTAAAGCTACTTTTCCATCATCAAAGACTAAACTATCGCCCGGTTCACACTCCACCCACATCTATTGAACAGGTGAAGAGGCTCATCCCTTGTTTCCTGTTTAGGATGCGGTTTCCGATTTTCCCTTTTCAAGTCTTTTCACTCTTTTTTTATTTATTTTTTTTTTCCAATTGGAGTAGATAGACTAAACTATCGCCCGGTTCACACTCCACCCACATCTATTGAACAGGTGAAGAGGCTCATGCCTTGTTTCCTGTTTAGGATGCGGTTTCCGGTTTTCGCTTTTCAAGTCTTTTCACTCTTTTATTTTTTTTTCCAATTGGAGTAGATAGACTAAACTATCGCCCGGTTCACACTCCACCCACATCTATTGAACAGGTGAAGAGGCTCATCCCTTGTTTCCTGTTTAGGATGCGGTTTCCGGCTTTCTCTTTTCCATTCTTTTTACCCTTACGTAGCCCCCTGCGCATCAGTGGCGTTATCGCCTTGCTTGGGGTGATATGATTAAAAAAAAAAAAAATTATTACCAGCATTAAATTTCTTAATACAAAACTAGAAGATATCTTCTGTTTTCTAAAATACAAAAAAATAAAAATAAAATTTCTTTCATCAAAATCTGATTAAATCAACCTTCTTACTATAACTGAACATTAAAAATACTTCAAAACTCCACCTTTTTGGCATTAAATAATCCAAAGTGGTTGATATGCCATTAAACAAAACTCAAACTTTGTTTAATTTGGCCTCCATGTTTAATTTGGTTAATCTTTGGTTTCATTTCATCTTAGGTGTTACAAACGTTTTTTTTTTTATCTTTTTTCTTTTCGCTCAACTGCCACCCAACACATAATAATCAAGGAATTGCAGTCTGCGCAGTTAGGTGACCATATGTGAAGAGTGATGTGTTCTCAGAAACTGTCTGACCACCACCATGACTGTTGCCAGTCATAGGGTCTTCCAGCAGCCACCCACTTGAGCTAAGGCAGCACTAACTCCTCAGGCACTTGATGTCGGCCTCCAGATTGTTTTTGAGGACCTCACCCACAAATTTGATTGTTTTTTTTTTATCAAAATGAGTATTCTGAACTGTTGTACGTTCTTAATCACCATTAAACTCCAACAACTTTTTCCAAATCTTCTGCACTTCCCCTCAGTTTGTCACCCAAACATTCTAAAATGTTCGTATTTTTGCACCCGGCGCGAACTCCAAGCAGTACAGCATGCCGTTTCCAAATTTCTGACGGAGTGAATTACGCCATGTTGCTCTTTTTCTCACAGACGGTGCCTGACTGTCCATTCTATGCTGTGCAGTTGACAAAATTTAAATACGAAAGAAAAAAACGGGCATGCAAGAAATTAAAAATATAAAATGGCGACAATTTAACCAGCGCAACCAGTTTTTACCTCTCAATCAAGTCTTGTTATTTTTCATGAATTTTTTCGCAACTGTCTTTTGTCCACTGCACTCTCTCTCTCTCTCTCTCTCTCGCACACACACACACACACACACACACACACACACACGCACGCACACATACACACATTTTTCTAATCTCTCTGTTTCTTTTTTTTTACGTTCGCCTTCTCTTTTTCTCTTTCTCTTTCTTCCTCACGCTCTCGCTGTCTTTTGCCCCTACATCTCTCTTATGCTCACTTCCTCTCATTTTCTCTTTTTGTCGGGATCTCCTCTCTCATTCTCTTTCACCTTTTCAAAAGCTCTCGATTTGTTTCTCTCATTTTACATCCACATCTCACTCTATTTTTCGTTCTCTGCCTTTCTCTTCCTCCCGGTTTTTTATTCACTCTCTCTATCATTCTATCTTCTTTTTCTTCTCCATCATCCCCCTCTTTCTCTCTCTCGCTCTCTCTCTCTCTCTCTCTCTCTCTCTCTCTCTGTCTTTATTTTTATTTTCTTTCTCTCTTTCTTACCTTCTTTATAGTTATTCCGCTTCCTCTTTCTATCTTTAATTTTGTCTTCTACTTTTTCGTTCTTTCTTTTTCTCTTTTTCCGTTAGGCTTCTCCCTCTTTTTCTTTTCCTTTGTCTTTTTCTTCCTTTCTGTATTACCTTCCCCGCTATATGTTTTCCGCTTACTCTTTCTTTCTCACTTTATCTATCTATCTATCTATCTATCTATCTATCTATCTATCTTTATTTCTTGCTTTTTCTTTCTTTAACCACTATCTTTATTCTCTCTTTTTCGTCAGCATCCTCTGTTTTTCCCATTTATACTGCTGCATTAAAATTCTCTCGTGCATCTAACAACTTTCTTCTTCTTCTTCTTCTTCTTCTTCTTCTTCTTCTTCTTCTTCTTCTTCTTAAGCATTCTTTATTTTATCAAATTTTTCAAATACTTTCTTTGTCTTCACATCATTCTACTTTTCCTTCTCTCTATTAGCCTTTCTAACCCCTCCACTTCTCTCTATCTTTCATTTTCAATTACCATCCAATGTCAAGGAATTTCAATTGAATGGAAAGTTTGGATCGAAAAAGCACTGTGCATTTAGTTATAAAAATGATTTGAAAATTCATTTCGATACACGAATCATCAAGAAAATTCGACCTACCGTAGCATGGAATGCTGGCAGGCAGAGAAAACCTTATTAAGCAATTCAATAAATGAGCGGCCATTTTCTAACTTAACGCTCGTCATTTCATTCGTTCAAATATGGCCTCCAGCGTCAAGTATTAATAATATCTCCGTGACTGAGCTAAACGGGGGCATTAAAATGAAGAATAAATGGTTAAATCAGCACTTCTGATATTAACGCTTAATTCCGTTCTCGTCTTTTCGTTTTTCTTGTTTTACATTTTCGTCGTTTTTTTTTTTTGTTTTTTTTTTCTTGGTTTCTTTTTTTCTATTTTTCTTTCTTTGCAGTCTTTATTTTATTTTTTTATTTTCTAGAATTTCTTTCTTTATCTATTTCTTCTTTTTTATTTTGCCTTCTTACAGGTCATTTTCTCATCCTCTTTCTTCATCTTCTAATTTGCTTTCTTCGTCTTTGTCTTTTTTTACATTTACCATAGTTGTTTTTTCTTCATTCTGTTTTTAGTCCTCTTTCTAATTCTTTCTTCTTCATTTTTCTCTACCTTTTTTGCTATTCATTTATTTCCTCATCTCTTCTTTGTTCTTTTCTTGTTCGTTCTTTTCTTTTTTCTTCTGTGTTACTTGTGATTCTTACCTTTTTTCCTCTCTTCTAGATGATTTATATTCTTCTCCATAGTTTCTTTCTTTTTCTACTTCTCTTCCTTCTTGTACAACCTTCAATTTCTCTTCCTTCTTACTCCTTCTTTTGCTCTTTCTTCTTCTTGTGATTCCTCTTTTTGTTCTTAAATATATGTCCTGTCAAACGGTCTCAGTTTCACTGGCAATTTTTCTTATACTAATTCCTTTGAAAGGAATTTATCAGGCAAGCATTGTCATATCAACCCGAGAATAATTGTCTAAATGAAATCATATTAGCTCAAACAAAAATCCATTTTTGTTTTCATTTCCTTACTATTGAGCCTCTCAAATTTCTTGATATTATGATTTCAGCGTTTTTGTTTTGTTTTGTTTGTTTTTGTTTTTTGTTTTGTTTTCTTTTGCTTTTTTTATTTTTTTATTTTGTTGTATTTTTGGCTAAGTAGTTTGAACCGATTCTGTAGAATTTTTAACTATTTAACCAGTCATTTTTCTCGTGTTTCTCTTTTATCGCCACTACCTTGTCCCCAGCCATTGAGCTTATCAAGTTTCCCAAGTTTACTCACTTAATCCCCGTTTGAAATTCACTTCAAAGTATGAATTACGTTTGAAACGATGCCAACGTGAACGGTAGAAGCTTTGAAAATATTACAGATTTCAATTCATTTGACGTAAATGATTCGGATTCTTATTCATTTTGAGTGTAAGGCAAATTTTGAACAGACAATATGAAGTATTTTGAAATGTTTAATCTTCTATTTCAGGGAGAGTTGCGGTTCAGAAAATCTAAAATGATGAATGATTCTCTATTGCCGTTGCTTGATTGGTTTATTTGTTTGTTTTACGGTTTAGCAACCGTTTGTCTTTTTCTTCTTTTACTTTTCCGTCGCTCTTTTTTCTGTATCGGTTTCTTTTTCCTCTTTTTCCTTTTTTGTCAGTTTTTATTTATTTTTCTACAATTTCTTCTTCTTCTTCTTCTTCTTCTTCTTCTTCTTCTTCTTCTTCTTTGCCTTTTTCATCATAACCATCTTAAAAGTCTTAATGAAATCATGCTAGTTCAAACAATAAATCCATTAATAATATTTTATATTTTAAAGCGGATATATATTCTGGATTCTAAGAATAAATCTTTAGGGAAATATGCATTAAGGATTTCTTTTAGCGATAACAATGATTTTCCCAGATGTCCAACAATTTAAAACCTCGCTGGGGTAAAAAATAGATTAATACGTTTGCCAAGGGAATTCTCGCGTAGGGAAATGGAAGGAATTCGACTTGATTCTCTCAGTTACTGCCCTTTCTTTTTTTTTTTTTTCTATTTTTGTCATTAAAGAACTTGCGAGGTCAGGGCTCTCCATGCTTCAACATTTGGACAGTTTTCATATTCATTAAGTCTCAAAAATCAATCACTTGTATACATTCATGAAAAACATATTAGACTAAACAAAATTACATGATCAGGCTTGTTCAACGAGAAACAGACACACACATACATGTAGATAGATAGATAGATAGATAGATAGATAGATAGATAGATATTGAAAACAAGATGTATAATATAAACAATTATATATATAAATATGTATATATGTATGCGTGTATCTATATTCATCATCTATTTCAGTCGATTCATACATTTATATTGACTTTAAAGAGTCCCCAAAACGCCATGTGCAATAGAAGAAACTATTAACATAGAACCTGCGGTTGCATCTAGCCATTTCAACCGTACAATGAAGAAACCTTGCCACCAATCTAGTTTTCTTTCTTTTATATACCGTTTCTTTTTACGAGGTAGGCGATCATGGACCTCCACTTACCTCTATCCCTTGTCGCTCTTAACACATTTTCTCTTGGTATCTCGGCTCGGAACGAGAAATCAGGGAGCCGAGTTCAAATTCCGGTTGAATTCATTGCATTCACTTACGCGCAATGGCAACCTACTGCGGGATAATCTTCTGCCCAGTCAGTCATGTCTCCTTCGAGACATGATCGCCCAAGCGTGTTTCACGTATGGCACTTAACTGACTGATCTCTTTCAAACTCCGCTCTGCTATCCGCTTGTGCAAGCCCATCAAGTATGTCTTAATTTGCTTTGCCCATGTCTCTTTTTCCCTCTATCAGTCGCATGAGTATTTGATTCTCCAAGCCTTCCTTCCTTATTACGCGTCTCAGAAATTTAGCTGTTTTTTTCCTGGTGTTAAGTATAAGTTTGCTTTTTGTTTTCATCCTCTCGAAACCTTGTCGCTTCTAACATGTTCGGTCCATTGTATGTTTAGCATCTTTCTGTAGAACCACATTTTGGTTGCTTCGAGTCTCTCCTTCATCAGTAAGGAGATTGTCCAGCACTCGATACCATATAGGGAGACAGATATCACATAACAGTCCAGTATGCTTTTCTTTGTTTTCAACGCAATCTTTCTGACTTTCATTTCTCTGCTCAGCTTTTGAAATTTATCTTTGGTCATACTACTACGTCTTCGGATCTCTGTGTCGCACTTTCTGTCCTCTGTCAGAACATTTTTTAGGTATTTAAATGCATACACATGCTTGATTTTAGTATTCCGGATGTATTGTTGGTATTTTGGGTTCCTCCTGGGCATTCAGTTTTCATGTAGTTTATGTTTATTTCTTTCTTATTGCTTTCTCTTTCTATTTTCTGTAGGAGGTCCTACAGAAGGTAGAAAGAGAAAGCAATAAAAAATAAATAAGCATGTTGCTATCAGCACTTTTCATGCCTGCTATCGGCACTGTGTCACCTGCGTATCTTACATTGTTAAGATTGGGTCTGCGAATGACGAATTCTCACAGGACTTCTAGTTATTTCAGACTTGCTTGGTTGTGCAGGTTGAACAGATCCGGTGAGTGGACACATCCTTGTCTTAGTTACAGTACTGTTTTTAAATTTATAAATCTAGATACAAAAGATAAATGTTCATCAGACCAATTGCTGTGATAGTATTTTTTATAAAATGCACAGGGAAGGTACGTTACGGCGTTTGGGAAGTGACTGAAGCCGAGAAACTAGGTTAGGACTAATAACATTGCAGACTCTTCACAGGATTTTATCAAGAATCTCTAAATATACAGTAGGGGCACCAGACCAAATCTGGCAATAATATTCAAAGCAAGGACGAATGGTAGACTTATACATATATAAGATAGATCCTGGTGAGAAAAATCGTCTAGCACGACATACCTGCTAAAATTGATACAATATACCGATTCCACTTCATATCAGCGGAAAACGTTAGCTGCAGAAAGCGCAATAAATCACTCCCATAGAGGTTAGCATCAGCCATGTTTATGGGAGGCAAAAATATTCTCTCAGACGATTAAAAGAGAGCGTTTCGGAAGCGTTAAAGCTAACAAGCCCCTCCATGTCCTATTTAACAACAATATTATAAACTGTAACTATTCATTTTTTTTTTTCTTTATATTTGATATTTCTAGTTTGGCTAACGTTTTCACGCTTGTTTCCTAAAAGTCCATGGAAATTTATTTGCAGTTTTCAACCTTGAATCGATCGATTTTCACTGGAAAGACTTTGCTTTATGAGAGAAAGACTTCGTAGAAACCAAAAAAATAGACATTGTTTCAATAGCTAAAAGGTTAAGACAGGCTTAGTGCAGTTAATTGATAAAGTTTTAATCTTCTTTCCCTTCTCTTTTCCGTTGACGTTTTCCCGGAAGGTAAACTTCTTTGGGTTTGAGTTGTTCATCCATAGTCTTTGTTCGGTTTCAATCCCATGCGAATTTCCTGTAAATTTTCTCTTCACTCCTCTGTGCATATCCACTCCACTGAGAAGACATCAATGTGAGATTTTCCGTTTCATTATCTGAAAATTCCTAATGAATAAATGGTATAGGCAAATTAATTCAGTAAGGTTGACAACAGCTGTAACAGCGCTTTTTGTTTATTACTGCTTGGGAACTAATTTTGTTCAAATCTCACGCACTATTTGTCTCTCATGTATCAATGATTTCTTTTTTTAATATCTGGCGATGTTCATAGCGAAAGGAAGAATGGATTCATGCTTCACTCATTGATATTATTACTAAATAATCAACTTTATCTGAATTCGAACTTGGTTCTCAGGTTCCGTTTTAACTTCTGGAACGATTATATGCGTTATGGTGCGTTGGATATCGGCTCGGGACGAGAAATCGGGGAGCCGAGTTCAAATTCCAGCCGAATTCATTTCATTCACTTACGCGCAAATGCCCTTGGGAAAGGTATTAATCCGTCTATTCCTTCCAGTTATGGGTTCAAATAACAGGACAGATTGGGTTCTATAGCCTTGGTCGGCAACCAGTCTACCGCAGAAAGCAATGGCAACCTACTGCAGGATAATCTTCTGCCCAGTTAGTCATGTCTCTTTCGAGACATGATCGCTCAAGCGTATTTCACGTATGGCACTTAACTGACTGAACGATTATGCCACTCATCATACGAGTTTTGAAAAATCTATTTTACTAGGTCGTATGTTTAGTCGAACACCGTGGACTGTCTTTCGAGAAGAGTGTCGGACCGATAACCTGAATTGCGAGCCGTCCCTAAACGTGTAAGTGTTGAGTGGAATTCAGTAATTATTGTCACTCGTCCAGTAACACATTTTAAACTCAACCTTGAAACCCATTCCAAATTATATCCAAAAATTACAAAATAAAAGAATTGTGCACGTTTACATACAGGTGAGTGCTCGAGGGGTGAGAACATTAGCATTCTGACTATGAGAACCAAGTTCGAATCTCACCGTGATTAATTTTTTAAGGGATCGTGATTGCTTGGTAATGTGCCTCTTCTATAAATACTTTCATGGCTTCTGCTCTGAAGAACTTAAATCACTGGTGCCCCTAGATGTGAATTTGCACGAGATACTAGATTGGCAACTAGGTCCCACCCTTTTACAGTAAAACCGATGAAATGTAACCGCAATTTCTACTCCAACAGCTTTCCTCGCACTTCCCGCCTGTGGAATTCCCTACCGCATGCTTGCTTCCTCGACGGATACAACCTCCAGGAGTTTAAATGTAGGGTCAATAGACACCTCCTAACACACTAACTCACAAAACAACTCTCTCCCTATGTACATCCTAAGTCGTCTATCACCCTCCTTCTGACATTTCCTATACCCAATCGCTCTATGTAACCCCCTGCGCTATAGTGGCAGTGGAATGCCTTGCTTGGGGTGACACGATTAAAAAAAATATCTATCGGAGAAGATTATACAAAGTTTGGAAAATACCCGAAGGCCGTATCTTGTGAATGAATACGTGCAAACAAAGCAAATTGGCGACTATAAACTGTAGAGTGGGGTATATATGCATTCACTTGCGAGTACATATATGCTTGGTAATATTTAATCGAAATGTTATTTTTATCGGTGAGACGTAAAGAAAGCATATAATACTCCTAAGAAGCAAGGCTTTACTTAGAGTGAAAGAAACTAAGAAATTAAAAAAAAGACACAATGGGTTACTGAGAATGAAAGTAACAAAGAAAATGTTATTGATAAGAGGAGACAATAAATGACCAGGTTTCAATGAAATGGACAATGGCATTTGACGTTGAATTTACAATTTTGAAGTGAGTTATGGACAGGAAAAAAAGAAGTCGGAAGAGAATCCCACCGGCGAGATGTGCAAAGCAAGAAACTAACATATTTCATACCGTTACGTAGAGCAATTTCAACAAAAAATTATGAGACCTATAGGGCAATCCAGTACTTCACTCTAACTGGGGAAGTTGAAGTAACAAAGCATGATATATAAGGTCAAATGTGGCATAAGGCTAAATAGGGGGATGGGGAAAACTGACCTGCAACCGTCTTATCTTAAAATTTGTTATCCACAATCATTGATCCAAACAAATTACAATATTCTTCTTCTTCTTCTTCTTCTTCTTCTTCTTCTTCTTCTTCTTCTTCTTCTTCTTCTTCTATGTGCCCTGTTTCTTCAGGACGTAGGAGATTATGGCTTTCCACGTTTCCCTATCCCTGGTGGCTCTGAGCACGCCTTCTTCTATTACACCGTGCAATTTTCATTCTGACATCCACCTGGTTAGGTTCTTCAAATAGTTACCAAAGTTACAAAAAAGTTACTACAGCCACCGCAATACTTCAAAGTCTCAACGAAGTCCTAATTCGACCCCATATAAACAATTTGTCTATGGAATGTAGGGGAATTAAATAAGAAAGAAGAAAGCTCATCAAAAGAAATTGCCATGAAAATGTTTATAGAAAAACCACAAAGCAGTGGGTTAATGCATGAACCCGAAATGCCGGTATAGGACCAATAACATTGCAGATTTTTTATTGGATTCTCTCAAGAATCTCTATATATACAGCAAAAACACTAGATCAGATGTTGTACTATCTTTTCTATAAATATTCTACAAATATTTTTATGGTAGCTGTTGATAAGTTTTAATTTCCCCTGGTGCCCCGTCCATGTGAATTTAGGTGTGCTGCTAGATTGGCATCTAAGTCCCACCTTTTACCGTTGAAATAGTTCAATAGAACCACCACTTCTGTCCCAACACTTTCTTTTCTCGCACTTCCTGCCTGTGGAACTCAATTCCGTTTACTTGCTTCCATGATAACTACAATCGTCAAAAATTTGAATGCAACGTCAATCACCAACTTCTAACTTTTTGAATTGCATTCATCTTTTACCCTTTTTTCAGGATCCCTGTACCCAGTTTTTTTTCTCTCACTGTAACCCCCATGCGAAGTATTGATGCTTCATTGCTAGCAGTGAAATGATTAATAAAAATATATTCAATGCACGGACGAATGGTACACTTACAACGGTAAAAAAAAAAAAACAGGTTCTATCTATCAAGACAGTCAGTCAGTTAAGTGCCATGCGCGATACACGCTTTGGGTGATCATGTCTCGAAAGAGTAGGTTGCCATTGCTTTCTGCGGTAGACTGGTTGCCGACCAAGGCTATAGAACCCAATCCGTCCTGTTATTTAACCCATAACTGGAAGGAAGAGACGGATTAATACCTTTCCCAAGGGTATTTGCGCGTAAATGAATGCAAGGAATTCAACTGGAATTCGAACTCGGTTCCCCGATTTCTCGTTCCGAGCCGATATCCACTGCGCCACAACGCACATCCATATCAAGACAAAGTGAACTAAATTACTTAGCAGCAGACCTCGCAATTGATTCAATATAATCGTTCCAGTTCATCTCAGTGGAAAATCTTAGACCGAGAATGCGTAATGCGTTACTCTCCTGAAGGTTAGCATCAGCCATGGTCACTTATTAAGTTTTGGGTTTTGGGTTTTTATTTTTTGTTAATGATTAACTATCTTTACATATGTTCTTTTGGATTATATTTATCACTTATGGTTTCAAATAATCCAATCCGCAAAGTTTCAAATAGTTTTGCTTGATCTATGAGGCAGCAATTGCTGTGGAGTCAAATTACCGATGGTTTTGCTATTCCAAGAAAATTGCCTGTCTCTAAGAGAACTACCTTATTTGATTTTCTCACGAAATCGTAAACCTTCTTTTGTATAACTCCAGCGTTCATGTCGACGCGTTTTCTTAGCTCTGGTTCAGGGATTGATCGGATGGATGACACTAACAGGAAACAGCAAATTTCAAGTCGACATTTTCATTTTCACTTCCAAATCGAATTGAATCGAAACGAGAGATTATGTATCTGCAGAAAGCCGATGACATATGGACACGAAGACATTAGGTTAGCGGAAGCAAGAAAGGACGATAACGGTGATGTACGCTTATTTCAAACGAAAATGTGAGGTTTCTTAAAAACAAATATCAAGATGAATCAGAAAATGCATATTAACTTAAAATTATATCCAAAAATTAAAAAATAGATCTTTATGCACGTTTAAATGTAGGCGCGTTCACGAGTGGTTAGAACAATAGCATTCTGTTTATAAGAACCAGGTTTAAATCTCGCTGGGGTCAATTGTGATTACTTGGTAATATTAATCGGAGAGGATGATGCAAAGTTTGGAAAATACCCGTAGGCCGTACCTTGTGAGTGAAATCGTGAAAACAAAACAATTCGAAAATCTTCGATAGTTTTTCTAGCATAAAGTTACAAGTACTCTTGACCGAGAGTTTGAGTACACTAGCCAGGTTCAAACTTATGATCACGCTAGATTATATGTTCTTTATCAGAAACAATAATTACGAGTTAACTCATCCAAGATCCTTTGCTTAGGCACCGTCCTAGGGGTAAAGTAACTTGGATGGGTTCCACCATGGAATATGTGAACGAGCGATGTTTTATCGAGTTTAATTCTTCGCCATCGTGGTACAGTTGGTATGACGTTTGCTTAGTAACATAACTGTCTGAGTTTCAATTCCTGGTAGTCGATGCGCACTGTTGATGAGTCCCAAATATAGGACGAAACGGCCGGTCCAGTGCTTTCTGCATTCTGTTGAGGTTTAATAACACTCGATGAATTACTTATATATATATGAATTACTATATATATGAATTACTTATATATGAATTATTATGAATCACTTATATATATATATATATATATATTAGTTCTTTGAATACGTTCTCGCTTTTTCAAAAGATGGCATTCGAAGAACTGCTTGTGTGTGGTTTCAGATAGTAACATATCTGTAAGGAAGTACTATAAGCAAGCTTGAAATTTATTACATGTTGTGTGTGTCATTTCACCGAAGTTTAAACAACTTTGTTTTTCATAGCGTTAAACATATCGGAGTGTCAAAGAAAGTGTATTTGCGGGGAATTTTACTGCACTACTTTATTCAAAAGAAGCCTGCAGCTGAAGCACATAGGATTCTTGGTGAGATTTACGGCGATCATGCTCTGTCGGAAACAACATACAGAAATTAATTTAGACGCTTCAAAAATAACGATTTTGACGTTGAAGATAAAGAACGCCCTGGTGTACCGAAAAAGTTTAAAGACAAAAAACTAGAGTCATTACATCATGAAAACTCACGTAAGGTGCAAACTGAATTTACAGAATTATTAAGAGTTGATCACACAATATTTTCGAAACGTTTGAAAGCATTAGGAATGATTCGAAAGCAAGGACATTGGCTTCCGTACGAGTTAAAGCCGAGAGACGTAGAACGGCGTCTTGTCACATACAAATAGCTGCTTCCACAGCAGAAAAGGAAAGATGTTTTGCTTCGAATTGTGAACAGCGATGAAAATTAGATGCACTACGATAAACCTAAGAGTAGAAGATCGTAGGGGTAAGCCGGTCATGCGTTTACTTCGGCGGCAAATCCGAATATCCATTGTTCGAAGCTTTTGCTCTGCATTTGGTTGGATTAGCCGGGTTTAGTTTATTATGAGCTGCTCAAACCGACCGAAACAAGAAACTACTATCGACTACAATTGATGCCTCTGAACCGAGCATTGAAGAAATAACGGCCACTATACGAGCAGAGACAGGACAAAGTGATTTTGCGACATAACAACGCCTAAAAACCTACTTGTAAACGCTTAAATAAGAAGTCCTACCCCACCCACTGATATTGCCTCGTCCGATTATCAGTTGTTCCAATCGATGGTACACGTCCTTGCTGAACAGCTCTTTTATTCTTATGAAGATGCCAAAAAATGGGTCGACTCGTGGTGAGCCTCAAAAGACGTATAGTTTTTCTGACGTGTAAAACAAATGCAGTCAGAAAGATGGAAAAAGTAGTGGCTAGCGATGGACAATACTTTCAGGGACATGTTTCTTACTAATTTTTGTGAATAAAACATTGTTTTTCATGAAAAAATAAGCGAGAACTTAATCAAGGTCCTAATATATATTTATATATATATATATACGAAAAGAAATATGCATATATATGTGAGTGTGTGTGCGTGTAATATTTTAGATATAACTAAAATATATATCAGCAAAAAGAGAATATAAATTCATATATATATATATATGTATATATATATATAGTTAATAGGTGTAATCTATGTTTAACAAAAATAATTAAGATTTTGTAATTTCAATATGAGAATGTATTTCTGAATAAACGTAAAGAAATTTGTTGTCACCGTAATAAATTTAAATTTCGATAATTATCTCCTTCCATTTGTTCATAATAGAATTTACCTTTTACATAAATCAGATTTAAAAATGTGGAGAATCCGTTACCTTTCCCTCCTACCTACCACTACTAACCCAATGGGCAAACCACGTGCCTCCCACTACCAAAAAGAAATTTACCACTACGATCCTCCTCGGCTTAACCCTATAGCAACCAACATTCTCCACCTCTTCATTTGCTAGTCCCTGCTTCCGGCATAAGAATTTTTCTCCGTTCTTTGACTGAACGGGTCTGAAAATTAATATATATATATATATTAATGCAGGTTTCATTGAATAATATAGACAAGTTTTGTCTATTAATTTTGTGTAGGATCCGTTCATACCGTCTGATATACTTGATGGTGATGTCGTTGAAAGACAACAAAAAATCACAGTATTTGTTGTCTTTCAACGACATCACCATCAAGTATATCAGACGGTATGAACGGATCCTACACAAAATTAATAGACAAAACTTGTCTATATTATTCAATGAGACCTGCATTAATGAAAAAATGCTGCCAAAATACACACACTATATATATATATATATATATATATATATATATATATATATATATTATAAAGGATTTTTGATTATTACCATACATATTTCACCGCTTTGATGTGGATCTGACGAGCCGCGTTAAGAACATCAAAGCGGTGAAATATGTATTATCCAAGGTAATAATCGAAAATCCTTTATAAAATATTACTCTGTTAAATTAAATAAATGAATTTAACATTGAGTTCTCTCGAGTTTGTCTCTTTTGGAATTTACCCGGATTACATACCAAGTGTACTATGTTATATATATATTGTTAAAAAGCAATAAGCATTTTATGTGTCTTATATTGAATGAGCTTTATTTTTTATGTGCGAATAATGTTTCGCAAATCTAGTCGTTGTCAGGATAAATTCTCTCAAATTCATGTTTTCTTTCATGGTGGGGGGTGGGAAAAGAAAATTAAGTGTCATTTAAGAAGTAGATTGTGTCTTCCTTTTTTTTTTCTTGCCGTTGTCAATTTCATTAGAAAGCTAAGCCGAATGAGGCTTAAAGCACCAAATTTTGTGACACCAACGTGTCATAATGTGTTCAGAATAGAAAACAACACGGAAATAATATTTTTATATGCTTTGTTTAAAGCAATACTTATTTTAATTTATAGATAGCTGATGCATGTTGGCTGTCAGTGGCTTCTAAAATCTTTAGTCTTGTAATTTTCAGTTATTTAATTTGTTCCATATTTCAGTATTATCAGAAAAAAAACAGACTAAAATTATTGTAATTCTTGTGGGATTTCTCAATGTTTTGTCTGATGGCAAAATTGTTGAGAGCTTGGTACAATTCAACATGAATTCAGGTCAAGTTATCCACACAAAACAACTAAATTTGGGAATGATAATTAAGACATTAGAAAAAAAATGAAAACCATTAAATATAATAGACATAATTTTAAGTTAATAATGAGCGTTAATATACCGATATCTAGATGATCGGGGGATACATATTCTGAAGGATCTGAGATAAAATCCTATAAATACAATGGTTTCACTTTTATTGTCATGATGTCAATAAAAATCTATGTGATCAATCTTTATTTGTTGATTTTTGATAAACTTCAAGTCTAATTTGGTATCTAATCTAATTGTTAGGACATTTCATAGTTATCTTCTGTAGTTACCCGGAGTGACACTTAGGGGTTGCTGATCCAATATAAAAACCAGCAGAGAGATAATTTTCTCTCTTTTCCTTCAACCCCACTGTCCTGTCGGACAGACCTTTTGGAGACTCATTACATGTTGGGAACGACCACCGAATTATTTTGGTTGTAATTTGCGCCTAAAGCAATATATTCAGTTTTGCCCTGTGTTTTGGGATAATTATATTTATTTCCGTGCGATGTTTTATTGTATATAAAGATTCTGTTTATTAGTACCTCCGAGTCTCTCATCATTTAAGAATTTACTCCGTAAATCTTCCATACTTCTTTTTATTCCTTAAGTATTTACATCGTAAATCCTGTAAATACTTGTAACACATTAACATTTTACACAACCATCAGCACCACTGCTAAAATAATTATTATACTGTCTGAAAAAAAGTATTAACTTACTATTTTGATATTTCAATGGTAAATCCAATATTTGCTTAAACCTTATTGAACCTGTTAATAATATATCAGTGAATTGAGTGTAAATGATGAAGAAATTGTCGATATATCTTAGATATAAGAAGTGTTTTGAGAAAGTGTAGTGAAATGGAACTAATTCTAAAATTCTATGTTGTAAGTATTATAGACTAATACCTAGCACTAAGTATATTAGTACCACTGCGTATTATGGTTATATAATCACTACTACTCTATATAGTATATTTGATTACGTATATTACTAATTATTATTTTATGCAAGTTCGATATTGAATGAAAGCTTAATTTACGTAAACAGGAATAGATGAATTGCAGAATAGATGAATTGTAGAATAGATGAAGAGATGAATTGCAGAATAATTTATAATATTAGCAAATATATTGTTGTATACATTTTGATTTCAGTGTTGCAATTTTTGTCCTCTGTCGAAACACTTCTCGGGTATTTAAGTTTTTGGACCTGCTTGATTTTAGTATCCCCGGCCTGTAAATGGCATTTTGGGCTTCTATTTTTGCTTATGACCATGCATTCGGTTTTCTTACCGAAGGCGCATTGGCAGGGTTAAGCAGAATATTGAGAGACAGGAAGATTTCGTTAAAAACAAAGAAAAGAGTTCTGTATTGTTATGGGAAATCTGTCCTCCTATATGGCAGTGAATGCTGGAGAATCAACTCTAAGATGAGGGAGAGACTCGAAGCAACTGAAGGATGCTAGGAATACCACCGACCGAACATGACAAGGTTTTGTGGAGAATGCAAACGAAAAGGAAACATATTCCTAATATCAGCAAGAGACAGTTCGAATTCCTTGCATTCACTTACGCTCAAATACCCTTGGGAAAGGTATTAATCCGTCTATTCATTCCAGTTATTGGTTAAATAACAGGACAGATTGGGTTCTATAGCCTTGGTCGGCAACCAGTCTACCGCAGAAAGCAATGGCAACCTACTGCGGGATAATCTTCTGCCCAGTCAGTCATGTCTCTTTCGAGACATGATCGCCCAAGCGTGTATCACGTATGGCACTTAACTGACTGACTGACTGAATGAAAAAGGAAAGCCAGAAGAGACGAAGAGAAAAATAAAAAAAAACTGCAGGACCTCCTACAGAAGATAGCTGAAGAGAGTGACATGAAGGGATTACAAATAAACTGCAAGAAAACCGAATGCATGGTCATCAGCAAAAAGAGCAGCCCAACGTCCAAATACAGGTGGGGGATGTTAAAATCATAGGGTACGAAAATTCAAATATCTGGGAAGTGTTCTAACTGAAGACGGAAAGTGCGACACAGAGATTCAAAGGCGAATTGGCATGGCGAATGACGCGTTCCAGAAGCTGAGTAAAGTATTAAGACACAAGAAACTTTCACTAGAAACAAAGAAGAGTGTACTGGATTGCTATGTGATGTCAGTTCTTCAATATGGCAGAGAATCTTGGACAATATCAACAAAGATGAAAGAAAAACTTGAAGCAACTGAAAGGTGGTTCTACAGAAGGATGCTGCATATATTGTGGACCGAGCATGTGAGCAATCACGAGGTTTTGGAAATGATGGAAACGAAAAGGAAATTAATATTGAGCATCAGAAAGAAACAACTAAAGTTCCTGGGACATGCAATGAGAAAGAAGGGCTTAGAGAACCTTATTAATAACAGGCCAGATAGGGTGGAAAAGAGACAAAGGAAAGCAGCGGATAACATATTTAAAAGGCCTGAGCAGGTGGATGACAAAACGTTACGTGCTAAAAGCCGCCAGGGATAAGGAGACGTGGAAGACCATGATCACCTACGTCCTGAAGGGACAAGGTACATAAAAGAAGAAGAATGAAAAGAGAAAGCTTGGAGAATATAATACTCACGGGACGGATAAAGGGAAAGAGAGACTGGGGAAAGCAACATGAGAAATGCTTGATAGGCTTCAGCAATTGGACAGAGGAGCAGGGTTTGGGAGAGATTCCAAGAGAAAAAGTGTTAAGAGCGACAAGGGATGGGGTAAGGGGGAGGTCCATGTTCGCCCACGTCCAGAAAGGACACAGTACTTAAAGAAGTGGAAGATTCATTTCAATTATGATCCACTGAAATTTATTGACGTCACGCTCTGGTACAGAGATGATCATCGGATTCACCTAGGAGAGAAACAAAGAAAATGGTGAATATTTTGGCGAATCTATGCGTGTAAAGACGCATCAAAGATATAACAGATAAAAAGAAGCATCACGACTTGCTTAATAAAGATATTAGTCTTTAACAAAAGCCGAAGAATGTCTGCAAGCAGCGTGCGAAATAACATTAGCTTCTTATGGATGAGACGACATCGTTTTAAAATCAAAAGTCAGCATGAACACCAATATTTGCAACGCTTGTAAGCTTACGGCAAATTCTTTTTAAGATCAACTTTTTAATAAACAAAAACAGGCAATACTTATATTCTGTATAACTATAAAAAAAAATCTGCGCATGCATTTGTGGTTCCTTTCTGAAGTTTTGAGGAAAAAGAATTTTATTTTTTCAGATATCTTTCAGATTATCATTTTAAGCTTTGTAGTATTAAAACAATATGTACAAATGTGAAAAATACATCTATGTGCTTACATTAAAAACAACGATACTAAAGATTCTATGGAACACTGCTGATACCTACCAAGGAAACGAATATAGCCATTTTTTCAGACAAACATATGTTTTGCAAATATTTCAAGCAAAATTGTAGAACCACTAAGATGCAAAGGTGTTGTGACCTATTAGGGTCAGGAACAAAGACACGGAAACAAGAAGGTAGGTTTAACCAGTGTAATAGAATAACAGAACATATATACAAATGCTAGTGTTAGTAGTCAGCAAATAGAAATGTACGTCCGAATTGTATAACTAAGCTGCGTCTCGACTGCCTTACGACTGTTTCTCGAATGTCTCACAGTTGCGTCCCCGGAAGACACGCAGGTCATTATTTATTGACGGAGGAAGAGTCCATTCCTAGAGATAGGGCACCATAATAAAAGGGTTATTGATAAAAGCAACAGAATGAAGGAAAATGAGAAAACGTTACTGCAGAATAAGGACAATAAAAAAACAGGATTCAAGGAGAGAGAGCTGGCATTTAATTTTATTTTCAAACTGGAATTGACGGGAAAGAAAAATGGAAGAGGATACAACGAACGAGAACTGCACATGATGAAAGTATTAAAATAGAACTTACGGTTGGATTTCAGCAATTTCAACACTAAAATTATAAGACCTAGCTGTTAATTTAGTACTCTATTTAAATTAATAGAGACATCAAGTAGAAAGTGTCCATTCAAACAATTGCTACAAAAGTATTTGTTGAAAAGGTATAGATAATGTGTTACAAGGAAATAATTGAAAAGGACATGCAGAGTGGGGAGCGATAATATTGTAGACGCTTCTTTGGACTCTGTTAAGAATCTCTAGCTAGCGAGAGGAACCACCAGACCAACGCTATTAGTTATGCATGGTAGATTGGGAACAGGGCAAGACAGATTCAGGTGAAATAAAAATTGTCTAGCAAGACACAGTGTCACAACTTTCTGAACTATAGACGTATAATTAACTCGTTATAATTATCTCAATTTCTTCGGGTCGAAAAGACACAGTGTGTTATTCAATAGACGGTTCACACTCCACCCACGTCTATTGAACAGGTGAAGAGGTTGATCCCTTGTTTCCTGGTTAGGATGTGGTTTCCGATTTTACTCTTTTCCAATCTTTTCACTCTTTTCTTTATTTTATTCTATTCAATTGGAGTAGATAGACTAAACTATCGCCCGGTTCACACTCCACCCACGTCTATTGAACAGGTGAAGAGGCTCATCCCTTGTTTCTTGGTTAGGATGTGGTTTCCGGTTTTTCTCTTTTCCAATCTTTTCACTCTTTTTTTATTTTATTCTATTCAATTGGAGTAGATAGACTAAACTATCGCCCGGTTCACACTCCACCCACGTCTATTGAACAGGTGAAGAGGCTCATCCCTTGTTTCCCGTTAGGATGTGGTTTCCCGATTTTTCTTTTTCCAATCTTTGCACTCTTTTCTTTATTTTATTCTATTCAATTGGAGATAGACTAAACTATCGCCTGGTTCACACTCCACCCACGTCTATTGAACAGGTGAAGAGGCTCATCCCTTGTTTCTTGGTTAGGATGTGGTTTCCGGTTTTTCTCTTTTCCAATCTTTTCACTTTTTTTATTTTATTCTATTCAATTGGAGTAGATAGACAGCTATCGCCCGGTTCACACTCCACCCACGTCTATTGAACAGGTGAAGAGGTTCATCCCTGCTCGGTTAGGATGTGGTTTCCGATTTTTTCTTCAATCTTTTGCACTCCTTTTCTTTATTTTATTCTTGAGTCTAATGATAGATAGACTAAACTATCGCCCGGTTCACACTCCACCCACGTCTATTGAACAGGTGAAGAGGCTCATCCCTTGTTTCTTGGTTAGGATGTGGTTTCAGTTTTTTCTTTCCAATCTTTTTCACTTTTTTTTATTTTATTCTATTCAATTGGAGTAGATAGACTAAACTATCGCCTGGTTCACACTCCACCCACGTCTATTGAACAGGTGAAGAGGCTCATCCCTTGTTTCCTGGTTAGGATGTGGTTTCCGATTTTTCTCTTTTCCAATCTTTGCACTCTTTTTCTTATTTTATTCTATTCAATTCGGAGTAGATAGACTAAACTATCGCCCGGTTCACACTCCACCCACGTCTATTGAACAGGTGAAGAGGCTCATCCCTTGTTTCTTGGTTAGACGTGGTTTCCGGTTTTTCTCTTTTCCAATCTTTTCACTCTTTTTTTTTTATTTTATTCTATTCAATTAGAGTAGATAGACTAAACTATCGCTCGGTTCACACTCCACCCACGTCTATTGAACAGGTGAAGAGGCTCATCCCTTGTTTCTCTTTGGTTAGGATGTGGTTTCCGGGTTTTTCTCTTCCAATCTTTTCACTCTTTTTATTTTATTCTATTCAATTAGAGTAGATAGACTAAACTATCGCTCCGGTTCACACTCCACCACTGCCCATTGAACAGGTGAAGAGGCTCATCCTTGTTTCCTGGTTAGGATGTGGTTTCCGATTTTTCTCTTTTCCAATCTTTGCACTCTTTTCTTTATTTTATTCTATTCAATCTGGAGTAGATAGACCAAACTATCGCCCGGTTCACACTCCACCCACGTCTATTGAACAGGTGAAGAGGCTCATCCCTTGTTTCCTGGTTAGGATGTGGTTTCCGATTTTTCTCTTTTCCAATCTTTCACTCTCTTTTTTTATTTTATTCTATTCAATTAGAGTAGATAGACTAAAACTTGTCGCCCGGTTCACACTCCACCCACGTCTATTGAACAGGTGAAGAGGTCTATATCCCTTGCTTCTTGGTTAGGATGTGGTTTCCGGTTTTTCTCTTTTCCAATCTTTTCCTTCTCACGTAGCCCCCTGCGCATCAATGGCGTTTTCGCCTTGCTTGGGGTGATATGATTAAAAAATTAAAAAATTCTTGTGGGTTCTAGCATCAGCCAATTCTGATAGAAGGTTCTGTAAAATGATTAAATGAGATCTTAAATCATTAGTTTTTCAATAGCTTTCATGTCTTTTATTGTCTGGCCTCCCTGTAGTCGACTGTATATTGCCTTTGGCGGGAAATTTCGGAAAGAATCATTTGTTTTATCTTGATGAAGCGTGAGAAAACATGTTGTTTCATCACTTGTTTTTATCATGTTCTGCATCTTTTGGAGAGAAATCTGAACCTCAAACTATACCTCTTTTCTTCTTTTGTTTTCTTTTCTTCTTTTGTTTTCTTTTCTTCTTTTTTACTTAATCAATTCACACCAAAAAAGGTATTAATGTCATTAAGACGCATGGAAACCATTGTAAGTAAAAGAGAATAAAAGGATTTTATAAGGAATCGGTAATCTAATCTTAAACAGAAAACAACTGATAAACTTCTATTCATGTTCAAAATACCAGGGAGAAGTGTAAACCGAACGATACGTGACTTTCTCTAATCGTATTGAGGAAAAAATAAAATAAAATAATAAATAAAATTTCAGGATTAAAGAGGAAAATTTTTAAGTATAGAATTGAAGTGGACTTTAGAAACAACAAGAAACCAAATCCGAAACAAGAAACAAGGGTTAAATATCTACTCCTGTTCAAAATACCTGGTGAGGTGTGTGAAACGGACGATAGGCGAATCTACTCCGCCGTATTCCTGTTCAGCCTATTCGCATTATTTTATGGAACTGAGGTCTTTTTTTTTTAATCAATTTATTCCAAGCAAAGGGATAATGCAACTAAGACGCAAAGGTCTACTGAGTGTGAAAGAGTATGAAAAGACTTTAGAAGGAACTGGAAACTCAGTCCTAAACAGGAAATAAGGGATAAACCTCTACGCTGTTCAACAAAACTTGGAGATGTGTGATTATCGGACAATAGGTTAACCTATCTATTACTTTAGAAGTATAGACTTGAAATAGACTTAAGAAGGAATTAGAAACTCACTTCCAAACCGGAAATAAGAGGTTATCCTCTGCTCTTGTTCAAAAGAACTGGGGGAGGTGTGTGAACCGGACGATAAACTAATCTACTCCAGTCTATTCCTGTCTAGCCTATTCGCATTATTTTTTATGGAATTGGTGTCTTTTTTTATTAAATCAACTCATCCCAAGCAACACGATAATGCAACTAAGACGCAAGGGTCCACTGGGAGTGAAAAACAATAAAAAACTTTAAAAGAAAACGGAAACTCAGTCCAAACAGGAAACAAATGGTAAGCCTCTACTACTGTTCAAAAGACATGAGGAGGTATGTGAACTGGACAATTAGTAAATCCTTGAGAATTTTAGTAAATTAAGTATTTTTTTAGAAATTCTATCTCCAACTGAACTGTCAAACATAAAGTTTTGTTAGTGCTTTTAAATAGCCATAAAAGTATGGTCCTTTGAAAGACTGATTACCGAAAATCTGACTGGGTGGTCTCTCGTTTCCGGTTAGGTGAATACATGTGAATAAAGAAAGTGTGGAGTGTTAACCAGCCAGTATCCATATAATATATCAGACGGTGAGTGAAAGAGAAGTGAGTGAAGCGGCCAGCAGTGAGTGAAACAGCCAGGCAAGGTGTGTATGGGTCTGTTTTTCGTGGCTAGTACTTAGTGAAAAGTCAGATATCAGAAGTTCGCTTTCTTGAAGCAGAAGGAAGACATTGTCAATTAAGTGAGAAATCTTTTTTTTTTCCTTCTTCCCGACCCAACAACTATCTAGAAAAACATTTGTCGTTACTTTTTTGTTGACGTCGTTCACAGCCAAAATCGAGACGAATCTGTATAAATATAGCGAGCGCCAGTGTATTCGCATGCCGTCGACATCGGATGTCACCACAGCTTGTGTAGTGACGAGCAGAAACGCATCATTGCAATTGTATCATTCGTCTCATTCAATGAAAAAAAAATTCTTTTGATTTGTTTTAAAAAAACCATAATGTGCAATTAAATCAACTCAGTAAATCCAAACAGTGAATATTTTATTTCTCGTGATAATAAGGATATCGTATAAATGGGAAGAACTTTTTGAGAATTAGAAGTCAGGGTGAAAATTGAGCAAAGAGCTGAAAGAAAATAAAGAACGAAAGACAACATTTAAAAAAGCGGTCGTCTATCGTAATTTTCTAACCGTAGCTTAGATGTGGCAAAAGACCAAAATTATGACGCACCCAATGAGGATCTAACTCACTATTTAGTCGTAATTGATCTAGCGAGACAGCCTTGCTCACCACTAAAGAACGTCGAGGTCTACTTTGAGTTTCTAAGCCTAGCTTTGGTGTGACACAAAGTGAGGAGAAAACTGCGGGATCTCCTAGATAGAGTTGTAAAGGATAGCAGAAACAAAGGACTAACTATAAGAGGACAGAATAAGTGGAACGGCTTAAGATGTGAAATACGAACATGAGGTGTCATTACATTACTATTGTCCTCATTTTTGTTGCCATTTATACGATGTTTCGGTCGTTGTATGCTCCGGCCTTCTTCAGGTGCTAGTAATTTCGAACCGAACTCTTTATTACAATCACTGGGGTATATCCTTCTCATTCCTTGCGTAGAGCTACTTTTAAGAGTTGTGGGTTTTCTTCCTCTAATCCCCTAAGTTACATGTTTACCACTGCTGTAGCCTGGTATTGAACTCACAAATCTTTGGGTCAACTCACAGGAACTAACCAACGTCTATATCCACGTGTCCTTAAGGACAAGAACAACTGTATTTCTGGAACTTATAAACCTAATGTTCATTACCATTTTTTACAAGAGTTCATATTGCAATTCTTGATGTTAATGGTTTTCTCTAGATTTTTTTTATGTTCATGGTTTTCCCAGTATTTTTTACCAGAGCCCATATTGCAATTTGACATTAAAGGGTTCGGTTTGAAATTCCTTGCACCTAAAGAAGGCCGGAGCGTACAACGGCTGAAACATCATACAAATGGCAACAAAGATGAGGGCAATAGTCCGAATAATGTAAATAGTTTAAATACTACCTCATCTCAGAAATATATACAAATACTGAGGAGATGTCATGTACAAAAATTTAAATACATGCTAAGTGTTTGAACAAACGACGGAAAATGTGACACTGCAATACGAAGTAAACTAACCGAAGTATTAAAAACAGGAAAATTTAATTAGCAAGAAAGTAAAGAACAGCTATGTAGTAATAATCTTTCTATATTGCAATAAATTTGGTAATTTTCTCAAAGATGAAAAGGAGTCTTGCAGTAATAGAAATGTGGTTGTACAGAAGGACTATGAGAATGCCATGAATATAGCATGTAAACAAAGAGGAAAATTTTAAATGAAAACCAAAAAAACAATTGTACTGACGTTTCGAAAGAGACAGTTGTAATTTGTAGAATATCCGTAGGTAAATTCCGTGCTAAGAAGGACGGTTCTCTGTGCAGGGCCAGGAAGTTTTTCCCGTTTGAAACAATCCTGCACATATACAAATCTACCATCTGCCAGTGCATTGAATACTGCTGCCATATCTGATCGAGCGCTCCTGCTATCCACCTCGGGGTCTTTGATAAAACCCGACGAAGAATCTGTAATGTGATCGATCCCGACTTGGCAGCTAGGATACAGTCACTTTTTCACTGGCTCAATGTGGTTTCCCTATCTCTCTTGTACAAATACTTTCATGGCTTCTGCTCAGATGAACTTAGCTCACTGGTACCCCCTATGCATGAATTTACTCGTGTCACAAGATTAGCAACTAGGTCCCACCCTTTTACTGTGAAACCAATAAATTGTAAACGCAAATTCTACTCCATCAGCTTCTTCTCTCGCACTTCCCATCTGTGGAATTCCCTTCCGTTTACTTGCTTTCCCGACAGCTACCATCTACAAGAATTTAAATGTAAAGTCAATAGTCATCAGCTATCTCATTAACTTGCATCCTCTCTCTCTCGCTCGCTCTCTCGCTCTCTCTCATGCTCCTTTCTTCGTCCACCCCACTCTCATCAGTATTCTCATCCTTCTCCTACCCTCTTCCTGACACCCTATGTAACCTGTCACTCTTTCTCATAACTTACTCCCTATGTAACCCCCTGATCAACAGTGGCAGTAAAATGACTTGCTTTGGCCCACACGATTATAAAAAATATAATAGGAAAGAAGGCTTGAAAAAATAGGCACTCACAGGGCATATAAATAACGAATAGACTACAGAACAGCAAATAACGTACCTGACAAGCAGGCAAAATAACAGTAAATAGTTCGATTCTGATGTTTGTCTCATACATCAATTCTATGCTTAGAAAATCACCATTACACGGTCGTTTATAAGGTCTTTCATTTGAAATATTTATTAAATTTGGATTAGTTTGGCACAAGATAACAAAAAGATTATAGAAATAAGAAAAAATAATTAACCTGGCTTATCATAGTAAAATAACACAAGACTTTACAAATATTCATTATTAATAAATATTACTGATATCAATTATTGGTATTAATTAGGTGTAATATCGTCTAGCCCAGAGCCCAAATACTTTATCACTAAGACAGAGGATCAATATCGTTCTAAGACAGGCAAATGTCTATCATAAAATCCTGTCAGTGTGAAGCGAGACAGCATTAATAAGGATATAGCACTTTGCGAGTTCACTTATAGTGAACCGTTATCGTTCTAACGCATGAATACATGTATTTTTTAAGAGCCAATGTGATAGGGCACAGGGTCGCGCCTCGACGTGATGTAATGGTTAGCAACCTTGTCACGATAGAACCTATCACAACTGAGTAGTGACTTCGATCCTCACTGGGTATCCTATACTTTCGGTCTTGTACCACATCTAAGCTGCGCTTAGAAAATCAGTATCTTACAGAGCACAGGACAACACCGTGGATGTTATTTACTTGCACTGAATCAATATTAAAACAATGATGTAGGTATTTTGCAAAAACCTACTGCCATGTTATAATGCACAGAAATGTAAATATGTAACTCACTTATAGTTAGCGACTATCTATCTAAGTTAAAAACACGGGTATTTAATAAAACCTTTCCCTATTATGGTACAGGACAGCCTCAGTTAGAGTATGGCACCAAGGGAGGACGGCACTCATCATAAGAGAGCCGACATTGCACTAAGGAAGGAATACATATATTTTCTAAAAGGTCACTTTAGTGTGGTGCAAGGTAACATTTAATGAACCCCAAAAAACGACTCCCCGTTTTAACCCTCTAGGGCCATTCGTATCATATTTGATACAGTATGAAAACAAGCCTTGAAATAAATATTTTCCTAAAAAAATTTTTAAGAGAAATATTTTATAAATTTCAAATGAAAGCAGTACTGACTGCTCAGTCAATGAATACCAAATGTTTCCTCATAGGGAAATACCAAATGTTTCCTTATAGGGAAATACTGTATCAAATATGATACGAATGGCCCTAGAGGGTTAACAAATGATTTGGATGCTTTGGTTGCTGACAATGGCTTTACATCCAACAGCTTCCATATATATATATATATATATATATATATATATATATATATATATAAATCGAATGAATACAAAAATGAGAAAAAAAGTATACATATGAATTTCTATCCGACCCTGGAAACAGAGACTATATATTCATAACCAATCGTTCTCGAAAATCCACCTAAAATCTCTTTCTAAATATTCTTGGAATTAAAAACAGAAATCTCTCCCCACAGACTGAATAGAAGATTATAGGTAAATCTCAAACTCTTAATAGTTTCAGTAACAGATGAAATTTATGCTTAAACGAAAAAACTAGAATTATCAAATTCAGAAAAACTAGCCTATTAAACAATGAAATAAAATCATCATGCCGTCATAGAAATAAATTTAAATTACCTGTTAAGTAGAATTTTAAATTTTATATTTGCCCTATTCTCTCATGGTAGTGTGTTCCTTCCTATTTTGTTAGAAGATTTTGCGTATTCAAGAACTTAAAGCAGATATTTTCTATATGCGTTGTGGTGCAGTGAATATCGATTAGGAACGAGAAATCGGGGAACAGAGTTCAAATTCCAGTTGAATTTCCTGCATTCACTTACGCGCATATACACTTTGCAAAGGTATTATTCCGTCTCTTCCCTCCAGTTATGAGTTAAATAACAGGACAGATTGCGTTCTCCTGGTCCACACTCTGCATTTCATTTACAGGCATTGGAATCGTTGTATATAAGGTCTAGAAAGCCTTCTCTCTGTAAAAAGAAAGAACTGGTCCATACTAAAGTCAGTCGCACAGTTTGTGCTATGCTGTGCGTTGTGGTGCATTGGATATCGACTCGGAACGAGAAATCGGGGAGCCGAGTTCGAATTCCAGCTGAATTCATTGCCTTCACTTACGCGCAAATACCCTTGGGAAAGGTATTAATCTTTGTATTCCTTCCAGTTATGGGTTAAAAAACAGAACAGATTGGGTTCTATAGCCTTGGTCGGCAATCAGTCTACCGCAGAAAGCAATGGCAACCTACTGCGGGATAATCTTCTGCCCAGTCAGTCATGTCTCTTTCGAGACTTGATCGCCCAAGCGTGTATCACGTATGGCACTTAACTAACAGATAGTAGTGTATATTGTGTTTTATAGTAGTGTAAACTATGTTTAAAACTTAACGGTGAGAACTTTTATAATCAAAGCAAATTATTAAATAAGAAAAATGAAATTATGGGCCAGTGCCGACACATTAATAAATATTTACTTTGATACTTAAACGCTAACATAACATAATTCAACATATATATATACATCTTAACAACTGAAAAAAATAATTGGCAAAACTTTACGTTCATCAACGAACAGATAAGCAAGTGTAATAAAGATAAACATGTGTGTGTCTATAACGGAATTAAAACCACACAAAAATGAATATGTAAAATAAACCCACGAAATTCACAAAAATCGGAAATATATAATTCAATACATCCTTGACAAGTAAATGTTACTACGAAACTTAGACTTCTACTACTACTACTACTAATAATATATTATTATTATTATTATTATTATTATTATTATTATTATTATTAACCAGCTATTGGTCAGAATTAAATTAGACCCGTATACAGTTGTATTAAAAAGTGCTCAATACATATATGATGTAGAGCTTTTAAATATTTTCATTTGGAATTTAGTTGATTAAACAAACTTGGTTTCAACCTTTCGGTATCTCCAGGTGTTTTATATTAACTAATTCTTCAACGTTTTTTTATTGATATTTTGTTCTAATGTACAACAGGGATTTTCATAACGCACGACTGGGAATTTGAAATAACTGAAATTAAAAAATATGGGAGGAGTTTTCAGGAATTGTAAACACTTTTATCCGGGTTTGTGTGATTCTAAAATATAGCCATACATTACTTCGGATCTTTCATTTAGTAATTAGTTTCTCGTTCTGGAAATAATATTATAGTTAACATTTTTCTTGGCACAATCTGCAGACATCACCACCGTTGTCAGGTCTGGCTTTTTTTAATACGATCCTTGTTATATCTAGATTTTTGCCGTTTTTTCCTTTCAATTTCTACAAGTGGTTAACCAGTTTATTACAATTAAATTTTACCAGGGTCACAAATATATTATCAAATTTCCGTCTGGCGAAGTACTTTTCATTGTTATTACCAAGAACCTTATGTATATAATATTTAATATGCTTATAAAATATAATGCACAATATTAATGCATTATTTTGTGCGGTCTGCCTCCCTTAACCATTACATATGACGTAACTGCTAAATATTTTTAACTGTTAGATTTCTAAAGAATACCGGAATGTAGCCAACCGAATTATGTTTATCGCTCTGAGAACACATTGTTTTGAAAAAGACTAAAGTCTAAAGTACTTGAACAAAACAACAGAACAAAGAAGAGATTCGAACAATTTATCCACAATTTTGTTCCGAGAAGGAGAAATACAAAAACAAACTCACCTTATTGGTTGAATTTAATCAAGCTTGAATACTTACTGCTTAAATATACCTTATATATGTGTGTGTATGTGTGTGTACGTCAACACCGAAATCAACAAACTGGAGGCACCAGTTTGTTTTATGCTTGAGTACAATCTTAAACCGATCTTTTATATGTACACAGCGTGCGATGGGTAAATTGATGCCATTGCGTGTTGTTTGTGCAGTATAGTAGGGTCAGTTGGGAACCGTCAGTGTGAAAAAATTGCTTCAGAAAACATGCTGTACTTCCTAACATTCACGCCAGAGCCTTCACTACGAACATTTTCAGAGAATTTATGTATCAATCTGAGGACAGTGCAGAGGATTCAGAAAGGTGATTACGAAGATACAATGGCTCAGAAAACTCTGATAGTGTGGATAAGAAAAGAACGGCCAATCTTTTTGCGTGAGGGCCTCAGACTCAATGCGAATGCCTATGTCGAACCTTGACGAGATAATACTACCCTGAGTGAAGAGAGTGACCACTGGAAGGCTCTAGGTCTGGAAACAGGGCTCTGCACCATGCAGAGAAAACCCAGTCATGGTTTTCAGACATCACCCCATACATTTAACTCCTCAACCTACAACTCCCTACATTAATGTGTGAGGTGTGCGGTTGATCGAGAGACCAACAAAACTGAACGTAATGCCAAAAGTGAATTGAAGGCAAGGATTATGACAGCATTCAACAAATTAAACATGAAGACTTTCAAAAAGAGTTGCAGGAGATTGCAAAGTCATCTGGGGGTTGTAGTTCAAGCCAATGGCGATTTTATTGAAGAAATTAACTCTTCAGTAACTTCATTTGTTAAAATGAGAACGTGTTATTTATTTTCCGTTTTGCTTGATTTAAACGACAGTTTATTCTTCGACGGCAATTTATCAATATCTCTCTCTCTCTCTCTCTCTATATATATATATATATATATATATATATATATCACAAAGTAAATAGATACTACACCGAATAGTGGACAGATATGTCCAATGGTCGGTTTTGTGTGACGTTCATTCACATATGTATGCTAAAAGGACAAAAGCTGCCAGGCTTCGCATGTATTATCCCGATTTCGCCAATATCCACTAAACCTTCTTCTTTAATAAAATAAAATGATCGATATACATGAACAGACGGAGATAGATAGATAGATAGATAGATAGATAGATAGATATGAAGAGACTGCAATAGATAGATAGATATGAAGAGACTGAGATAGATAGATAGATAGATAGATAGATAGATAGATAGATAGATAGATAGATAGATAGATAGATAGATAGATATGAAGAGACTGCAATAGATAGATAGATATGAAGAGACTGCGATAGATAGATAGATATGAAGAGACTGCGATAGATAGATAGATAGATAGATAGATAGATAGATAGATATAGAAAAGACTGCAATATATAGATAGATAGATAGATAGATAGATAGATAGATAGATAGAAAAGATGAATAGATAGAAAATAGATAGATAGATAGATAGATAGATAGATAGAAAAGATAGAATAGATAGATAGATAGATAGAAAAGAGAATAGATAGATAGATAGATAGATAGATAGAAAAGATAGATAGATAGATAGATAGATAGAAAAGACGAATAGATAGATAGATAGATAGATAGATAGATAGATGAAAAGATAGATAGATAGATAGATAGATAGATATGAACAGACTGAGATAGATAGATAGATAGATAGATAGATAGATAGATAGATAGATAGATAGATAGAATAAAATTGCTACTGAACTTTATACACATTTATTTAGAAATAGGTTTTTGTCCACCCATTCCAGATACAAACGTCAATGTAATCCATGCGTGAAATGCAGAATGAAAAGAGGATGCCAAACAGCATGACCCGAAGGCTAGACTTGTAAGACAAGTTTAATCTCGCTTTCAATATATACTCGGTATAATTACTTAACTTGTCACGAACTAGTGAAAATATACAAACATAACTTAGTTGCATGATCCCGATCTGTTCAATTACTTCCATTTCAAATGACTTTTCGATATTTAAAAATCAATGTCTGGAATAGGTATCGTTCCATGTTTGACGGGGTACGTGAAATATTGTCCATGAAATAAGAAAATAGGTCAGTCGAAACAGAAAACGAAAGAATATAGGGAGGAAATTGTGGTCCGCTTTCAAGAAATATTATATTAAGTTCACACTCATTATTACTTAAAAAGTCTAAGAAAGTAGATAATAATAATAATAATCGTAATAATCATAATAATGCTAGGAATATTAATAAAGTAATTTTACTAGGAACTTTCAGGCAAAAATCATACAAAATAATGTGGATCCAAAATGCAGGTTCTGTGATAAATACCAGGAAACAATAGACCATCTAATCTCAGGATGTTCTGTACTTGATCCAAATGAATATAAAATTCGTCACGATAGAGTGGGGCAATATCTATACTGGACAATGTGCAAATACTATGGAAAATATGTAAACAAACTCTGGTAGGAACATTACACAGCACCGGTTGCAAAAATAGAAGATGTCACCATTCTATGGGATTACACTATCTATACAGACAGAAAAATTTAAATATGCCGGACATTATTGTTAGAAACCAAAAAGAAAAAACTTGCTTATTAATTGATATGGTTTGTCCAACGGATTGTAACATAACAACTAAGGACTTTGAAAAGCTGTCAAAATATAAAGACCTCTTAATTGAAATAGAAAAAATGTGGAAATTGAAAACAAATATCGTACCAATGATAGTGGGTGCACTTGGAATGATAAAAAATGGAACAAAAACACATTGAAAGAATCCCTGGAAACCCCAGCTTAAGAGATATACAAGGAATTATCTTGTTAAGTACAGCCCACACACTAAGGAAAATTATGTCTATGTAACGCTAGGGATGTAGCCATAACAACACAGATTATTCCTAAGGTCTTCCTGCAGATTGGTAGGTAGTGCAACCATAGCAGAAATCGATTTATAATGAAAAATGACATAATAATAATAATAATAATAATAATAACAACAACAACAACAACAAAATGCGCTTGGAATTGAAAATAGAAGGACATGTTTATCAAAGCTCCTGAAAAATTAATGTTTTTATCTTTAAAAACGTAAATATGGAATTTTGTTATCTTTACTACTATTTTAATGTTAAATATTAATTTTTCTTCTTCTTCTTCTTCTTCATATTATTATTATTGTGTCATTTTTCATCATATTTCGATTTCTGCTTTGGTCTCACTACCAACCAAGTCTGCGGGGAGACCTAAGGCAGGTCGTGGCGTGTTGTTATGACTCCATTTCATGTTTCTCTATCTTCCCTATCACCCCCAGCATTACATAGATAAAGTTTTCCTTAGTGTGTGGGCTGTACTTAATAAGACAATTTTTTGTATATCTCTTAAGCTGGGGTTTCCAGGGATTCTTTCAATGTGTTGTTTTGTTCCATTTTTTATCATTCCAAGTGCACCTACTATCACTGGCACAACTCTTGTTTTCAATTTCCACATTTTTTCTATTTCAATTTCCAGGCCTTTATATTTTGACAGTTTTTCAAATTCCTTGATTGCTATGTTACAATCCGCTGGACAAGCCATATCAATTAATAGACAAGTTTTCTCCTTCTGGTTTTTAACAAAAATGTCTGGCCTGTTTGCTTCAATTTTTCTGTCTGTGTAGATGGTGTAATCCCATAGAATGGTTACATCTTCTATTTCTGTAACCGGTGCTGGGTGATGTTCATACCAGTGTTTGTTTACAGCCTTTCCATAATGTTTGCACATTGCCCAATGTAAATATTGCCCAACTCTATCGTGGCGATTTTTATATTCATTTGGGGCAAGCACAGAACAGCCTGAGATTAGGTGGTCTATTGTTTCTTGGTGTTTATCACAAAACCTGCATTTTGGATCCATATTATTATGCATAATATTTGCCTGAAAGTTTCTAGTGAAAAGACTTTGGTCTTGTGCTGCAAGAATAAAGCCTATAGTTTCAGACTTTAATCCAGATGCACGTAACCATCGATGAGTATTAACTTTGTCAACATTGGATTTATTGGCACGTTCTGGATATTGGCCATGCAGAGGTTTGTCTTGCCAGCGCTGTTTCATCTGTTCGAGAGCTTTATCTTTGGCTTTTATTTTCATATCTTTTGCCGCAATAGTTGGTTCTTGGCTTCTGTTTTGCTTTTCTACAGAATCTACTAACTGTAAATCTTGTTTGTATTTACTGCCTTCTTTTATTATTGAATATTTTTTCTTTCTTTCTTCATGTTGCCTTACTAATTGTATCATCCAATCCTTTGTTGTTTCTATGTATGTTAGTAAGCCAATAGTTGTTGTCTTGTATGACAATTCCAGCTGAATAAGACCTCTTCCACCTTCTTTACGGGGTATGTATAGACGGTCTACATCAGCCTTTGGATGATGCATCTTATGCTTAGAAAGAAGCTTTCTTGTTTTAGCATCCATTCGCCTGATGTCGTTTAGAGTCCAGTTTAAGATGTTAAAGCTATATTGGACAACTGGGATTGCAAGGCTATTAATGGCCATTACTCTGTTCTGTGAATTTAATTCAGTTTTTAATATCATTCGTAGCCTTCTATAGTACTCTTTACGCACTATTTCTTTCATTTTTTATGGTGAATGTTTTCGCTCTCATTTACACCTAGGTATTTATAAGCTTCTTCTGGTTTCAATTCTTTTATTGTTACAGCAGGGTCTAAGCTAATTGAGGATGTTTCTTGTATTGATCCACGTAAAACTGTAGCTTTAGCACATTTATTCAAATTAAATTTCATTTCAATGTCTTCGCTGAAGCATTTTACAGTTTGCAGAAGACCTTCCAGCTCATTATCATTCTTAGCATATAACTTCAAGTCATCCATGTAAAATAGATGGCTTATTTTCTTTTGGCCTATTTTATAACCACATTCTGTCTTATTAAGTTGACTAGTTAGTGCTATTAATGATATGCAGAATAGTAAGGGAGATAAAGAATCACCTTGAAATATACCTCTTTTGATGTTTATTTCATCAGACTTATAGGTTCCATTTATATGATTGAGGTAAAGTGTTGTTTTCCATATAGACATGCACTGTTTGATGAAATTGATGATGACGGGCGATATCTTGTATATATTTAAAGTCTTTAAAATCCAGTAATGTGGCACACTATCGAATGCCTTTCGATAATCTATGCAGGCAGTACTAAGATTTTTCTTTGTACTGTAGCAGTTTTCCAGGATCATTTTGTTAATTAGCAATTGGTCTTTACAACCATAACAGCCAGGTTTGCACCCTTTTTGTTCAAGCGGTATCATGTCATTTCTTTCTAAGAATAAATATGTCTGTTTTGTTAAAATAGATGTTAATAGTTTATATGTTGTCGGAAGACATGTAATTGGTCTGTAGTTTTTCGGATTTTTTGTGTCACCATTCTTGGGTAGAAGAAATGTAATTCCTTTGGTCATCCATGCAGGAATTTTAGTGGGATCGTCAACCATTTCTTGAAGTTCTTTGGCTAGTTTTTTATGTGCTGCATTTAAATAATATAGCCAAAAGTTAGGAATTTTATCTATACCTGGGAATTTCCAATTGTGTGCTTTTTTTAGTGCAAATTTAACATCATCTTCTGTAATTCCAGACCATGTCTGTTCGGGTTTATTTTTCATTCGTTCTATCTCTTGCGTAATCCAATGTACTTCCTTGCTAAGTTCTTTAGGGCAAGCCCATATCTTTTCCCAGAACTGTGTGACTTCTTCCATTCTGGGGGCTACTGTCACTTCCATTCTTTTTTTACCTATTTCCCTGTAAAATCTCTTTGTATCAGTCTGAAAAATCTTGTTTTGTCTGTAAAATCTTGCTCTTTTTTCATAGCGTCTTATTCTTTGAGCCTTCAGTTGGATTTTTTGCTTTTTTTTTCTTTATTTGATAAGACTTCATTTTCATTCCTGATGTTATATTTTCTTTCGGCTCTTCTGCTTTTCCTAGTTCTTACATTTATTCCTCTACTCAGTTCATCCAGTACTGATAGTTCACTTCTAAGTTGTTCGATTTCTTTTTCTATTTTTCTTTTCCAAGGTGGATCTTCACGTCTGCGAGACTGCCTTGTTTTTATTTTGATATTTAATTTTTTTGTTGCTGCTGTTGCTGATGCATATATTACTTCGTTAAGATTTGTATGAGGGTCTTCATCCAGTATTGATTTCAGTGCTGCATTGTAGAGTTTAATAGTTCGGAGGTAATGTTTTGTTGGTTGTAATTTTGGGAGCTGTTCACGTTCCTCCATTGTAATATTTTGTATTTGACTTAGATGGTTTTTTATTTCTATCTTGGCTTCCTGTATATTGTTCTTATTTTCCGTCAAATAATTATCTTCGATGTGTTCTGAACTCGTTTTATTTTTGTCTTTTAACTGACTCAGATCACACCTTTCCAGCACTTTTAAACTTACAGCATTATCTTCGCAGTGATTTGCGTGTTTCACGGTTTCTACATTATGACCTGTGGCTTGTTTGATGTTATTACTTTTTATTTCTGATTCCGGTTCCTTTTCATATTTTGTTGATTCGTCTCTTCTTGTTACAATTCTTTTAATTTCATGAATTTCAGCTTATTATTATTATTATTATTATTATTATTATTATTTACTTTATTATTTCTTTTTTTAATGATCCTGATTGATTAATCAACAAAGGTTTTTTTTTTATTTATTTTTTTTATCTGTATCCTTTTTATGCGATCATTTTCCAGGTCAAATCGTTAATATGAAACAGAAAAGGCCTTAAATGACTTTTTGAAAAAAAGGTTTTAAACGTAATAATGTACTTTTACTTATCGTATATACTCCAGTATAGTGCCAATTTTTATGATCAGTTTTTGTTTTACAAGAAAATAAAAGTCACACTATACACATGTAATTTTTAGGAGGTTAAAGATCCCGAATTTTCGATGATTGGTTGCAGTATATACAGGTAAATTTTCTGCAAAAATTTCAGATGTCGCACTATACATTGAATCGACTTATACACGAGCATGTACGGTAGTGATAATTAATACTATCCTGCTATTTCCTTTTGTAATCAGTATTCGGTTTCGTTTGTTTTAAAAAAAAACTCATCAAAATTTAAATGGTGTATTTTTAAATATTTCCGCTTATAAAAGACTTTAATAAGTTTTCCATCCAATGCAAGCAAGATAAAGTTAGAAAGATTAAACTAAAATGAATGAACTACTTTTTTTATTCTACTTCAGTGGAGATGACAGGGCAAAATACTTCTTTTTTTTTTAGTGTTGTTCTTATCTTTGTCGTATCTGTCAATCATGGTTATTTAACCTATAGCTGGGGAGATTCTTGGTTTAAACGTTTTCCAAAAGGGAACGAAACGAGCTTAGACTCGAATTCAGCTCACCGACTTTGCTTTCTGCTGCTTTACAACATATTTGCACAAGCTATTTTTACTCTCTTGTCTCCAGTATATCCTGTGAGCAAATGTTCTCGACCCACAGTGCTTATCCCTCAGTTCATGACCCATGTGGATGTCAATGCAACCGAGAATACTGAGTACAATAGTGGCTGATTGTTAAGATGAAATTCCTGACCTGGGTGTGAATGGTCAAACTGTTTACTTGTGTTTACCAAAACGAAAATCAATGAACACTGAGCGACAAAATCCGATCAAAGGAGGTGAGAAGTCAGCTTCGTTGATCATAACATTCACTGCGCAATAATACAAAGTCAGGTGAAATGTCACATGGTCCACCTGCATTAAACTGTAATCCAGAAATGTGCATAAAATTATGCGTAAAATGAGATTCAAATAACTTTTGACCCATCTTTCCCATATGCGACTTTTTTATGTGCTATGTTTCTTCAGCTAATTGGCGGCCATGGATCTCCATAATTTTATCTCTTGTTTTTCACATTAAACGTTGGCATTTTGCTCTATTAAATCTTGTTCTGTCAACTGTATCACCGAGGTAACAGGAAGATACCCAGAAAATGTGGGCTAAGTATCGACAGCACAATATCCGTGCAAAGGGATATCCATACAAATAAGAAAAACACCAGAAGACAAAACAGCAAATAGTAGAAGAAAGGAGAGATTAAGTCGTTAGAGTCACAGAAAGCACCGTCTGATAGTAATCGTCAATGACTCTCCGAAAGTATCATCCACCTCCCCACATGGCAGACGCCCCAGGTAGATGCGGCACAAGGCCATTTAAGTGGTAACATCGATCTCTTAAACTCGGACAAAAATTATTCTATGCTTTTCCTCAGTCAAGACGCTACCCTTCGGCGGAGTTTCGTCAGGGTTCCACTCCGCCCGAAAGTAAAGAGTCCGACAAAGTGAACGACTGACGCACACAGTCGAAACCCTCAGAATGTCAATGACATTCCGAAATACCCGACTGACATTAGCCTTTATTTTTATACCTACCTCGCTCCACAGACTATTCCACTCTTGATAGTGCTACAGGAGTGTTAGCTGCTTTAAACACATTTACACAAGCCATGTTGTCTCCAGTATATCTTGTGAGCAAATATTCTCGACCCATAGTGCTTATCCCTCAGTTCATGACCCATGTGGATGTTAATGCAGCTGAGAATACTGAGTGCAATAGTGGCTGATCGTTAAAATGAAATGCTTGACCTGGGTGTGAATGGTCGAACTGTTTGCCTGTGTTTACCAAAACGAAAATCAATGAACACTGAGCGACAAAATCCGATCAAAGGAGGTGAGAAGTCAGCCTCGTTGATCATAATAGTCACGGCGCAAGAATACAAAGCATCACATTCAGGTGAAATGTCGCATGGTAACTTCAGTCACGAATCGTCGTGATGAGATGCACTAACATGAATCGAAATAGGCTGAAACCAAACAAAATCAATAGTTTCAGCTTCAAAAATATATTTTTAAAAGCCAGGCATGTCTTTTCTTTTTTCTTTTTTTTTTCATTTCTTCTTTTCAACTTTTTCTTCTTTTATCATTTTTTCTTCTTTCTTTCTGTTTTTTCTTCTTTTTCTTCTCGCTTATTTTATTTTTCTATTTCTTTTGTTTCAACTGCTCTTATTTTCATTCTTTTTTGTTTTCTACGCTTAATCTATTTCTAATCTTTGTTTCTTTTATACTTTGTCTTTCTCTTCCTCATTTTCTTCATTCTTTTTTTTTGTTTTTCTTCCTTGATTTCTTCTTCTTTTCATCATCTTTTCTTCTTCCTCCTAATTCTCCTGTTTTCCGTCATTTTCATTCTTTTTTATCGTTCTTCGTGAAAAATATTCTTTCATTCTTTCTTTATTTAATCACCCTTTCTGTCATTTTTTGCATACCTTCTTGACTTATCTTTTCTTCTTCTTCTTTTTTTTCTTCTTCTTTTTCTTCTTCATTTTTATCGTTACTGCCGTTTTCTTCTTTGTCCTTTTTCTCTTCATTGAGTTCTTCAGACTTTTCTTCGGCGCCATTTTGTCTTTGTATTTTTTCTTTTGTTATCCTCTTCTTCAATTCTTGGTCGTTGTTGCCGTCTTCCATGTTTTTTTATCCTCTTATTATTCTTCTCTTCTTTTTTTTTTCATGTTATTTTCTTTCTTTTTCGTCGTAGTCTTCGTCGACGACTCCTCCATTTTCTACTTATTCTTCTTTTCTTTTTCTTCTTTGTTGGCGTCGTCGATTCAATTTTACCAGCTTAAACATAATTATTTTCTCTTACCCGCACAAATCCTACCTTCCGGTTATTTATCATTTTTCTCAGAACATTTCGAAACTTCACATACTTCTTCCACTGATACAACAAAACTTGCCGAATTTTTTTCTCCATAAATATCAATAAATACCTCTACAGTACAAAGTACGCCATTATTATCATTTGTCTTGTACTTGCTTAAGAGAAAAACCAGGAAAAATGACCAAGCAAGAAAGTAGTCAAATATTCCAAGGAAACAGATTTACAATCAACCCGCAGCGATTATTAGATGGTAGCAGGCTCATTGTACCTTTTTTTGGCCTCGATGGTTGCGTAAGGTTGTTTCAACTGGTTACAATATTTTCTGTGAAATACCTCTCAGTAATAATCAGACAGAGGTATAAATATAAAACTCATAAGACGGGTACTATTATGAAATTCATACTAGATAGATACTATTATTCATACTAGATGCCATTATAAAACTCATATAAGAAGTATCGATAAACATTCATAAAACATATACCATTGTAAAAATTATAAGATACATGCCTTATGAAAATCGCTAGGACAGAAACGATTATGAAGCTCATATCACAGATACGACTGTAAAGCTTATATAAAGCTCATATATTATATTATAGTGATATATTTTAATACGTATATATTACATATTAATGTATATTGTATATATATTGTATATTAATATCATATATTAATATATATAAACTGCGTCTAGAGATTATATGCAAAAGAGTTATTGTCAACTATTTTATGTAAAATTCATAGATATGTGTTATCCAATGAAATAATTTGTACTATTATTTATAGTAAGTAAGCATGAAAGCAATTAAGTTCCAATTTTCAATTTCAAATGGATATTTACTATTTTTCATTAATTAGAGCAATTTGCAGTGTCAAGAGATTATTTGCAATAACTCGAATTTAGTATTATGTCTCCTAAAAATTTAACAATAAATGAAGAGAACTATATAATCAAAGAAATTATCAAAGAAAAGACTGCTTAAAATTTCTAAGGATTTGAAAAGGGATCATCGAACAATCAAGAAAATATGTCAAATGGGAATTCAACCAAGGAAAAAAAGTCTGAGGCTGAATTCAGGAATTTAACAAAGCGAGATCAATCACATATCCGAAGAGAATTAATATGAAACCCAATTGCGTCAAGTGCGTTCATATTTGAGGCCGTCTGGAGTTCCTATGGTGTCAAGGGAAACAAGGTGTAAAGCATTAAGGAAGTTTGCTGATGTAAAAATCAAATAAAGAAACCCATTTAATAAAAACAACCATAACGACAGAAGATTGCAGTGGACAAAAAATACATGAAAACTGATTTCAGTAAAATGCTTTTTACAGACGAATCAAGGATCACCCTTGATGGGCCTGATGGATGGGCTCGGGGATGGGTTTTCAAGCAACATGATTCAAGAAAAATGTTTAAACGCTAACAAGTGGTGGCATCATGATATGAGCTGGGATTATTGGTAATGAGTTCGTGTGTTCATTTAAAGTGAAAGACCGGGTTAAAATGAATTCAAAAAGTTACCGTGATTTTCTAGAGTAATATTTTTTGAATGGCTTGATAACCAGTCTTTAGCCAAGAGTAGATCTATGATCTTTATGCAAGACAACGCACCAAGTCAGGCATACTAGATCCCGATTGAAAGAAAAGGGATTTGTTGAAGATTCTCTTATGGACTGGCCTTCAAATAGCTATGACTTGAATCCCATTGATAACCTGAGAAGCATCCTCAAGAGAGATATTTATTCTAACGGAAAGCAATTCAACACCAAGTGTGACCTCTGGGAGGAAATTAAAGTTGCTGCAAACAACTTACCAGCCACTAAAATTGCAAATCTAACATCAGATGTTGACAATAGGCTGCTAAGAGTTATTGAAAAGAAAGGAGCATTTGTGCAATAAATTTTAGGAATTTCTTATTATTTTTTGTTAATAAAATGTTTTTTATGTTTTTCCTTTAAGAAATTGATGAATTTGTTCCAAAATCTTATCATATTTTTACATTAGTTTTGCAAGGTATAATAATGTAAAAGTATCAAAAGAAATACTTGCAAATAAACTACTGACAATCAAATTAGTCTGTTTTTTAACTTAGTAAATTTTTTTCCAACCAAAGACAATAGTTTTCTCTATCACTATATTTCTAAGTTAATAATATTGAGTAGAATCTAAACAACATTATGATAGGATTTTTAACATTAAAGACGCAACTCTTTATACTAATTCATAACCTGCATATAATCTTTAGGCGCATTTTATATTAATATTATTTATTATTATATCCTATTATAATATTATATATTATTATATTATATTATTTTATATTATATTACATCATATTATTATATTATAAAGTTTATATCATACGTGAGATTATAAAGTTCATATTACAGATAAGATTATTTAAAAAGCTTATATATATTATATTATATATTAATACATATATATTAATTTTATATATTATTATCATATTATTATATTTTATATTATATCATATTAATAAAACTCATATCACAAAGATTACAAAGCCCATATCACAGGTAAGATTACAAAGCTTATAAAGCAATTACCGTTATAAGATATATAAGGAAAGTGCTTTTACAAATCCCATAGGAGAAATACTATTATAAAATTCTTAATTTATGCCAGGTACCATAACAATACTGATAAAGCAGGTACTCTTAATGAATTAATAAGATAGGTACGGTTAAACAATTAATAAAACAAATACCGTATTTACATTATTCTAACTATTGTCCTCATCTTTGTTGCCATTTGTACGACGTTTCGGCCTTCTTCAGGTGCTAGAAATTTCAAACCGAACCCTTTATTATCGGAGAAGATACAACAACGGGTCTCTGGTCTATATAACATCAGGACGATCTTCAGAAGTGGTTCTACACTTCGTGGATACCTCTCCCGAATAAGACTCCCAACAGAGGAGGACATGACTAAGGACTGTGTGTACGCCATTCCACGTAATTGTGGAAAGAAATATAAAGGAGAGACAGGCTGCCCCCTTAAGGTAAGGCTACAAGACCACCGCAAGGCCGTAACACGAGGAGAGATAGAAAAATCAGGCGTAGCTGACCAGAAATGGAGGGAGAAAAGGGGTTACCGCGCCCTATGGTATGAAGTTGAAATAATAAATAGAGAACGCCACTGGAAACTACGTAAACTTAAGGAATCAGCACATATACTAGGCTTCAAAAATCTCCTAAGCCGGCTGAGCATAGAAATGAACACAATATGGGAACTAGTAATACGGAGTTCCAGAGAAAATCATTAGTGTCAAAAAAATTGCAATATAAGTTCTGGTAAAAAATACTAGAGAAAACAACATAAAAAATTGAGAAAACCATTAACATCAAAAAATTGCAGTATGAACTCTGGTAAAAAAATGGTTACTGGACATTAGGTTTATAAGTCCCAAAAATACAATTGTTCTCGTCCTTAGTGGATATAGACGTTGGTTAGCTCCTGACTTAACTCTTAGAGTTGTGAGTTCAATACCAGACTACAGCAGTAGTGAAGAAATAACTTTCAGTGTTATAGGGAGATATCTCATGACTTCCAATCCAGGCTTCCCGCAACGAATGGAGTTCATATACCCCAGTGATCGTAATAAAGGGTTCGGTTCGAAATTCTTAGCACCTGAAGAAGGCCGGTGCATACAACGGCAGAAACGTCGTACAAATGGCAACAAAGATGAGAACAATAGTCCGAATAATGAAGACAGTGTAAATACTACCTCATCTCAGAAATATAGACAAATACTAAAACAAATATTGTTATAAAATTTATAATATAGTTACCCTTATGAAATTCATAAAACAAGTCCCTTTAGAAAGTTTATGTTGCAATCAAGTACGATTGTCACGCATCTTTAACCGCCCATTATTTTAGATCAATGATTAAAATAATCGCTGGAAATCGATATGAAGATCATTGATGTAACTGGTGAAGAGATTACCTTTCTGATCAGCAACTGAACGTAGATGCTGAAAAGATGTCCATTAATAAAACATATAAATAATTCCAAAATGCCAATGTCTTTAATGTTTATGAACCGGAAGCTTTATTAAGCTTTCTAATTATTAACACATGCATTAATGGCAGAGCGGAAAGAAAACGGAAATAAATCTTAAATAAAGGGGTAAAGGAAAGCAAGAAAATATATTTAACATAAAAAGTAATACATGGCTATCAACCAAAAATAAACAGCACAACATCTAAGCAACATATTGAGGAAATATAACAATTTGACACTGAAATCTAAAGAGTCATAAAAAAGAAACAAAACTTTCGTTACTTACATTATTTACATACTGCTTTCCTCGACTTTGTTGCCATATTCATGACGTTTCGTTCGTTGTACGCTCTGATATTCTTCAGGCTATTAGATTTTGAACTGAACACTTTATTTCGATCTGAAGAAGATCGGAGTGCACAAAGGTTGAAACGTCGTGAATATAGCAACAAATATAAGGACAACAGTTTAAACAATGAAAATAATGTAAAGAATAACAATTCCTTATCTCAGAAATATAGACAAATTTTCATTAAAAACGAAGAAAAGATTGCTGGTCTGCTATGTATCCGATATGGCAGTGGATTCTGGACAGCCTCTTCGCATATGAAGAATCTCACAGAGACAGAAATGTGGTTCTACCGACGAATGCTGCAAATACCAAGAATAGAACATTCAAATAATGATGAAGTTATAAGAAAAACCGATACTAAAACTTGTAGTCAGTGGTAAGATGTGACATAAAGTTGTCTTAAATAGGTGTACATATGGAACGATGACAAAAATTGCCTTGTTCCCGTAACGACTGTATCCGGCAACCCTCCCTATTTAGTCCAACAAAGCGGATGCTGTTTTGTGTTTGGAGACTCCGGATTCAGGCATATCTCAAAGGCTTTCTATAAACAGGGACTCATCAGAGATGAAGAAGTGGTAATAAATTGCAAGGTATATGAAAACAGGTTTGATCCTAGAAAGAAAACCGTAACTGACACTCTGAAATAATTGTTAATCTGTGACAACTAATGAGGAATGAGAGGTTGGAGAATCTAACACTCACAAGACACATTGAAGGCAAGAGAAAAGAATTAACGAGTAATGGACTCTGTGTGACTGACGGCTGTCAGAATCGAAAAATATGAATTTTTTATCGCTATACTGAGGTGGGTGGGGATGTTGATATGTTCTTTATCGATATAAAGTGTATTGAATCGATTCCTGAATTCAGAATTACTTTATTTTATTTGTTGTTGTTTCGTTCCGGTTCTTATACCGTGTCTATTTAGAGTCAAAATAATGACGGCTCTCCCCAAGTTCCTTTCTTGAAAAGCGTAATTTATCATGGTTTTGTTGTATATTCTATATCAAGACGACGAAAATTAAACTGCAACCAAAACGATATATATATATATTGTATACCCTTCGATGAAATGACTATTGTTAAGTCGACGATGGGGTCCCAAAATTGTCATCTTCTCACTTTTAAAACCGCTTGCATTTTTCACGCGCTTGTCCACGGTTTTCCTGTCTTTCTTGGTCTGGGTTCCAATCTCAATTCTCACCGACTGCCTGCTACTACTAATCTGTCTCTTATAGAAGCGACTACGTCATATTTTCACAAATTGTTCACAAACATTTCTAGACCCGCATTATCAAATATTTTCCTGACATGGAGAATTTTGCCCGCATTCTAAACTTTGAAAACAATCAAATATTTTTAAAACAATGTATATTTTTCTTTTGCTAGCCATTTAGCATATTTTTGCTGTTTCATAAAAATACACTTTTACGCGGAAATTATGCACCAGCTCAGATGATACGCAACACTTTTTTTAAAAAAGACACTGGGGTGGTTTCCCATTACCTACACCACTGTTTTATATTCAGAATTGTATTTTTTTTTTAGATTGCCACACAAAACTAAGGGTAAATTTTCGTTTTAAGTCCCGTCGCTTTTCCCCTTCAAATTTATTCAAAATAGCATTATCTCTGTGCAAATGTATATCAAGTGTTAGTTATTGAAGAAACTTACCTTTTTTATCTAAATGTCCATAGAAAAAACGAACTATATCTTGCACTTTTTCTCTCCCGTAACTCTCACGAAGTCATGTAATTAACTGCAGAATGACGGACTGCGCATGTGATCGAATTTTAGCAAATTTTTCTTCATTTACTGATACTTCCGGCAATGTATTTCCGGTAATTAAAGTAATGCGCTATTGTATTTCTACGCTTATTACTCTCAAAAGAGGAAGTACATCGCCGGAAGTTTCAGTAAAGGACGAAATTTGACCAAAATTGCTGCCAACGTAAAACGTCATTCTGCAGTTAATTACATGACTTCGTGAGAGTTACGATAGAGAAAAGTGCGAGATATAGTTCTTTTTTTTATGGACTTTCAAAGCAAAAAGGGTAAATTTCTTCAATAACTAATTGTTGGTTTGAGTTCAGCAGATACATTTGCACAGAAATAATGCTATTTTGGATAAATTTGAAGGGGGAAAATCCGTCGGCACCTAGAACGAAAATTTACCAAACTAAGGAACCATAATCTCGCCTGCGAAAAAAAAAAGTCATGCTTTTTATGCATTAGTGAACGCATCAGGCTATGCTGAACTCTGAACTCGACTCGTTGGTTCCGCTTTCCACGCCACAAGCCGTTATGCTACCCACGGTAATCAGTAAGCCCGATCATTGTTCCAGTTACCAATTTTTTTTTATTAATAATTCAGGCGTTTTGTAAATATAGATTAATGGGTTCGTGGATTCTACTACTGCGACCAATCACTTTCCGAGAATCTCGCGTGTCTTGATTTCACGCCACTTGGCCATCTTCCCAGAATTACTCAACTCAAGATACAGATAAATAAATCAGCTGCAAGATTTACTTCGGATATTCGATTACTATCGATTTCCTGAAATAATCAATCAATTCTGAGTCCAACCCCTACCCTTTTACTTAATACTCGGTCACTATGCGTACTGACATTTCTCTTCCAAACTCTGTTTCCCCCTTCAAGCATACTAGTGTGAGAAGCAGAGAGAGTAGAACTCTTTCTTTTTTTAGCATACCTTTTCCGATATTATTTGGTTTAGTTCACTTTATGCAGTAGTCAAAAGGGTCTATTATAAAAGAAACTGAGCTACGAATTTGCACGGATACTATCCAGCCATTTTAATTATACCAGGAACTGGTGTTGTGGCCATAGTATGATTTCATAGTTAACCACTTGCACATGAGTGAATAAATATTAACCTGTCAAGACAGCAGATTAACAGTGAAGCTAATAAACATAACATTATGGTTGTAATTTGGATATTCTTCTACGGTAACGATTTGAAACTTTCAAGAATGCTATCAAGGATAAGAAAATGGTTTTCGAGAATGATACAAAAAGCGTTTCCAGACTGATTTAAGAAGGCTTTTGAGCATGAATAGAGAATACTTTCGAGCATTCAATAAGGCTTTTGAGCATGATATAGGAATGTTTTCGAGAATGATATAGGAGCTTGAATCAAGACATCTTTCGAGTATGATTCAAGAAGGGTTTCAGAATGCTAAAAGAAGTCTTTCGAGTATCATTCGGAAATGATTCAAGAAGTCTTTCAAGTATGATTCAAGAATGGTTTCAGAATGCTAAAAGAAGTCTTTCGGGTATCATTCGGGAATGATTTAAGAAGTCTTTTGAGTATGATTCATGAAGGCTTTCCAGAATTATTCAAGAAGCTTTTTGGACATAATTGAAGAAGGCTTTCCGGAAGGATAAAGAGGTCTTTCGAACATGATTAAAGAAGGCCTTTGAGAATGATATAAGAAGGCTTTAGGTGATAAATGAATTGAGATAAGATTTCTTTTACATAGCCTAGAATCCATTGAATGTCACTCAAGTTTTAGGACACTAATATGCTGAACAATAAAAAAAATATGGACAGGTATTGACAGCGTAATAAATAGAAGACGATCGAGGTATTCCGGGCAATTCTTGTAAAATCATTTTAAGGAACTCCACTGCCCATTCTTTACGCTTTGTGAATTTAAAAAACCATCATGAAAATTTTAAAATATCATACTCAACATTTGAAAAAGAAACATGCTCAACATTTGAAAAAACTGACAAAAGCTTAAGTTGGTTAATTGTGAATGTAACGCTACTGATTAAAAAAAACTTTTATATCAGAATTCTCCGTAGATGAATATTGCTCAGATAAATCCTTAAGAAGAGCAGGAGCCACTGCGACCGAAACATTGTGATAACAACCCAAAAATATGTAAAGAATAGTCCGAATATCTTCTTCTTCTTCTTCTTCTTCTTCTTCTTCTTCTTCTTCTTCTTCTTCTTCTTCTAAGTGCCTTGTCCTTTCAGGACGTAGGAGATCATGGCCTTCCACGGCTCCCTATCCCTGATGGCTCTTAGCACGCTTTCTCCTGTAACACCACGCAACCCCCGTTCTACCATCCACCTACTCAGGCCCTTCTGGTTTTGAATAACCGGCAAAATGTTGATAATATGTAAAAACAACAAATCAATTAGTTTATGTAACAAGGAAATAATTAAAGTTAATTTAGTCAAATTTCAATCACTAATTTAGAGAACATCTAGTAAAACTTTTTTTTTCAGGAAATAGACTTTCTTAACGTATAGAACTTTCTCGGCATATAGAACTTTCTCGGCGTATAGAACATTCTCATCATCTAGAACTTTATGAATGTATAGAGCTTTTTCAGTGTATGGAACTTTCTCAGCGTATAGAATTTGTCAGCTTATAAAACTTTTTTCAGCGTATAGAAGTTTTATCGAGTTTGGCTAAAATTTCTATTTTCCATTAAAAAGAAGAGAAAAAGAGAAATATAATATCAATGAAGTGTTCGGTGCAAATTTGATTGAGTATAAACTGATATCTGTTAGTTTCCGATGTTTGTTCAGAGTTAGGAAATCAAAGAAAACTTTTACTCATAATATCTACAGATTATCTTTCAACTTGCGTATGTGCATATGCGTGTGTTTTGTTCGTGTGCACACGCGCATAACCGTGTGTGTATATATATATGTGTGTGTGTGTGTGTGTGTGTGTGTGTGTGTGTGTGTGTGTGTGTGTGTGTGTGAAAAGCGAGAATTAATGTTAGATAATACAATTGTTCACATGGAAATTTTCCAATTTCTAAGAAAGCAATTACCTTAGCAGACAGACGCGACTAAGTTCCGACTTCTTTACGGTCAATCCTTTTGTGGACAACGTAATGGGGAAAAATGGAGATAAAAGATATTTAAATAAAACACAGCACAATGCATTACTGGTTCTTCATTTAATCCCCTGTCCCTCTTATGCATAATTTTCATTTTTATTACTTTTTAACCTATTAAGTTGTTTTCTCTTAAAGGAAAATTTACAATCCCACTACACACACACGCAATACGCATGCGCGCGTCAAGCGAGACACCTAGCAAAACACTTCGGTTTCGTTCTGTCTATGACAACTATTACATTTATCTTACCACTCATCAAATCGGTGATCGGCTTGTGTCGTCTGCCCCCGATGTTTGCTTAAGAAAATAATCTTGGCTTTTTGGTTCAATGTTTGTTTGTTTTTTGTTCTTTTGGGAAGATTTATTTTATCGAATTGAATTCGCTTCTTAATAGCCCACTTTGTCACGTTCTGCTTTTTAAAATAATCAGAAATTCGCAGAGATTTTCTTGTCACTCGGTTTTTCGTTTATTTATGATTTAGTTATTCCCTGCTTGTTTATTCGTTTACTGTTTCTTAATGAATTATGAAAAATATCCAAACAAAAATATTCAAAACGCTTCTGTTATATTTTTCCTTTGATTTTTGGATGGAGAAAAGAGTGCTGGACTGCGACGTGATGTCAGTTCTTCAATACGGCAGTGAATGCTAGACAATATCATCGAAAATGAGGACAAAACTTGAAGCAGCGGAAATGTGGTTCTACAGAAGGATGCTGCGGATATCGTGGACTGAGCATGCAAGCAACGCTGAGGTGTTGGAAAGAGTGACAACAAAAAGGAAATTGATACTGATCATCAGGAAGAGACAACTGAAGTTCCTAGGACAGGCAATGAGGAAGGAGAGCCTGGAGAACCTGATACTGACTGGTCAGATAGAAGGAAAGAGAGACAGATGAAGGCAGCGGATAACATATTTGCAGGGCCTGATCAGGTGGTTGACGGAACGGGGGTTGCGATGTGTAACAGGAGCAAACATACTAAGAGCCACAAGGGATAGGGAGACGTGGAGAACAATGATCGCCTACGTCCTGAAGGGACAGGGCACATAGAAGAAGAAGAAGAATGAATTATGAAAAATATTCAAAGAAAAAATATTCAAAACGCTTCTGTTATATTTTTCTTTCGATTTTTGAGTGGAATAGTTTCGTAAGCACAAACATGTGTTGAAGGTTTGACTAAGTTTGCTAACTGTGGAAATCTACCCTAAAAGAAAAAAGATAAGCAAAATTGAATTATTCAGTCAGTCAATTGCTATCTGTGATTCACGATTAGACGATGATGTTTCTTTATATTCATGACTGACTAGGCAAAAGATTTTCACCGAGTACGTTGCCATTTCTTTCTGCGAGAGACTGTTTACCAATCAAGGCTATAGGACTCCGTCTGTCCTTCTATTCATCTGTAACTGAAGGGAAAAGAGATATTCGTACCTTTTTCAATACTATTTTATGTAAGTAAACGTAATGAACCGAACTGGAATTCGAAATCGGCTTTTCTTTTCTTGTTCCGAACCGATATTCATTATGCCACAACTCACTTAAAATTAAATAAGTAAATAGAAATATGAAATTAAGAAAGTCGACGCTGTATTTTGGCTTTCAAAATGAAATTAACAAAGCAGAAATACAGCAGCAATAAACAAGAGAAATGGAATTGCGAAGACGTCGAAAAAAAAAAGACGAAGAGTAAAAACGATCGTAAAAAATAAATAGCGAAGAAGAAAACAAACAAGAGAATGATGAAAGAAAAGATAAAAGAAGGTAATTACTAAAAGAATTTAAGTGTAAATGAACGAGTAAAAATGAATGAACGAGCGAGAAAATATTACAATAGAAGAGTGACTAAAAGGTATTATATTAAACATATAAACAAGGGGGAGATAAGAAACGATAATAATAAAAAATCAATGACTAAATCAAATAAAGAAAAGGAGGATAGGAAGACAAAAAAATTAACAAATGAATAGATTGCTGCCAGAAATCGACTATATTTAATAAAAATGAAAAAAAAATCAATAAAAATGAAAAAAGAAATAAAACAAAAACACAAAAAAGGGATAATGGAAGGGAAAAGAGAGAAAAATAAAGCTTGCCATTTATATAATGCCTCTCTCTTCGAGGCTCAATCGAGGAAAAATAATATATCTTCGCACACGTCGAGAACGTAAAACACTGAGGATAGTCATGAAATATCCATCCAGATTGAGAGTAATGGCATTCTGTTGAGTTTGTTCTGAGGTGGCTAATGAGACTGATTTGCTTAAAAGCTCCTTCGGCATTAAGGACAGGTTGTTCCGGATGGTGGATTGGCCGTTGGTTCTTGTTATTCTTTTTGACGTCTTCTATTTCATCCCGTTTGGCCTATCGTTTGGACTAGAAAACTGTTGTTCCGTCTATGACAATAGATCGCCATGGCATGGATTTCTCTCTCTCTCTCTCTCTCTCTCTATATATATATATATATATATATATATATATAGATCGCTATAGATTTCTCTCTCTCTCCCACTATATATATATATATATATATATATATAAACTTGTCGTTATACTCGTTTCGAAAATCCTCCGAGGAAGAAAAAAAACCCTCCGAGGAAGAAAAAAAAACCCTCCGAGGAAGAAAAAAATGGTAATAAAAAAAGAACGAGCTAAGCACCCGAACATCAGTCAGAGTATGTAGCCCAAGGAAAAAAACCCGAGACGAGTAACCTGAAGCAAAAAGCGCTCAATGCGCAAGTAAAGCAAACTAAGTAAACAACTAACCCAGAGAGCCAACGAACCTACCAAGGTTTCACCAAATTGGATCTTCAGGCAACTTTCCCTGAAGATCCAATTTGATGAAACCTTGGTAGGTTCGTTGGCTCTCTAGGCTACACACACACACACACACACACACACACACACACACATATATATATATATATATATATATATATATGTGTGTGTGTGTGTATATATATATATGTGTGTGTGTGTGTGTGTGTGTGTGTGTGTGTGTGTAGCTTCTACGGGGTAGGTTCATGCCGACTTAAAGGTTTTGTGAGGATTCCGTTATGATATCGAGGATAGGTTTGAAAAACCTGCTTGTCAAAATACCTTTTATCAATAAAACTACTGAAAAAACAACAATCTTGGCGCCAAATATTATCATAACTCAACACTATATATGTGTGTGTGTATAAACATGGCAAATTCTGTGTCGCGAAAATGTTGAATTAATTACATTACAGTAGTATATATATATATATATATATATATATATATATATATATATATATATATATTGTTCCACTGGTCGTTCAGAATGACATTCGTTTGGATTGGCAATCTGTAATTTTAAATCCTCACATTTTTTAGCCAGCTGCTTACACTTGGTTTTTTCAGACTCTATTTCAGCTACAGTCTCACGCAGTTTCTTGGATAATTCAACAATCTTTGCTGCCGCTGTATCACTTGTAAGGCCTTGCCTTACAAGTGATAAATAATATACTAATATTCTTCTTTATTTGCTGCGTCTTCTCAGGTCATAAGCGATGAAGACCCTCCACAACTTCTTATCTCGGGTGGCTGCCTTTACTAATGTCCCGTTCGGTCATTAATTCACAGAAGCTTGTCAGATACGTGGTTAACTGTCCACTTCTCTCTCTCTTTCTTTTGTCGTCAATATGTTTAGCAATAGTTCTGCTGTTTCTAGTTTCTCTTCCTATATTTATATAAAAATGGTGTAATGAATCTCGACTCGGAATGAGAAATCTTAGAGCCGACTTTGAATTCCAGTCAAATTCGCTTTATTCACTGACGCACACATACCCTTGCGAAAGATGTTAATCCATCTCTTCTCCCCGGGTTATGGATTAAATAGCAGGAAAGATTGGGTTCTCTGGTTGGAAACAAGTCTATCGCAGAAAGAAATGGCAACCTACTGCAAGAAATCTTCTACCTATTCAGTTATGGATCGAAAAAAACATGATCACGTAAGAGTGTATTGCTTATGGCAATTATCTGACTAACTGATATAAAAATCATAAGCTAATCACGTTAAGACCGCATAAATATTATTTCTGTTTACAAAGAGAATGCTGCACAGGTTTAATAAATATGGTCTCCAAAATTTTCGGCTGGAGGTGTGCGTGTCTCCAATATCGGAGACATTATGGACAAATACAGAGTGGACATTGAAAGCATTCAAAATATTTAGGGCAATCTTCAGACCACGGTTGAAGATCGTATTGAAACATGTAACTGACACTTACTAATTAGTGTTGATTTGTATAACCACACTATATATAAAGAATAACAGAACACTGTTTTATTAACTTTCATTTCTATTTATATTTTAACTTGATCTAGGCCAAAGAAAAACTTGCTAAATCGTATCTGCCTTCTCGTCCGTTCGCGTTCGTCTTTATTTAGGCCGATAAAATGAATTTTCTTTTAAGCAAAGACAAGTGTAAAAGACTCACTGTGATGCCAGACTTCAAAGTTCTTCCTCCTTAGCAAGACATAGCAGAGATGAAAAATAACAAAAATCTGTGTAAAAACAATAATTAAAAACATGAAACACGATGTAAAAAGGTTTTAAAAAGTTCGACATGGCTCGCTTTTTATTGACTGTTCATGTACGTGAGATTAGACAGACTCAATTTTTTTAATCCTTTTACCAAAAGCAAGGCAATAAAGCCACTAAGATACAATGGTTACTAAGTGTGAGAGAATATAAGAAAACACTTTAGGAGAGAGAGAGCAATCAAAGAAGAGGAATTAAGAAGACAGAAGATAACGATTGATATTGCATATAAATTTTTGTAGATCAAAGTTGACTGGAGAGTTAGAAGCCGGAAGGTTTGTCCACAAACGAGATATGCGATAGAAGAAACTGTTAGCACAGAACTTACGGTTACATCTAGCCATGTCATTTCATTTTGGAGAATTTATTTTTGGTGATAACCAATGTGAAAAATATCAGAGAATTAATCAATATGTGAAGATCGCACAGAAAGAAATTGTTCTAAGATGAGTGAGCACATCACGTGAGAGAGGGGGGAAAATATCCGCGTCTTTTGCGTTCGCCATCAAGCGACACTTGCCTTTTGACAAAGTGACAGGAATTTAATTATGAGAAACCATTTCCGATGAGATCATAGAAAATAGGACTGGAAATTAAGAGGGTATTTTTTTTCCTCTGCTTTATACATTTTCTTGTGCGATTAGACAGCGTAGAGATAAAAACAGCTGCATTGGAATTATTCCAACGATATACTTAACTCTTGTTTCTAGCGCTACGTTTCAAAATCTATCCATTGTCTGCCTTCAGATTTTTAAGTTATCGAAAAATAATTTTCCCCTTTTTAACCAATTCTAAAACATCCTTGTAAGCAAAAGGAGGGCTTGGAGAATCTAATACTCACAAGACGGACAACCTGAAAATTCCACATTCATAGAACATTGTGTATCCGACAGGAAGGTCTCTGGTTGGGAGGTTGCGCGAAGCATGTCAGTCAGTTAAGTGCCATACGTGATACACGCTTGGGCGATCATGTCTCGAAAGAGACATGACTGACTGGGCAGAAGATTACCCCGAAGTAGGTTGCCATTGCTTTCTGCGGTAGAGTGGTTGCCAGCCAATGCTATAGAACCCAATCTGTCCTGTTATTTAACCCATAACTGGAAGTAAGAGAAGGATTAATACCTTTCCCAAGGATATTTGCGCGTAAGTAAATGCAATGAATTCAACTGGAATTCGAACTCGGCTCTCCGATTTCTCGTTCCGAGCCGATATCCATTGCACCACAAAGTTTTACTATTATTGCTATCGACTTGAGACACGGTGCGCTGTCTTGGTGAAAGATCACTTTTTTCTTCTTCATTTGTGGCAGGTTTTGGGCAATTTATTTTTTCAAACACACCAATAATGCTATATAATATTTGCTATTGATAGTTCTTCCATTCTCAAGGTAATCGATGAACAAAATACCTTGAGCATCCCAAAATAAGAAGGCCAAAAATTGCCTGCTGATGTTTGCGTCTTTGGTTTGCTGTCCACTCAGCTGACTGCCGATTTACCTCCGGGTGAATTGGTGGATCAATGTTTTATCCATTGTCACATATTTACGCAAAACCTCCTTCTTGTTGCGCTGAAACAGTTGCAAACAACGCTCTGAATCGTCGACGCGTTGTTCGTTTTGATTGACTGTGAGCAAACGCGGTATCCAATAGAAACACAGCTTTCTCATTGAGAAAGATTCATGAAAAATGGTGAATACACCGTCTTCTAATATGTTAAGCACGCATGCTATCTCAGGCAATTTCAATTTACGATCGGCAAAAGCGAGTTTATGGATTTTGTTTTGTTGTTTTTCAGGACAACTGCCGAATTTGGGTGACCTGAGCGTTCAGCATTATTGGTGTCTGTATGACCACGTTTAAAGTCAGCATACCACCTCGTAACTGTTGTTTCCAACAGATCAGAGGCCGGATGAAGCCATTGCTTTGCTTGAACAGTATTTTTCCTATCAGAAAGCAATGCTTTATCAACACACAAAATTCAGATGTTTCCATTGTTTTGAAAATTTGCAACAGTAGCTTCACTTAAATAACTGTAATATCCAAACTAAGCCCAAATTTTGTCACATGCCATTTGAAGGTTAGTAATTCGTAAAATTTATATGAATTTTTTATTAGTGGTGTCATCTATATGTCAGACTGGCATTTAATCAGTGATGTGTTAGGTAATCTTTGTTACAGCGAATATCCGATTAGGTTTAACGAGGAAAACTATTCTAATGACTATCAACTTTTACATCCTCTAACCACCAGGTTTGTCGTTCTATTCGCAAGTTAATGCGTCATTTGAATCATCGGTCAATCAATATAATAAATTAAGTCTACTTCTAAAATCCTGTGAATTGTGTCTGTTCGTTCGTCTTTCTTTTATATGTCCTGTTCCTTCAGGACGTAGGCGATCATGGATCTCCACGTCTCTTCATCTCTGGTGGATCTTAATATATTTGCTCCTGTTACACCTCGCAACCCCCGTTACGTCATCCACCTGATCAGGCCCTGCAAATATGTTATCCGCTGCCTTCCTCTGTCTCTCTTTCCTTCTATCTAACCAGTCAGTATCAGGTTCTCCAGGCTCTCTTTCTTCATTGCATGTCCCAGGAACTCCAGTTGTCTTTTCCTTGTGCTCACTATTAATTTCCTTTTCGTTGACATTCTTTCCAACACCTAATCGTTGCTTGCATGCTCGGTCCACGATATCCGCAGCATCCTTCTGTAGAACCACATTTCCGCTGCTTCAAGTTTTGTCCTCATTTTCGATGATATTGTCCAGCATTCACTGCCGTATTGAAGAACTGACATCACATAGCAATCCAGCACTCTTTTCTTTGTTTCTAGTTAAATTTTCCTGTGTGTTAGTACTGTACCCAGCTTCTGGAACGCGTTCTTTTGCCATGTCAATTCGCACTTTCCATCTCCTGTTCGTTCAGTCAGTTAAGTGCCATACGTGATACACGCTTGGGCGATCATGTCTCTTTCGAGACATGACTGACTGGGCAGAAGATTATCCCGCAATAGGTTGCGATTACATTTTGCGGTAAACTGGTTGCCGATCAAGACTATAGAACCCAATCTGTCCTGTTATTTAACCCATAACTGGAAGGATTAGACGGATTTATAGCTTTCCCAAGGGTATTTACGCGTAAGAGAATGCAATGAATTCAGCTGGCATTCGAACTCGGCTCCCTGATTTCTCGTTCCGAGCCGATTTCCAATGAACTACGCACATACACTCTTTAAAATAGCCAAACATTTTTTTTTGTAAAAATTGAAATTTTTAATATTTTACAAAATACTACCACTATTTAACAAAAATAAAATTTAATGATGAAAATAACAAATACTTATTTAATGCAGATACAATATTTTTTGCATCTCTTAAAGTTTTTCTATAGATTTATTTCACTTAAAACATGCATGGTATTAACACTTGTAACAGGCAGTATGGCTTCCGCTTTGCCAGGTCCACGGCCGACATGCTAACGACCATTAAGGAGTACATGCTTCAGGCCTTCGATGAGTCCAGCGAGGCTCGTGCTGTTGCTCTGGACATCTCTAAGGCTTTTGACAGGGTTTTATATAGATTTATTTCAGGTAAAAGATGCATGGTATTAACACTTGCAAATATAACTGAATTTCTATGAGCCGCTTAGGTATGGCACAAGGCTGAAAGCTTGGGGTACCCCGTAAGGATCGAACTCACTACTAACAGGTTCTAGTAAGACAAGCTTGCTAACCATTACACCACCCTGATGTGCACACTTGTAAATATATCTGAATTTCTATGCGCCATTTAGATGTGGCACAAGTCCGAAAGTATGGAGCACCCCGTGAGGATCGAACTCACTACTAACAGGTTCTAGTAAGACAAGCTTGCAAACCATTACACCAACCCGAGGTGCACACTTGTAAATATAAACACACTAGAGGGGGTTTCAAATAGTCTGAGGACTCCCACAATACTAAATCTTCTTGTTTTTTATGTGCCGCAAGACGCAGACAATCATGGCCCTCCACATCTCCCTATTCGCTCTTAACATCTTTTCTCTTGCTGTTTCTCCCAACCCCTGCTCTGCCATCCACTTGCTCAAACCTATTAAGTGTATCATGCGTTGCTGTTCCTGTTTCTCGTTCCCTCTATCCGTCTTGTGAGTATTAGATTCTACAAGCATTCCTTCCTTATTACGTGCCCCAGACACTTCCGTTGCTTTTCCTGGTGCTCCCCTTTCGTTTCCATCCTCTCTAAAAACTTCGTTGTTGTTCACATGATTGGTCCATGTCATCCTCATCATCCTTCTGTAGAACCAGATTTTGGTTGCTTTCCTTCATCTTCGATGAGATTGTCCAGCATTCGCTGCCATATAGGGGATAAATATCACATAACAGTCCAGAAATTTGTTCTTTTTTTCCAATGAATTTTTCGTCTCTCAATAATCTGCTTAGTTTTTGGAATGCGTCCTTGGCCATACTAATACGTCTTCGGATCTCAGTGTCACACGTTCTATCTTTTGTTAGGTATTTAAATTTCCCAGGTATTTAAATTTCTGCACCTACTTGCTTTCAGTATTTCCGACTTGTAATTGGCATTTTGGGCTCCTTTTTTTACTGATGACCAGTCATTCAATTTTCTTGCAAGTTATGTTTTGTACATTTTTTGACGTCCCTTTTTTACCTTCTGTAAGAGGTCTTGTATTTTCCTTCCCGTTTCTGCTATCAGCACTGCGTCATCTGCGTATCTTATATTGTTAAGATTGTGGCTGCCAATGACGAATCCTGGCAGGATTTCTAGTTCTCTCTATACAGGTTGAATAGATCCGGTGAGAAGACACATCCTTGTCTTACATTCCTTTATATTTTTGTATATCTACTGTACTCATTTCCTGTCTGTAGGCAAATAATTTTCTGCCAGTAAATGGTCTTGAACTTGAATTCGAACTCGGTTCTTCGATTTCTCTTTCCGAGCCGATATTCACTGCACCACAACGCACATTCTGATGCTAAGTATTTTTTTCTCTAAATCTTCGTCGTTGCTTACATGTCTGGCTCATGAAATCCTTAGCACCAAACGGCAAAAGCACTTTTCTGTTACTTCACTTCTTTTTTCGTTCGTGGATAGATTGTCCATTGTTCACTGTAATATAGGAGATGATACGTTGTATCATTTTTCAAACCAACAAAAAATTAATTAAATAACTGACAAAAATATGTTCCTGGAATCATAATTTGGCAAAAAAATAAAAATATCATCTAAAACAGAAAATATATTCTATTTCTTATGTTTCTTCTAAGATGCGTGCGAATGCTGATTTTTTTTTCTTGTTATCTTTTTTGAGGATTTTCGACATCGATGAAAAAAGTGTTCCTGCAAATTTTTTAATGATATCTTGCAGACGATTTAAGACTTCGTTTAGCAAGAACACAAAAAAAACTTCATTAAATATATCTAAAAAAATTTAATAGAAATTATACGCGACAACGTTGTTAATAAGACAACAATTTCTGAACAAATATCTACGAATCAGCGTAGTGATGGCGCATAATTCATCGTCACTTTTTAGAATCTAGAAGAATAATTTCTAACTTCAAATACATCGACGTTAGCAGTAATTATAACAGATTTACTTAGTTAACTGAATGATGAAGACCAATCATTATGTGTGACGTATTTTTATAAGAAGAAAGTTGGAGATATAACGCTACATTTCGTTCATAATTTTGAACAGTGTGATTGAGAATGGCTAAATTTTCCGTTTTTGTTATTTTTTTAATTCCTTGAGTTATAAGATTTTCAGCGTTTTCTTTCAGTCTATAATTATAACTAACGCAAACATTTATGCATCACCCTTTACTATACACACACACACACACACACACACACACACACACACATATATATATATATATATATATATATTGTATTTAGGCAACAATCTTCCTTTTCTATAAGATGACAGACAAGGAATTATCATTATTTTTTTATATAATTTTTCATTCGTTCCTATAATTTTTTTCTTTTCGGAACTCACTTTATATAAGAATTGTCCAAAGGTTTTGTACTTTCGAGCGCTTTCGGTTATAATTTTAGCCATTATCAAGAATTAATTTTGTTTTACTTATAAATAAACATGGTTTATTAGTCTTGTGTATGTTAAGTTCCGAACACAGTGAGCACATTATTACCGTGTTCATAATTGATGTTATTAAGTGTAGGATTTCTCTTTTTTTATTAGAAATGCCTCTATTATTTTTTATCTTCTTTTGCATATGGATGATTCTATTATGTATATATTATCAACGAGGATATCACGGATAGGTTCTTGAAGACTCGATGTATGTTTAAATGAGATCGGATGGAACTGTTGTGGGAAAAGTGTAAAGTCAATCTTCTCGTTAATTTTGTGGTGGTATAGCCAATTTAATTGTTTACGGTTTGGATAGTTGAGAAACACAGTTCTTCAAAGGACATGTAAATTCGTAAACGACACTGGTTCTCTGCAGTTTAGATTTTGCAAGTGAATTATTATTTTTATTGATAATGAGGCTGGCAGTTTTGAATTATTTATAATAGATCATTAAGTTAATTTTCTTCTTTGAATTGGTCGGTGTTACATAATCTCTGATGATATTGCAAAGTGAAGATTCGTCCTATTTGTAGTTATTGTGCATTTGTAAAAAAAAAACATGTTATTTTAGTCTACGTGTTTGTAGTTGCCATTATTTACGTAACGAAGAAAAAGTTTAATATGGTAATCAAGTAAATAATTTGGAAAGCTGTTGATATGTATTTGTTTCAAATTGTGTATTTCTTTAAAGTAAAGCTGTTAAGAAGATGAATTCTCGTATGCGATCGTGAGGAAATTTTTTAATAAAGCCAGTTTTGTATCGAAGAGGGCATTGACTAATAAAATTAAGCCGGCAAGAATTTTTACTCGTGGGTTTTTTATATATTGAAGTTGTGAAAGTATTATTACTAGAATCTACAAGAACATCCAGAAATGGGAGTTGTTGTCTTTTTTGTTTTTTATGTTTTTTTTGTTTTTTTTACTAAACTCATATATGAAGTTGAGAACCGAATTTTTTTCAAAAGTAGTTTTAAGATAATCGATTTCGTTTTTGTTGTCAGCTAAAAGGAAAATATCATCAACGTATCGAACATTAATTTTTTTTTTTTAATCATATCACCCCGAGCAAGGCGGTAACGCCACTGATGTGCAGGGGGCTACGTAAGAGTGAAAAGATTGGAAAAGAGAAAGCCGAAAACCACATCCTAAACAGGAAACAAGGGATGAGCCTCTTCACCCGTTCAATAGACGTGGGCGGAGTGTGAACCGGGCGATAGTTTAGTCTATCTACTCCAATTGAAAAAAGAGAGGAAAAGAATGGAAATGAGTAAAAGATTGGAAAAGAGAAAGCCGGAAACCACATCCTAAACAGGAAACAAGGGATGAGCCTCTTCACCCGTTCAATAAACGTGGGTGGAGTGTGAACCGGGCAATAGTTTAGTCTATCTACTCCAATTGAAAAAAAAGAGGAAAAGAATGGAAATGAGTAAAAGAGAAAGCCGGAAACCACATCCTAAACAGGAAACAAGGGATGAGCCTCTTCACCCGTTCAATAAACGTGGGTGGAGTGTGAACTGGGCGATAGTTTAGTCTAACTACTCCAATTAATGACGGTGCAACATCTGTTTGTAGAGGCCCTCACATGACTGACAGTTTTGATTACAACGAATGCGTGCGAAGATGCTCTTCCCCGATCTCGGCTTGTTGTTTTCTTTCTGTCGATTACGCTTCTCCCAGGCGGCAAACCTCCGTTTCTCCTCTCATCGCTTCAGCTCTCGGTTTAAAATCAAGTCTCTAGCGTGCGTGATTTGTGGCAACGTATTCCCACATGTTTATGCCCATATCCATCTTCCTTACGTCCATATTTTAGATGTCTCTGCTCTGAAGCGAAAATATATACATTACGGAATTTAACGGAAATTGACAAAACTGGTATTAGCCAATATATTTGAATTTTTACTTGTTTTAACATTATAATTTTTTTTTTTATTGATACTCGTATTTGAGTAGAAAGTCTGTCTATTTTATATATATATATATATATATATATAGAGAGAGAGAGAGAGAGATAAGCAATACATAATAATTTGTACTGGCCTTTTATTGTTTGAGAAATTGTTTCTGGCGTGAATCGAACCTGCAAACACACCGGAGAGATGCCGTCTTTGGATCGGTCGGTAATGACACGTCTGATTTAAAAACAGCATCTCACAAACAATTAAGGTGATTGGAAATTATAGTGTACTGCTTAATTTGTCTGACAATCGCAAAAGCGTGAAATCCAGAGTCACAAACTCACACAAATCTAACTGAATATGTTAGCTCTATCACTGATACTGAGCGCTTTGAAATAAGTACCGCGCATATATAATACATAAATAATATATTATACATAAATTGCATATATATATATATATATATATATATTTATATACATACACATTTCACACACACACACACACACACACACACACACACACACACATATATATATATATATATATATATATATATAAACATACTTTCCACTCAAATACGAGTATCCATTAAAAAATAATAATGAAAAACAAATACAAATACAAATTCAAATATATATATGTGTGTGTGTGTGTGTGTGTGTGTGTGTGTGTGTGTGTGTGTGTGTGTGTGTGTATAGGTGTCCAGTCTGTAAACGGTGAGAATAATCCAACAATATTACCTTAATATAAAATATTAATTGGTAAATCCATATAGAGAGTTCGATGGGTGTTAACCTGAGCGATATGAAATTTATAAAGGAAAACTCAACACGTCATTTCAATTGACATGGCGTGTTGAGTTTTTCTTTATATATATATATATATATATATATATATATATATACAATCTTTGAATATTGCTGCAACACATGACCTGGTGCTCCTGTTATATGTTTAGAGAAATCTGTAATATTATTAGTACTGAGCTGAATTTCCGCTGTCAGTCGCTTTCTCACCGCCAAAATGTAGCTTCCGTGTCCATTATCTATAAACGCCTTCAAGATAATTCTTCCGATGAAATTTGCTTCATGGCCCTTAGAATTTGCGTGCGTTGTGGTGGAATGCATATCGTCTCGGAATGAGAAATCAGAGAGCCGTATTCGAATTCCATTTGAAATTCGTTGCATTCAATTACTTACGCGCAAATACCCTTGGAAAAGGTATGAATCCATCTGTTCTTTCTCCAACTATGGGTTTAATAGCGGAACAGATTGAGTTTTTTAGCCTTGGTTGACAATCAATCTACCGAATTAAAAAATGACAAACTACTGCTGGAAAATCTTCTGCCTAGTTAGTGATGTCTTGAAAGAGACATGATCGCCCAAGCGTGTACCACATATGGCACTTAAGTGACTTACTGACTAAATTTCTCACAAGGATTTATACTTTTACAGTTGAATTGGCTAGATGTTACCGTAAGTTCGTTGATAACAGTCTTTTTTTTCTCTTCCGACTTATTATTTTCCAGTCGAATTTGATTTTAAAGAATCTAAAATTCAGTGTCTATCGTTATCTGCTGTCTTCTTGATTTGTTTGCTTTTATTGTTCTCAATCCTTATTAATGTCCTTATTTTTTCATATTTTTTAGCACTCAGTAGCCACTTGTTTCTTAGTTGCTTTTTTGCTTTACTTTACTTGGATTAAGATATTTTAAAAGAATTAACAAAAATACCATTCTTTTTTTTTTCTTGATTAAAAGCTATTTGTATAACTACTTTATATGTATTGTTTTGTATCAGAACACGTGTAAAAATAATAAGTGGAAGATGTCAGGCCAACCATGCATTATCTGCGTCATTTTGAACTATCTTATGTTTTTAATCATATTATATTACATGTCTCACGGGGAAGTCTCGCTCAATGGAAGTAACTCGTGGCTTACTTAAATTAATATAATATTACAGAAGGAATTCGACTGCTGAAGTGAATCCACAATGCATTCGCGATTCTTCGATCAATCATCACGCTTTATATATATATATATATATATATATATATGTCTTTCTATAGACTTCTCTTATTACTTGTCTCGGTTAACATCCTATTCGTTAAGCCTCCTATTTATATATAAAGGAATACCTACTCAACTCATATGCAATCAGTTTGTATTTTCCTTTATCTCTTGAGTATTATTAACTACTCTTGTCTTGTAATACTTTTTTTCTTTTTATACGTCCTTCTCGACTTCCTCATTGTTACTCTGCACCAACAGAAACTAGGATCTGGAATTGGAATGTGATTACTATTAGCGCATCCATTATTTTTTAAAATTCATAATACGTAAGTAATAAATCATAAACACTTCAATTACGACTGTATATGGATAATTTATCACCGATCACAGATTTAGTCCAGGATACGAGAAAACTGAACATCATAGGTTATGCTACGGCAAAGGTTCCAAAAATTTTTTTTCACCATCAGCCGGTTTCACATGTAAAATTTTCAACCTCCCACCTGTATAGCACATATTCAAAAGCATGTCAAAATTATTTGGCAAAAGTTTGTTACTTGTTCCTAAGCTGACTTTATAACGCAGTAAAAAGAAAAATCCGAAACAAATAAGGCTGACTTATGAGGCTACTGCTACAACCGTATTAAAGAACAAAAGAAAGCAAACTTGTACGGGCTTCGGTGATGCTTGTCAAATTGACCTTGTCTCAAACACAACCGAAATCCCCACAATTTAAAATATCAGAAGGTTGAATGAATGGTTGGAAGAACAAATGTGTTTTGTTTGTAAAATAAGTGGAATTTTATTAATAAAACTGAATACTATAACATGAATTTGTAATATAAGTGAAATTATATTAACTGAATATTATTGTAAGAAGAAAAATAAAATATTCATAGAGAAAATGCGTGTAGTTATTATTTTGTATGAGTGAAATGTTCAAATAAAAAATTGCATGTGTTTAGATGATCCAGAGAAATGGTAGTAAGAAGTTAAGTGTCACGAGGGGCGTATAGTGATCGTAGCAGCATTGTAAAGTCTTGTTCCTTTCCCATTTTTTGGTAGGTTGGTGACAGTGTGAGAAAGAAGGTGAAACATAGAAAGAAATTGTACTGAGTGATGTTTCGTTTTACGAGTCAGTTGAAGATGTTCTGTTGCTGTGGTTTTTTTCTTCTTTGGCGGCATAGAGTGAAAACGAAGAAAGGAAAATTGGAAGAAGGGGTAGAATGAATATATGTCGACGCGACATGACCTCGACTTGAAGTTTCTTCCTTACATTGCGACGAGTCACTATCAGATACCGCTCCCATTCTGAGTGACTTGACCGGTCACGGAACGGGGTTAAGTAGTGGATTTTAGTTATGTAACCGTCTCCAATAGGCATTTTCATTCTTTAGGTGTGAAAAAAAATTGACTAGCGTCATAGATTAATTTGCTATTTCCTATCCAATCAGCATCCAGAATTTTACTTTTCCAACTGACTTGTAAAATCTGCCCTGGTCTGGATTTTTCTAAAATGTTCTTAGTCGTTTGCATCTGATTTTGCGAGTGTGCTATTTTACTTTGTGTGTTTTAGTTAATTGTTGGATGATATAGGATTTGTATCCTATAAACCTCCCCGCAGATTGATAAATATTGAAATTTTGTTTCAATGTATTCATACATGTTTGTACGTACTAATGTGATTATGGTCGTTTAAAGCATGAAATAAAAGATAAGTTTGTTCTCGTTGTTGAAGATCAGAGTTGCTAGTCGCGGATTGCCATTACTGTGTTTGTTTGTTGCGATTAATCGTTGTCCATTGAAGAGTCGATTTTTTTCTGTTTTGCGGCTTCCAAACTAGACTCTCGCAAGGCAAACGAAGATGACGAAATCCCAACTGTCATCCTAAATAAATGTGCTTCAGAACTCTTCCAGTTCTCTTCAAACTCTAAAACAAATACTTTGACGCTTCTTACTTCCCTGTGTGTCGGAAGACCCCTCTGTAGTTAGTGTTTTTAAGAACTCTGGACAACCGCCTGACTCCTCATATTATCGTCCTACCAGTCTCTTATTGACAAAGTATTCTAATCAAGGATGTGCGTTGGGGTGCAGTGGATATCGGATCGGAACTAGAAATCGGAAAGCCGAGTTCGAATTCCAATTGAATTATTTGCATTCCTTACGTGCAAATACCCTTGGGAAATATATTAATCCGTCTCTTCCTGTCAATTATGGATTAAATAACAGAACAGATTGGGTTCTATAGCCTTGGCTGGCAACCAGTTTACCGCAAAATGTAATCGCAACCTACTGCGGGATAATCTTCTGCCCAGTCAGTCATGTCTCTTTCGAGACATGATCACCCAAGCGTGTATCACTTTTGGCACTTAATTAACTGACTGATTATAATCAATGCTGAAGTGATTAATGTTCTTACTTCTCAAGGCCTCCACTCGAACAAACAATATGGCTTCCATTACGCTAGTTCTACTGCTGATGTGTTAACGGCTATCACCGAATATCTATATCAAGCTCTTAATAACGTCGAAGCTCAAACACTGGCTCTAGATATCTCAAAAGCATTCGATTGGGTCTGTCACGCTAGTCTTCTATGCAAACTCCAGGGCTACGGTATTACAAAACGATTGCTTAATTTAACCGCCATGGAGAAAATATTTTACCTGCCATCAGCATAGCGGATGCTAGATTCCTAGCTGACTTCAAGTGGAGCGACTACATTCAATCAATAGCTGCATGTACTGGAAAGAAAACTGGGACAATGTCGTGCACATTTACAAATCTAGCATTAGCCCCTGCATTGAATGCTGCTACCATATCTGATGCTCCAGTTTGAGGATCTTGAGAGCATCCAAAGAAAGACCTGTAATGTAATTGATCCTGACTTATTATTTCGACTTAATCACTTTCTCGCTGATGTGACGTGGTTTCCCTCTGTCTTCTTTACAAGCATTTTCATGCCAACTGCTCTGAGGATCTTTTTTCCTTACTGCTCCGACAGCATGTATTTATGTGTACCACTGAATTGGCATCTAGGTCCCACCCGTTTACTGCTGAAATAGCTAAATGCAGCCGTTACTTCTACTCAAAGACGACTTACGGCCTATCACGTTAAATACACCGGTTCTCGCTCGATCACCGAAGTTAAGCAACGTTGAGCTTGGTCAGTACTTAGATGAGTGACCGCTTGGGAATCCCAGATGCTGTAAGCGTTTAGTGACTGATGTGCATCATGGTGCAGTGGATATCGGATCGGAAAGAGAAATCGGTGAGCCGAGTTCGAATTGCAGTTGAATATCCTGCATTCACTTAAACACTGGTACCCCTGGGGAAGGTATTAATCCGTCACTTCCCTCCAGTTATGGGTTAAATCACAAGGGACCCTGCCCTTAAAAAAAAAAAAATCCCAATGAATCTTGATACTCGAAAAGAAAAAAGTATTACTAGACACAACAACTTATATAAAAACAACAATAAATTGTTGAAAGTAAAAGGTATTACCAGTAATAAATAAATAAATAATTACTTGGCAATAAATGACCCGCCGAGGTTGATTTGCCATAAAAAAAAGCAACCAGCCAACAAATCTACTCAAAGAGTTCCTTTTCTCGCAATTCTTGCGCGTTGAACTTCTTTCTGCTTGCTTCTTTGATAACTACAATCTTTAAAAATTTAAATGCAGCATCAATTACGATCTTTTATCTTCTTGAATCTCTCTCATCTTTTGTCCTTTTCTCAATCCTTTTATACTCAGTCTTTTATCTCTTACTTTTATTTCTTGTAACCGCCCCCTGCCTGGATGTGCGTTACGGTGCAATGAATATCGACCCGGAACGAAAAATTGGAAAGCCGAGTTCGAAATGCAGTTGAATTAGTTGCATTCACTTACGCGCTAATATTCTTGGGAAAGCGCTTAATCCGTCTCTTCCCTACAGTTATTGGTTAAATAACAGGACAAATTGGGTTTGTTAGCCTTGTCAGGCAACTAGTCTACCGTAGAACGTAACGGCAACCTAATGTGAGATAATCTTCTGCCCAGCCAGTCATGTCTCTAAGAGACAAGCGTATATCACGTATAGTACTTAACGGACTGACTGAACCCCCTGCGTACTGTACTGGTGTAATTCTTGCCTTGTTTGGGATAAAATGATTAGAAATATATATATATATATATATATATATATATATATATATATATTGATTGTTTAATTACTTAGTTTTTATTCATAAAAAAATTAGATCAGTACACATTTTTATTAAAAAGTTTTCAATACAATTATATTGCAGAACTTTTTGAATATTCTTCATTTGTAAACGAGTTATTGCACGACCTAGGTTTCTACCATGTGGTGTCTTCAGGCGATTTGCAATAACTTTATTAACGTTACTGCAAATCGCCGTTAAGATACCCATACCTAGGTTGCGTAATAACTCGTTTACAAATTAAGAATATATATATATATATATATATATATAATTCATTTATGATCGTATGATCATTTTAGACTATTGAATTATCTTCATCGGCGACCTTTAATATTATTGGAAAGTTTGAAAATTTGCTTGAGTGTGTGTGTGGGTAAAGAGCGCGGAAGTAAACTTCAAAAAGAAAAGGAAAAGAAAACAGCGTAGCGAATAGAAAGGGCAAGGAAGGAAGAAGGAAGGGTAGAGAAAAAGAAAAAAGAAAAAGAAGAAGAAGAAGAATAGAGGAGAGAAAAAAGCATGTTAAATTTAAAGACAGGAGGATTTAATTTTATAGTCAAAGTTAGTTTTATGGTTATAGTTAGCCTTGACAAAAAATTGAACGATCTTTGACAATAATTATAAAATTATAAAGAATATCACGACTAGCAATTAATAAAAATTCAGCGCATATTTTTTTGTATTTGATATTTTTTTATCTGGTTTGTAGCCGTAAAAATGCTATTTCGTCCTAAGAACTATTTGAATGCTAATGACGTCAAAAATATCAAAATATTCGTTGTTTGCGGGAATATTTATATCTTACCTTATATCTTATATGTGACCCAGTTATTTCCAATTAATCTCTTGTTTTTTATACAGGTTCTTTGGATATGAAAGATTTTCGGAGTAGCGTATGTTGAAATGCTCAAAATCTTATATCACACAGTCAATCAGTTAAGTGCCATACGTGATACACGCTTGGGCGATCATGTCGCTTTCTGGACAGAATATTATCCCGTAGTAGGTTGCCATTGCTTTCTGCGGTAGACTGGTTGCCGACCAAAGCTATAGAACCCAATCTGTCCTGTTATCTAACCCATAACTGGAAGGAATAGACGGATTAATACTTTTCCCAGGGGTATTTGCGCGTAAGTGAATGCAATGAATTCAGCTGGAATTCGAACTCGGCTCCCCGATTTCTCGTTCCGAGCCGATATCCAATGCACCACAACGCACATCCGCCGGATGCTCGTGGCCTAGGGGTAGAATCTCCGGCTGACGCCGATTCGATCGGGTTTCAGTCCTGGGTTAGGAAGCGAACGGAGTCTAAGCCGTACTGATGAGCTGTAATATAGCGAAACAGATCTGTCTGCGGAGGACTATAGTAGTATATCACACAGCATAACTTATAATTGCCTATCATTTTCTATTCAGTTGCTTGATTTTACTTGATTTAAAGAAATAATTTAATAATTCGATTTTCTTGACTTTTTCTTATTACAAATGTTACAAAGTCTCCCGTAAGAAAGATAATTTTAATAAAGGTTTGTAGTTTAATTTTTAACAGAGATTTCTTCTGTTTCTTTTCTTGCATTTTCGCTTGTGAAACTCTCTTCCGTCTCCATGCTTTCCAGCCAACTTCAATCTTAAAAAATGTAAATGCTAATGACGTAGAAAATATTAAAATATACGTTGTTTGTGGAGATATTTTGTCTTATATTTTATATGAGATATATTCTCAATTATTCTCAAATAACCTCCTGTTTTCTATACATATTCGTTGCATTTGAACATTTTTCCGAGTAGCTTATGCTGAACTATCTTTTTTTAATACTCAAAACCCTAACCCTCACCCAGCAAAACCCCCAATTGCCCATCATTTTATGTTCGGTTTCTTACCGCCCACCCAATCGCCCATCTTGTGTCATACAATGATGTCCTCAATGACACATGGCCCAGTGGATATAAACCTTGGTTAGTTCCAATGACTTGACCCACAGAGTTGTGAGTTCAATATATGGCTATAGCAGTGATAACGAAATAAGAGTGTTAAGTTTAAAGGGAGACAACTACATGGCATTCGGAAGTAGCATCGCACATAAACGAGAACGATCTGCCCCAGTCACCGAAATAAAAGGTTTTGTTCAAAATTCCTAGCATCTGAAGAAGGCCGGAGCGTACAACGACCGGGACAAAGATGCATGTCAATAAAGATGAGAATAACAGTCCTAACAATGTAACGAATGTAAGCTCTTTCGTGTTTATTTTGTTTCATGTTGTTTTTTTTTTTTGTTTCATGTACGATTTTTGTTTCAAAATTCAGATACGGTTGGTTCATGAGAACTGTTTTAGAGAACTGTTTTAGTTTGTATAATTAATTCAAATATCAAAATGCATAAAAGGTTTCTCACGCCCTTGTTAATGGATTGGCAAGTGATGGATCCGATACTCTAGCAAAGTACATTATTAATTGTAATGAGATCTCTAAAAACAATATACCAAGTTAAAATAGGAAAGAATACACCAAGTTAAAGAGGATTAACTTTTCTTGCCAAATGAATTATACTTTTAATCTGTTTTTCTTTTCTTTTCTTTTCTTTTTCTGAATTTCTACAGCAGAGAATTTCCACACACCCTAATCAAAACTAAAGATATTCGCTTGCAATGGAACAACGAGATTTCATATAGACCTCTAGTATTGGAAAAGAGACGCGCGGCAAAATAGCCTTAAATAAAGTTCACCATGCTTTGAATTGATCAGTTGGGAACTTAATGAAGTCAATCCCTCATTAGATTCTATAGATAGGCGCTTCAATATCACAGAGTGATTGATCATATAAATCAAACGACAACGCTTCAAGACCATTCAACAACAACTCAAATGAGTAGCACGTATAATTAGGAGAGAAGAAATGATTTTAATCAAGATGTCGACTGTCCACACTACATTAAAATACTTGGAAAACACTTCCATCAGTAATAGTTAGTAGTCATGAACATTCTATTTTCTCGACAAAATGTTTTTAGAAAAAAGTTTATAAATCTCAACCGACAATAACCTGAACTGTTAGGTGAATGTCTAATTTTTTCGTATAGAATCGACTAATTTCAAAATTACCATTACGAATGAAACATACGATGTGATCGACAGGCATCTTTGTCTACATCTTATATGATACCCAAAAGATGCTGAGATACCAAAAAGAAATCACTAAGTCAGTTGGTTCTTGAATAGCCAGATCTGTAAAAACCTATTTTCTTTTAAATAAAATATATGACTAGTTATCTGGATCTTATTTAAATATTTCACATTTCCAAACTATCGATTTTCCAGTTATTACAGATGATAGTAAGTTCTAAACTTACAGACATTTCTTGTTCGCCTTTTAGAATTTCCCATCGTGCATTTTCCCTTTACCCACTTCCGTTTTTTAGCTCTTTACGTTCACTTAAACTACTTTCAATGTTGGGGGTACGTTTTATATTTAATGTCTTTTGTTTCTCATTTACACTGCGCTTTCTCACACTTTAAAATCCCCCTCATGTCTAGTTCAATTTTTTTCGCAATCTTCAAAAGTGCTTTCGCTTTCACTTTCACTTTCCTTTTCATATATGTTCCGCCATTTTGTGACAAGAATGCTGAAGAGTAAGTAGAGTTATATGGAGCTCAAAAGTTCAGGAAGCATAACTTGAAAAAAAAGTAGGATGAAAAAATAAAATTTTAATCATCTGCAAAATTTCATTAAAAATACTTTATCCTTATAGATTTTGCATAGAAAAAACAGATACAAATCTAATTATTATTTTTTGACTAACCGTACATTATATCTACCTTAGTGAATTCATTATCTATCTAGTTATCTCTCTATTATATATATATATATATATATATATATATATATATATATATATATATATTGTGTATTTAGGCAATCTCTCTGGTATGCAGGTTACATTAAAAATGACAGACAAGGTGTGATGATTAAGTTTTTTATGTAATTTGTTGTGTGATTTTTTTTTAATTATTCCTTTTCAGAATATAAATTATATAAAAATTACCAAAATGGTTTCTTTATCCAAGCGTTTTCGGCTATATTTTTAGCCATTTTCGAGAATTAATTTTATTTTACGCGTAACAGAATGTATGTAATGTTATATATATGATATAGAGAAGTGTGTATGTGTTATGTACAAAACACGTCAAGCATGTTGTTAGCATATTCATAGTTAATATTATTGAGTGTTGGATTTTTCTTTTTTATCAATAAAGCATCCATTATTTTTAGTCTTTCGCTGCATGTGGATAATGCTATGATAGTTGTGTTGTCAACAATTATGTTCCGGGAAGGGTTTGGTAGGTTTTTATTAATTTATGTCCTCAAAAGAAAGAAATCATAAGATCACATAAAAATGCATAAAAAAATTAACTATCACAACTTTTTTGTCATTTTAATGAAACCTGCACACACACACACACACACACACACACACACACACACACACATATATATATATATATATATATATATATATATATATATATATTCTGTTAACGCCCTTTCTCTATCCTGATATGGAGCACTTTATGCCAAAAAATGTTTGTCTAAAATGCTATTCTACCAGTAAACTACTTAAAAAACAACAACTTTGGCACTAAGCATTAATACAATTTAAGATTATATATATATATATATATATATATATATATAAACTAGAGGCCAAAAGTTTGGTGTCACCTTCTGTATTTCGAAGAAACAGCTAAAATTTGGAGTTTGCATGTATTTATCAGAAAAATTACTAGCTCATTTAGGGTTAACTTATGTTAATAATATTAATAATAACAATAGTAGTAGTAGTGGTACTAGTAATAATAATAATAATAATAATAGCGGAATTAACCCCTGACTTTAAAAAGTTTCCTTAAAATTTTGACTCTTTTTGCCTACTCTATCTGAATTTATAATAATATTAGGGCTGGTGTATTTGAAATTTTAGGTAGCCCCCCACCACCACCACCACCGCCACCACTCTCTAAAAGAAATGCACTAATCGGTTAAATAACTTCAGTCTCCTGACTTAGAAAGAGTTAATTAAACCAAAGAAGATACGAAACTTACTAATTATTCAATCAAGATGGTGTCCTCAAACCAAAATTTTCTTACTTCAGTTTATTCGTTCCTCGGAGACGGGAATGTTCAGCCTACATTTTTAAAAACATGTTAACCATTTTAGTGAAAGATCTTGATTTAAAACATTGTTTGTTACTTTATTCATTTGTTTGATCGACTTAACGATTCTTGAGCGTCTTCATTCATTCATTTCATTCATTCATTCATTTCATTCATTTCTACTGCGATTTTCTTTTTCTTGTAATTTCTTTCTTCTTCATTCTTATTTATTTATTCTCATTGTTTAATCTCATTTTCCTTCCATTTAACCCCACCCACCACTTTTTCAATCCTTGTCATCTTTTGCCTTTTGGATTCCGTGCGGTCTTTATGTTCCCCCTCTTCTACCCGTCACCTTCATTTTTAGATCTTGCCTCTTTTCTTTTTCTTCTCTTACCGATGTTTTCTTTATTTCTTTCTCAATTCCCCCCTCTCTCTCTCTCTCTCTCTCTCTCCTGTTCGAGTATTGACTACAAGGACTTAGGAATTTCTGGAAAGACTTCTCCATCAATGTTTTACAATTTAGAAACTATATTTAAAAAAGGTCAGCAGCATTCCGCATCCCACATGATTCACAACAAAAGATCGACTATCAAAACAACTGCACTTGACAATGGTTGGTCGAAATTCAACTGCTTTTCTAACTTCGAAAACAAAAATGTTGTTTTATAGCATAAAAGACGGCTCATAATAAAATTCCGTACCTAAGACGAGTAACGTAAAATGCAAAATAATAGTTCACAAAAAGTTATTTTATTTTAGAATGTATAAAATTCATATTAATGTCAATATATGTGAGAATGACTGGTTTGTGTTAAGGTTGACTATGGTGTAACAGCAAATTGCTGTCATTACCTAGCGATTTGTCTTTTTTATCCACTTTTTTCCAGGTTATTTAAAACCAGAACTATTTTTGAATTGTAAGAATTTTGGTTTTTGGAGATAATAATGATTTACTAATAAAATTCTTATTAATTAACCCATAATTTGCGGAAGAAACCTTGGGTTCGTATCTTCGCCAAGGGTATTAGAACCAAACCAGAATTGGAACTCTGATCTCTGATTAACAAATCTGAACCATTATACCAAGCTTACAGCACCTGGTTTTCACAAGCGGTTACCCAGGTGTGACGTTGCTTAAATTCGGTAATTGTATGGCAACCATATCGCCCCAAGCAAGGCAGTTTACTGTCACTGGTGCGCAGGGGGTTACATAAGAGTAAAGTGATGAGAAAGAAGGACAGGTTACAGGGAGTATCAGGAAGTGGGTAAGAGAAGGATGAGAATACTGATGAGAGTAGTGTGAACGGAGAAAAGAGCATGAGAGAGAGGATGCAAGTCAGTGAGGTAGGAGATGACTATTGACTTTGCATTTAAATTCTTGGAGATTGTAGCTGTCGGAGAAGCAAGTAAACGAAAGGGAATTCCACAGGCGAAAAGTGCGAGAAAAGAAGCTGATGGAGTAGAATTTGCGTTTACATTTTATTGGTATAAGTGAGAGGAGTCTAGTTTATACAAATATTCTCTTTCCTCTCTTGTAAATCAGGTTGGAAACATGGAAACGAGACTGTTGTCAAGATAACTGCTTTAACGTGATATGGCCGTAGGTCATTTAAACACAGAATAGGGTGTGCTACGAGTACTTTCGCTCAAAGGTACAGACTGTTACAAAACCAAAACATTAACCTAAAATCTCGTGTCAATCCTGGGTACGACGGTAAACTTCGTCCGGTAGCAAGGCCTCTGATTGGGAGGTTGTGAGGAGCATAGAACCATCTCTTAATTGATATTATTCCCAGGTGCACCCTGACCCGGAATGGTAGTACCTGTTAGGGTCCCACCTATGGGCAAATAGTTAACCACCAAACTGGGGTCAATCACTATGAAAGTATAAAAATAGGATTTTATAGAAATATGTATGTGTAAATAGACTTTATAGAAAAATATAGATTTTTAAAGGAAAAAAGATTTTATTGTCATAATACATTTTTGAAGGAAAAGCAATTATTACCAGCAATACATTTTTTAATACAAAGCAAGAAGATATCTTCAGTTTTCTAAAATACAAAAAAATAAAAATAAAATTTTTTTCATCAAAATCTGATTAAATAAACCTTCTCGCTATAACTGAACATTAAAATAAATACTTTAAAGCCACACCTTTTTGGCATTAAATAACCCACAGAGGTGTTGATATGCCATAAAACAAAACTCAAACTCAAACTCAAAATCTCGCGTCATGTTCTTAAATTTTCTCGTCAAACCGAGACTTTCATGTAGATGCTAACATGGCACCAAACTTGTTCAAAAATCTAAACAGTCAGCAGATTGCAAATGAATGAAGACTGTAGCTCTTAGCGAGGACTATACTTTTTCGAACCCTGTGAACTGGCGCTACATAATTGCATATATGGAGCTGTACCAAATAACGGAAACAACATCACTTGAAGACTTTCAACAGCAGCAACAACTAAAATGGATAGCACATGTAACCCGAAGAAAAAATAATAACATCATCGAAATGCTGATTTTCCTCACTATTTCAAACAAACAAATAAAAAAGAAAAGAGTCATCAATACTGAAAAGAGTGATAACAGTGGACTTGAGAAACTCATTTTCCCGCAAAGGTGTTCTGGGAAAAAGATTTCATGAATTTCAACGGCCAGTAGTCAGTCAACACCTAAGGTTTCCTTATAAGGAAACGGCTTCGATATACATCACCATTTTCCTTATTATTAAATACTAGCAGTATAGCCCGGCGTTGCTCGGGTGTAGTGAAAGCTTTAAAACTAATCCATGGTCCTGGAGCTCACACTCTTTGGATGTTTGCACGAAAGACTAAAAAGCAATAGTTGTTTCAAGTTAAAGCGAAACCGTAGACTGAAAGAAAAATGAATGGATGTAAGTCAAATTTTGATTTCCTGATATCGATATCAAATAAGTTTTTTTGGTCGTAAACTGAATTTTGAAGGCTAAATAAGTCCTCTGAGTAAATGGTATCATGGCTGAGACTAAGAACTACAATTATACCTACTTAGAGCCAACCCTGAAGCAAAAACTAAAATAAAAGGGCTGAAAAAAATACAGATAAACAGACACACACACACACACACACACACAGCTTGCCTTTTATATATATATATGATCGATTTTCTGCACTATTGTAAGAACTGCAAACTTTAAACTTCTGAATATCATTTCTTATGTCTTTGTCTATGAGTGTATCAAATTTGATTAAAATCGGACCACTCCTTCTATAACCTGTTTTTTTCGATATCGATTTTCGATATTTATCGGCGGTACCTCGACACAAAACCTAGCTAAGAACACTCGCAGACGCTTATAGTACAACTGTGTAAATTTTCAAGAAAATCGGTTCTGCCGTTTTGGAGTCTATAGGTAACGGATATACACACACAAAGTTTCATTTATAAATAAGTTTAGATATATGGTTTCTGTCAATGTTATTTTCGTTCTCACTTTGAATAGATTCTATAACATTTTTTAAAGAAGGGGTGGATTTTTATTTATTAAACCGACAGATTTTATTAATTAAAGGTTTTATTCAGTATACCCAATTTTTAATAGACCTCGCGTTTGTTTATTAAACAAGTATATTTATTTATTTTCGTCTGCCGCCCTGAATATTCAAGAATTCTTATTAAAGAAAATATTCGTCCTGCCGTAGAGAGTTCTAACGAATATCTAAATAGAAACGAGCCCGACCAGGCATTTTGCGGTATATACGGGGAATTTTTGACCGTGCATACGTGCTCGGAATGGCCCACGGTAAAAATCGGTATTGTGCCACATCCCACCATTGCGGGGAGGCACATGGTTTCGAATCATGTGGTAGAATCTGTAATGTGATCGATACCGACTTGGCAGACCGCCTGCAGTCACTCGCTCACCGGCGTGACATGGCTTCCCTGTGCCTCTACTATTAATACTTTCACGGCTTCTGCTCCGATGAACTTAGATCACTGGTGCCCCCTAGGTATAAATTTGCTAGAGATACTAGATTAGCTGTGAAACAGATAAGATGTAACCGCAATTTCTACTTCAACAGCTTCTTTCCTCGCATTTCTCGCCTGTGGAACTCCCTTCCATACATTTGCTTCCCCGACAACTACAATCTCCAGAAGTTTAAATGTAAGGTTAATAGACACCTCCTAACACACTAACTCGCATCCATTCTCTCAAACACACTTCCCATCTACCCAACCTCCATCCTCGCTATCCTTACCCGTCTATCACCCTCCTTCTGACATTTCATATATCTAACCACTCTTTCCAATCACTTTCCCCTGTGTAACCCCCTGCGCAATAGTGGCAATGGAATGCCTTGCTTGGGATGAAATGATTAAAAAAAAAAAAGAACGCCTACTTTTTCTTTAATAAATTTTCTCGAATATTCAGGCCGGTAGACGAAAATGAATAAATATACTGTTTCATAAATACACAGAGGGTCTACGCAAATGCAAATACCCACTAAAAATAAAGCCTAAGTAATAAAAATCCGTCGGATCAATAAATAAAAAATGCATCCTCTTTCTTTCCAAATTGCTTTGTTTATGTTAGGTTAATAAACAATCGAAGTGTCTAATCAATAAACAATCGAAGCGTCTAATCAATAAACAATCGAAGCGTCTAATCAATAAACAATCGAAGTGTCTAATCAATAAACAATCGAAGCGTCTAATCAATAAACAATCGAAGCGTCTAATCAATAAACAATCGAAGTGTCTAATCAATAAACAATCGAAGCGTCTAATCAATAAACAATCGAAGTGTCTAATCAATAAACAATCGAAGCGTCTAATCAATAAACAATCGAAGCGTCTAATCAATAAACAATCGAAGTGTCTAATCAATAAACAATCGAAGTGTCTAATCAATAAACAATCGAAGTGTCTAATCAATAAACAATCGAAGCGTCTAATCAATAAACAATCGAAGCGTCTAATCAATAAACAATCGTAAGCGTCTAATCAATAAACAATCGAAGCGTCTAATCAATAAACAATCGAAGCGTCTAATCAATAAACAATCGAAGTGTCTAATAAATAAACAATCGAAGCGTCTAATCAATAAACAATCGAAGCGTCTAATCAATAAACAATCGAAGTGTCTAATCAATAAACAATCGAAGTGTCTAATAAATAAACAATCGAAGCGTCTAATCAATAAACAATCGAAGCGTCTAATCAATAAACAATCGAAGCGTCTAATCAATAAACAATCGAAGTGTCTAATCAATAAACAATCGAAGTGTCTAATCAATAAACAATCGAAGCGTCTAATCAATAAACAATCGAAGCGTCTAATCCATAAACAATCGAAGCGTCTAATCAATAAACAATCGAAGTGTCTAATCAATAAACAATCGAAGCGTCTAATCAATAAACAATCGAAGCGTCTAATCAATAAACAATCGAAGTGTCTAATCAATAAACAATCGAAGCGTCTAATCAATAAACAATCGAAGCGTCTAATCAATAAACAATCGAAGTGTCTAATCAATAAACAATCGAAGCGTCTAATCAATAAACAATCGAAGTGTCTAATCAAATACGAATACCCACTAAAAATAACGCTTAAGTTATGAAAATCTGTCGGATTAATAAATAAAATTCACTTTACAAATTTATTCGTTTATGTTAGGATACTAAACTGAATAGATATGTCTATTTCGAGAGTAAGAGAAAAACCTGTGTTTAAAGTCACTATTGATTGGTCATTGACGCGCATATATATATTTCTAAAAAACATTCCTGGTGAATAGTGTCCGACTACGACTAAAAGTTAGTAATTACTGCATATTTATCTACTAAGACTAAGGAAAATATCCTGCCGGTGATAACGTCTTTGTCCTGAATAAGATTTCTCGAATATTCAAGACAAGTAGGCAAAAATGAATAAATATACTGTTTGATAAATAAACGGAGCGTCTATCAAATATGGATATTCATTAAAAATAAAGTTTAAATGAGAATTTCAACAATATGTAACAAAAAATAAGGTTAGTGTGCTTTTACAGGCCACCAAAAATTAGCAAGTTTGTTGCATGCGTTCTACAGATCAGAGTTTTCCCACACGTCGGATCAGTCATATTACAGAGGTAAGCCTGCTCGTATCCAAAATAAAAATACTTACAAAAAAGGCATATGTCATGATCTTCTTCTTCTTCATGTGCCGTGTCCCTTCAGGGTGTAGGCGATCATGTCCTTCTACTTAGCTCTGTCTCTTAACATTCTCAGTAATTTTTCTCTTAGTATCTCTTTTAAGCCCCGCTCCGACCTAACAATTACGTCTCGCGCTGCTTTCTCTTTCCATTTATCCTACATGTGAGTATTAAGTTCTCCAGGCCCGCCTTCCTCATTACGTGTCCCAGGAACATCATTTGTCTCTTCCTGATATTTAGTATCGGTTTTCTTTTCGTTTGCATCCTTTCCAATACCTCATCGTTGCACACGTGCTTCGTCCATGGTATCCTCAGCATCCTTCTGTAAAAGCACATTTCTGCTGCCTTATACCTCTCCTTCTCTTTGATGAGATTGTCCAGCATTCACTTCCATCACACTGATGTTATTCTCTTTCTCGTCGCTGTTTATCAGTTTTGACACGAAACTACTCACAGAACAGCCTATTCTGTGTTTAACTGGCTTCGGGCCATGTCGCGTTAAAACGGCAGTTCTTTCACACAATCAGCGAAGTTAAGCCATATCAAGCCTGGATGACCGTTTGAAAATGTCACATGCTGTAAGCGGGTGGTTCAATCGATAACGATTCAGAATTGATAATCAGAGACCCGAGTTCCAGCTGTAGTTGAATTTGTTATATTCACTGACGGGCAAATTTGTTATATTCACTTACGGGCAAATGTATGAATCCACCTTTTCCCTCCCTAAATATGGGTTAATGAGTAGGTGTTGCATAAGAAAATCCTTATTATCTCAAAAAACGTTTTACAATCTAAAAATTATTTTCTAAGTTTAAATAAACTTCAAAATGTGTCTCTATTTCTGAGATGAGGTAGTATTTACAGTATTTACATTATGTTGCCATTTGTATGACGTTTCGGCCGTTGTACGCTCCGGCTTTCTTCAGGTGCTAGGAATTTCGAACCGAACCCTTTATTACAATCACTGGGCACATCATTCTCATTCCTTGCGTCGTTATCATGAGTTATCTCCCTCTAACCCTGCCAGTTACTTATTCATCACTGCTGTAGCCTAGTATTGAACTCACAACTCATTGGATCAAGTCACAAGAACTAACCAGCGTCTATATCCACTGGGCTTAAGGACAAAAACAGCTGAATTTTTTAGACTTATAAAACTAATGTCCAGTAACCCTTTTTTTACCAGAGTTCATATTGCAATTCTTTTTATTTTAATGGTTTTCTCTAGTAATTTTTATGCTAATTTGTTTCTAATATTTTTCCAGAGCTCATATTGCAATTTTTTGACGCTAATGATTTAGTACAAATGGCAACAAAGATGAGAACAGTAGTACGAATTATGTAAATACTTTAAACCTTCAAAATGTTGATAAGCCGTAAAAAATCAAATCAATCTATTTTCACTTCGATTATCTTTTTTACTCAATTTTTTCGAACTGGTTCATAGAGAACCCCAGTTCACAGCAAATTCACTTCCAAGAAAAGTGTTATGACACCTGGATCGATACATCCCATATTGTCAAAGCTAAGCTATCGGCACAGTAAAAAATAACGTCGGTATCTAGGTGCCTGTGGGTACACTAACTGGAGATAAACATATTTTCTTCTCTTCGATATTACAAAAAAGAAGTATGACAAAATAGGAAAGGTTTTTGTGTGACGCATTTCGACTTTTTAGAACGTCATCAGACTACGTCTATGCTTACGTAGATGCAACTACACGAATGAAAGGGATCCTGAAGATTATTATTTTTTATGGTTTTTAAGTATATAATTTAGCCTATTTAATTAACATTATTTTTCTTTTTGTTTACATTTCCATCACTTTTGTTATTAAATATTCCACACTGAAGATCTGCCAAGAATGGTAAAACGCTGTAAAAACCTGAATGCAAAGTCTCGTGAGATTTATCCTGAATTTCTAATTTTTGTAAAAAAGATTCTTCTTAATTGAACAAATCTCCTTAGTAGTAGTGAATTATGAAACTATGTTAAAAATGAAACTTATTTATTATGTGTTTTTGCAGCCCGTTCACAAAATGTATATATATATATATATATATATATATATATATATATATATATATATATATATGTAGGATTGTCATTTATATTTTCGTTCTGAAACTCGGGTTTGTGCGATGCAGTCTAATTTACACGTATTTGTCTATATTTCTGAGATGAGGTAGTATTTACGGTGTTTACATTATTCGGAATATAGTCCTCATCTTTGTTATCAGTTGTACGACGTTTCGGCCGTTGTACGCTCCGGCCTTCTTCAGGCGCTAGGAATTTCTAACCGAACCCTTTATTAAAATCACTGGGGTATATGAACTCCATTCCTTGCGTAGTAGTGCCTCTTTTGGAAGTCATGAGTTATCTCCCTCTAACCCTGTAAGTTATTTGTCACCACTGCTGTAGCCTGATATTGAACTCACAACTCTTTGGATCAAGTCACAGGAACTAACCAACGGCTATATACACTGAAGAAGGCCGGAGCGTACAACGGCCGAAACGTCGTACAAATGGCAACAAAGATGAAGACAATAGTCCGAATAATGTAAATACTGTAATTTACATGTAGTTCAAAATATTGCGGCCTTGTATTAAAACAAAGTTTATCCATCCATGAGAAATATAATTTTCTGATACAAAGATTTTTGTGACGTTATTATACTTTTTTGTACAGGATCTTTATCTGTAACAGGATATGCTGATAGTGTAATGGACAGAGGGTCGGGATGTGACATTAATACACTTGGCGGATAAGTGTAAATCTATCATTTCTCCCACCAAACTATGGACCAAATAGAAGGGCAGATTGGGCGTTGTAGCGATAGATGTGGGGTGGTTGTCTAGTAGAAGGACGACTCTGAATTGAAAATCGTAACCACCAAATTACGGGTTGCCCTTAAAGCCGCTTTTGTTAGGATTACGATGAAGACATCGACAGGAGGATGTTGGGGGTGTTCAATGGCAAAATGTAACGGACTATATTTGGCATTGAGGTGTAAATGGTGTCATGCAAAAGAGAGTACATTCTGACCTGCTATTTAACCCACTACTGTGAGGAGAAGGGACCAGTTCTTATTTTTCCCAAGAGTATTTTCTGTCAAAATAAATGCAAAGAATTCGGCCTGGATTCAAACTAGGATCGCCGATTTCATTTTCCGATCAGCTAACAAATACTGTTTTCTGTTAACAAAGTTACCTTATTAGGCAATTAAGATTTCTTTTTCTTTTGTTTTTTCGCCATGAATTGAAATCTTTATCGGTTTGCATGATAAATATGAATAAATAGGATCTTTTTCTTTTTTAAAAAACTCTAGAAACGAATTGAAAAATATAGACAGTTTTTGAAAAGGACAAATTGCGGGATTTGTACCCCTAAATATTGTTAAAATGACTTACATAATTATAATAAGGCATCTAGATTTTGTGCTTTTGCACAAATACGAAATATAAGTAGAAGGTGATAATAGAGACTACTTATTTACAAAAATGACGCCCAAGAACATGCACGAAAGTACGCATGCGCTAACCACTAATACACACAAAACATTAAAAAAAAATCTTGTTCATTTGTTAAAAAATCCCGTACATGAAATGAGAGAATATTGTCCAATGCTCGGAGTGGAAAAAGTTTTCATGTAAAATGGATGCATATGTAATTTTTTTTATATTTATTTTGATTCTTGGAACATATTATTTACCTCTGTGTGTTTTTTACAGATGTATCTATGTAAACTTTTTTCATATATATTTACCTGCCTCAGCTTATTCCTATCTGGCTAATTTTGTTCATATTTACGTCAGTTTTTCTTTATCTATCTATCTATGCAACTAACCCATTTCTATCTATCTATCTATCTATCTATCTATCTATCTATCTATCTATGCAACTAACCCATTTCTATCTATCTATCTATCTATCTATCTATCTATCTATCTATCTATATATCTATCTATCTAAGAATCATCATATCTATCTATCTATCTATCTATCTATCTAAGAATCATCTATATCTATCTATCTATCTATCTAAGAATCATCATATCTATCTATCTATCTATCTATCTATCTATTTATCTATCTATCTAATCAATCATCATATCTATCTATCTATCTATCTATCTATCTATCTATCTATCTATCTATCATAAGAATCATCTATCTATCTATCTATCTATCTATCTATCTATCTATCTATGCAACAAACCCATTTCTATCTATCTATCTATCTATCTATCTATCTATCTATCTATCTATCTAAGAATCATCATATCTATCTATCTATCTATCTAAGAATCATCATATCTATCTATCTATCTATCTATCTATCTATCTAAGAATCATCATATCTATCTATCTATCTATCTATCTATCTATCTATCTATCTATCTATCTATTTAAGAATCATACATCTATCTATCTATCTATCTATCTATCTATCTATCTATCTATCTATCTAAGAATCATCATATCTATCTATCTATCTATCTATCTATCTATCTATCTATCTATCTATCTGTGCCAGTGTCTCCAAAAACTCTTTTAAAAGACAATTTTGTTTTTCTTTTCTTCATATTCTTTTGCACTCAGTATCGCTTTGCGTCTTAGCCTTATTGACTTGCTTGGGTGGAAATTATTAAAAAAGCAATTACGCAGTAAAAGCAAAAAGACTCTTTTTTAAGTATTTGGTCAAATTTAAACTTCTTATTATGCGTAGAATTGATTTAAATTGGTAGAGTTTGACCTGATCATCAGTTCGTTTATTATTTCATGCCGATTTGTTTTTTGTTTTTGTTTTTGTTTTTTGGTGGGGGTTGGTTTTTTTTTTGTTTTGTTTTGTTTGTTTGTTTTTTGTTTTTTTTTTGTTTTTTTTTTTTGCCATTTCAATTTCTGGATGGCACGTTTTACTCTACCGGGCAAATGTACTGGTTTTGTGCTTAATTCACCAAGATGGAAACATTGAAATATATTGTAGATGTTTGTTTATATACTGCATGTGTACATGAACTCATTACTTGTGCTAAGTAGTATATATAAGTAGTATATATAAGTAGTATATATAATGTATAATGTGGATTAATAGATATCGACTCAGAATGAGAAATTGGAGAACATAGTTCGAATTCCAGTCGAATTCGTTTCATTCCCTTGCCCTTAAGCTATTGGTTGAATAACAGGACAGATTGAGTTCTATAATCTTAGTCGACAATCGGTCTACCATCTACTAATGGCAACCCACTGCGGTAAAATCTTCTACCTGTTCACTTATGTCTAGAAATAAGACATGATTTCCCAAGCGTGTGTCACGTATGGCACTTAACTGACTGACCGATTACAATTACGCCTAAATCCCGTCTTCAGTCACTTTTCCACCATCGTAGAGTCGCTTCCCTGGTTCTTTTCTATAAATATTTTCCGAGAAAAAATTCTTAAAAAAAGACATTGAAAAACGATGAATCCCAAAAACCCTCGAAGAAGCTTTTAGAAATCAGAAATCGAATTAAAGCTGACACAATTGCTGAAAAGACTGAAGTGGATGAAAAAGTTTCATGGAGACTTATCGTGTGATCAGTGACCTTCAAAAATGTTTCCGGTAAAGACATTTTTTTTTTAATAAGCATAATAGTTAAGGCAAAAATTCCGACAAAGCTTTTAACGAGAAAAAAAATGATGTCAAATAACGAAACGAAGTAAAAACAATAATGTGAAATTAAGGAAATACATTCTGCAGAGAAACATGAAAGAGAACCAAAACTAAAATAACATTTCTTAGATATCCATCATCTATAAACTATAATAGCTCGTAAGATTAGTTTGTAATTAAGCATAACGTCATACTTGGACCTTTGTATCCGAGAAAAAAACGTTTTTCTTTTGACACCGCTGTTATATTAACTAACTTCACTCAACGGCAATATTTATTGTTTTAAAAACAGATTATTTGAATTGTAATAAAGACTAAGTACATGAAAGCAGATTTATACATTTCTTTTGTGCTTGAGAATTGGCAATAAAAATAATAAACACAATTTATTGATTAAATCTTTATTTTTGAATGGTTGGCAAAAACATCGGCTAAATTTCAATCGATTTCATTTTTTCTAAAATCGTAAGTAAGAAGGACTTTCTCACTGATAGCAAGTAGCGTCTCTGATATGTCTTTTCTATCTTTACACGCGTTCAAAACAGAATAGTCCATTATTGATGAGTTATTGACAGGGCTTAACGTATGTACATGCTGATTAAGTAACTAAGCGAGGGAAAAGCAGAATTAAAATGTTATGGGAGAATATGATACAGTCTGTATTTTGCTTCACATATATTAATAATTTAGTAAATGTTTACTTATTTATTTCTTTATGAACTGGTAAATGATAAATATTGCGTTGCATTAGTTTTAAATGTATACGGTTTTACAATATTGCAAATAAAATTTTTTTCTTGTAAGCAAACAATCTAATGGATAAGTAATGTTTAATATTTTGTTGTTCATTCTCAAGATCAACAAAATTCATTAATTCAATTTTAACACGCGTTGCCACTATTTATTACAATTGTAATCATCGATTTTAAAGAATAAACGTTACTAAGGAGTGAAGATAATTAAAGTAATATGTCATGGAAAAAATGTCCTTTTGATACACCATATTATTTTAGGGGCGCATAAGGTCATGTTTGTTGACATACCCATCAAATAACGTAGATATTTGTTGGATACATTTATCAATTTATCAAAATTAAAAAAAAAACTCTTCACAAAATTCGCAGAATAATCAATACCAATTAAAGACATTTTCAATTTTCTTATTCTCACTTGCACGTCTTGATAGATGTTAGTCTTTATATACAAGTCAATTAATTTTCAATTGTTCACATTCAGAAATAATTGAAAAGATATCAAGATGGCGGCACTATATCGTTTTGATTTCTCAGGGGAGATAACTACCGGTATTTTTTCTAATTTTTCCACACTCGGCGACGCTAAGTACCATTTGAAATATTTTTTGTTTTCAGCAGTAATTTTAATCACTGAAGAAACTAAAACCGATAATTTTTTGTAACTATCAGAATAATCTACAAAATTGAATTATTTTCGTCTAATATATAATCTTTTATGTTCAGCAATTTTATTATCATTTTTCAATAAAGTCTGAATATTTTAACATTTCCGAAATTAATGAAAGCATTAACAAAAAATCGTTATTTTTGTACTAAAACCGTTCAGCATAATGAAAAATATCTCTTATGCGTTCTCTTTTTTTTTAACAAATATTTTCAAAAAGAAAAAATACATTTAATATCATTATCAATGTTCTCTGATTTTAAAAAAAAACACAAATAATTTCTTCATTATGTAAAACAAAATTATATATTTGAACTGTTTTAAAAACTTGCATATGTTTTCTTTTTGTGAAAAAAGTATCTTCTTTTCTTTTATTTTTAGAGGAATATATTTTCTTATTTTCTCTTTGAGAAAACAGAAACGTATGTAAAAATCGGTAAAATTAAATAACTATTTTCTTTTTTCTTAGTCTGCGTTCTTTACCAATTCTTATTTCAAATAGAGTTATAAAATTTCGATCAAAAATACGTAATTATTTTAATCCTTAAATTGAAAATACTTTATTAGTCGATCACATTTATCGCTTACTTTATATTTCGCCAAGAAATCGTTTATTTTGTGACAAAACTTGGATATAAGTCAATCTCTGACGTTAATCCAAGAACTGGTTGACGATGTACCATGTTTCGTAGCATGACAAACAAATAACATATAATTTATTAACAATCCTCTTGCATCTTCCAAACGGTTGAAATATTGACTTTTTAAAATGATTTCACCCCAAGGAAGGCAGAACTTCTACTAAGGTGCAGGGAGTTACAACGAGGAAAAAGAAGAGAAAGGCCTAAAGGTAAGAAGGATTGCAGAAAGAACAAAAGGTGAACGGGATTTAAAAAGATAGAAGATGGCGACTGAGGTTGCATTTACATTTTTGAAGATAGTAGTTATCAGAGAAGCGAGTGAACGGAAGGGGATGCCACAGGCAAGAAATAAAACGTGGCGGTTGCATTTAGTTATTTTAACAGTAAACAGGTGGGACCTAGATGCCAAACTAGTGGTACACTTAAATTTTCACAGTCAGGACACTAGGGAAAAAAAGTTTATCAGTGCCGTTACTATTAAAATCTTTGTAGAAAAAACAGACACGTCACGCCACGTCGGAGAGAAATTAACTGAAGTCGAGATGACAAGTTAGGATCGATTATATTACTCTGGATTTTGTCAAGAACTCGAGATGAATAACAGGAGCTCCAAACGAGATATCAGCAGTCAGTTAAGTGCCATACGTTATACACGTTTGGGCGATCATGTCTCGAAAGAGGTATGACTGACTGGGCAGAAGATTATCCTGCAGTATGTTGCCATTAGTTTCTGTGGTAGACCGATTGCCAGTCAAGGCTATAGAACCCAATCTGTCCTGTTATTTAACCAATAACTGGATGGAAGAGAAGGATTAATACCTGTATTTGCACGTAAGTGAATGCAAGAAATTCAACTAGAATTCGAACTCGGCTTTCCGATTTCTCATTCCAAGCCGATATCCACTGCGCCACAGCGCACATCCTAGGTAGAGATATCTTCTATGTGTCTTGTGTTTTCAAGACGTAGGCGATCATAGCCTTCCACGTCTCCCTATCCCTGGTGACTCCTAGCACGCTTTCTCCTGTAACATCTCACAAACCCCGTTTGTCATCCACCTGCTGAGGACCTTCAAATAAGTTATCCGCTGCTTTCTTCTCTGTCTTTTTCCCTCTATCTGGCCTGTTAGTATCAGGTTCTCCAAGCCCTCTTTCCTCATTGCATGTCCCAGGAACTTCAGTTTTCTCTTCCTGGGGCTCAATATTAATTTCCTTTTCGTTTCCATTCTTTCCAACACCTCATCATTGCTCACATGCTCGGTCCATGATATCTGCAGCATCCTTCTGTAGAACCGCATTTCAGTTTCTTCAAGTGTTTCCTTCATCTTTGATGATATTGTCCAACATTCACTGCCATATTGAAGAACTGACATCACATAGCAGTCTAGTACTTTCTTCTTTATTTCTGTAGAAAGGTTCCTGTTTCTTAATACTTTACTTAGCTTCTGGAACGCGTTTTTAACATGCCAATTCGGCTTCGGATCTCGGTGTCGCACTTTCTGTCTTCTGTTAGAACACTTCCCAGGTATTTAAATTTTTGTACCTGCTTAATTTTAGTATCCCCCACCTGTATTTGGCACTTTGGGTTGCTCTTTTGCTGATGACTATGCAGTCTGTTTTCGTGCAGTTTATTTGTAGTCCTTTTTTGAAACTGCAAGACTTCCTACTGAAGGTAGCTGAAGAGGTAGAGATATAGGCAGCGATATTCAATACACGGGTGTATTGTAAATTTGTAAGTGTTCAAAATGGAATCTGACGAGATACATTTTCTGGCACGACTCTGTGACCCAACTTTCCTCGTAGTAAATGTAGTTATTGATTAAATTTAGTCACTCCACTTCAATTTAGTTGAAAACCCAAAAAAGCCGTAGAGTGTTGCTTTTCAGAAGTTCAGCGTCAGCCCTGAATTTTGGCAGGCAGAAAAGTCTCTTTATGATGGTCAAATGAGAACAGTTATATTTTGGAAATTATGTTTAGTTAGTTATTTTATATAACGAGGAAAGAAGGATCGTAAAATTTAGCACAGAAGGAATTGAAGACTAAACAGAAAGAGAAAAACAACGCATAACCTTCCTAGAAAGATTGAGTAAACAGACCACAGAAAAAGTTTTTAACAAAAACACAAGACTTATTTAGAGCTACTGTGACACTAGCACCTCAGAGTGTTAATCAAAAAAAAAAAAAAGAAAAGAAAGAAAAAAAAGACAAAAAATTAACTGGAGGATAATTGTTGAAAATCCACAGGAAAGTGGATGAAAAATTGAGAAAAAAAATTAAAAACGAAATGCGTTGATAAATCATGTTTCACAACAATAAAATGAATCCGGAATAGTTCCATGGAGAATCGAACCCAAGTTTAACTAAATGGAATTCAGTAAGATTGTGCAAAACCAAGACTACCCGTCTTGAACACTTCTCTCCAATGAAAAAAAAGACAATGAATCCTTGAAAATAGAAAGCACATGTTTTCGATAAAGAAACCCGGGTGGTCACCGAAATAACTTTTAAGATTGTTCTGGATAAAGAGCCAGAGAAGAAACACCTGGTCCGAATCAGCTACCCAGAAGAAAATTATCCCAACACAAATAGAGATTAATACGGGTTATTTCATTTTAATTTCTGTGACATTCGTCATAAATGTTATAAACGAAAATTAATTTTAGTCCTGGAGTGACCATAAACGGCCGGCTGTGTGACGTGGTTGACAGAGAAATCACCCATAAATAACCAGCGTGAGACAAGCTGATAAAGAAAGATTAATTACTGGAAATCCTCGTTTCGTTTACGCATTCTGAAAGTTTGGATTAGTCAAAAGGGCTGATGTGCCGGCTCTTGGAGTGGGCTAAGGTTAGATGCTAAGAAAGTGGGAGAAGGAAGAGATACATTAGTATCGCCGATATGGAACGATGGCGCGCGATGAGACGTGAAGTGAGTTGGAGTTAAGGAGTGGCTTGATTCCTCTGACCACTCTAAAAAAACAAAAATAAGCCGAGCAATCCCTAAATTTGGAAAATCACCCGAGTAAACATATTTTGAAGATATGGAAATTTAGAAAAAGGTTGATTCTAAGGGTGGAAGATAACCAAACTCAGGCCCTGGTCAATTCCACTTCTGCTGAACGCAGTACTCTATATAAGAAAGAGATTTGGACAAGTTGAAGAGCCTTCCACATTACTGCTAATGGAACCCACATCGTTCATAGAGACTTTTTATCAACTCCTTGGGCCAGCCCGTAATTCCAAGACTTAGAAATTTAAATTAATACTAACACAAGATGTAAACTCCAAAGGAGATTTTTTTTTATCATATCACCCTGAGCAAGGATGGCAACGCCACTGATGAGCAGGTAGCTGCGTAAGAGTGAAAAGATTGGAAAAGAGAAAACCGGAAACCACATCCTAAACAGGAAACAAGGGATGAGCCTCTTCACCTGTTCAATAGATATGGGTGGAGTGTAAACCGGGCGATAGTTTAGTCTATCTGCTCTAATTGAAAAAAAAAAAAAGAAAGAAAAGAATTAAAAGATTGGAAAAGAGAAAGCCGGAAACCACATCCTAAACAGGAAACAAGGGATGAGCCTCTTCACTTGTTCAATAGACATGGGTGGAGTGTAAACCGGGCGATAGTTTCTCAGTGTAATTTCATTATAACAGTAATTTGGAAAGGTTAACTCCGCGTATAAAACAAATCATATAAACGAAATCGTTGTTACATTTTTGACCCGGGTTAATTCTTTATTCCAAAGAAGTTTTTGTGTATTTGCTCGCCGTCGACCTGTTCTTTGTTCCAGTTGACCTCATCAGCGATCTGTTGGTGAAGTAAACGGGAGATCCCAAACATAACGTAGCAGAGAAGTAAAGGTCCATGAAGCAGACAAACACCAGCTAGATCGAGTGGATCTGTGCTCTTCAACACGATACCAGCGATAGAACAGCAACGCGTTAATGAGAGAGGAGTCGACTAGATGGTAACTTTAATATCTGAAAGAAATTAGATTGCACTAAAAAGTAGGGCTTACGGCCATATCACGTTGAATACACCGGTTCTCGCTCGATCATCGAAGTTAAGCAACTGGTCAGTACTTAGATGGGTGACCGCTTGGGAGTACCAGGTGCTGTAATCGTTTAGTGACAGATGTGCGTTGTGGTGCAGTGGATATCGGCTCGGAAAAAGAAATCGGTGAGCCGAGTTCGAATTCCAGTTGAATACCCTGCATTCACTTAAGCACTGGTACCCTTGTGAAAGGTATTAATCCGTTCCTTCCCTCCAGTTATGGGTTAAATAACAGGGTAGGACTTGGGGACCCTGCCCTTAAAAACAAATCCCAATGAATCTTGTTACTCGAAAAGAAAAAGTATTACTAGACACAAAACATATAAAAACAACAATAAATTGTTGAAAGATAAAAAGGTATTACCAGCAATAAATTTAGTTGGCAATAAATGACACGCCGAGGTGGATATGCCATAAAACAAAAACAACCAACAATTAAAAAGGAGAGGAAATTATGGAGAATAATGATCCTCAACATCATGAAATTTTTTGCAGAAAATGAAAACAAAATTAAAAATGATTGTCAGAAAAAAGATGGGTTCTCCAAGCCTTTCTTCGTCATTGCATGTCCCAAGAATTTTAGTTGTCTCTTCCTGATCCTCAATATTAATTTCCTTTTCGTTTCCATTCTTGCCAAAACCTCATCATTGCTCACATGCTCGATCCATAAAAAAATTTTTACATTCTAAAATAATTTTCTGGCTTTAAACATGCTGGGAAGGATTGATAAGCCGTAAAAAACGAATCAATTAATCAATCCGTCCTGAGTATGACGATGCATAACATCCGGCAATAAAGTCTCTGTTTTAGAGGTTTTGAAGAGCCTGGAACCAACATTTCATTTCTCTTGTTCCCAAGTACACCCTAACTCGGGGTTTTAGCACCTGTTAGTGTCTCAGCTATGGGTAAATAGTGAACCCCTAAACAAAGGTCAAAACATTATGAAAGTATAAAATAAATGTTTTTATTAAGAATACCAGCAAACACATTTTAATGGTACAAAAACACATCAATGTATTATTGGAAAAGGAAGAGAAAAATTACCAGCGATACATTTTTGAAAAAAATACCAAAATAATTACATTTCGGCATTAAATAGCCCATAAGGAGTTGATATGCAGTTAAACAAACCAAACGAAATCAATCAATCAATTAAAATACACCCAGACCAAATCAGTTATTCTATCAATCTGAAAAATCCTTAAATATTTGTTTTATCTACCATTCGCCACAGAATTCTGAGTGCTCCATGGTTTGTTATTAAAATGAAATCCTCAACTAATTATGAAATGATTTGCATCTACGCTTGCACTTACGACCTGTTTGATTAAGCAAGGCTAGACGTACCATTCCATCTACAATTGTCCTTACGACATGGCTGATTAAACAAGGCTAGACGAACCATTCCATCTAAAATTGTCCTTACGACCTGGCTGATTAAACAAGGCTAGGCGAACCATTCCATCTAGAATTGTCCTTACGACTTGGCTGATTAAGCAAGGCTAGACGAACCATTCCATCTAGAATTGTCCTTACGACCTGGCTGATTAAACAAGGCTAGGCAAACCATTCCATCTAGAATTGTCCTTACGACCTGAAACAGGGCTAGGCGAACCATTCCATCTAGAATTGTCTTTACGACCTGGCTGATTAAACAAGGCTAGGCGAACCATTCCAACTACAATTGCACTTACGACCTGGCTGATTAATCAAATTTTCCTATTAATAATATTAGATATGAGCGGCCCCATATATTCCTCTTGCAAATGTTCAAATCCAAAAGGTCAAATCAAAGTCACTGCAATTCATAAGCGTCTTTATTAGAATTAATTGCATCACAAACTGCACAACAAATCCTCTTTATGTCTTCATCACAATCAAGATGTATTGTACAATTTCATACCGATTTTTGATTTTTATCATTAACTTTTTCTAAAATAAATTGCCTGTGTTTTCAAAACTTAATGCAGTTAAACAGCAAGGCGATGTGTTGAAAAGAACAACGCGATTTTTAAATTGTCCAATCACTAAAAATTGACTTTAAGTCTGTGAATTCAATGTTGCCTGCCAAAATAATTGTTCCGAACTTGTTTTGCTTTTGTTATTGTTTTTTGTTTTTGTTGTTATGTTTTTTATTTGTTTGTTTTTGTTTGTTTTTGTTTTGTTTTTGTTTTTTTTGTTTTTTAGGGGGGGTGTCTTCTTTTGTTTTTGTTTTTTGTTTTTTTAGGGGGGTGTCTTCTTTTGTTTTTTGTTTTTGTTTTTTTTAGAGGGGTGTCTTCTTTTGTTTTTTTGTTGTTTTTTTTCTGTAAGATTTCTCCTAGTTCGCTTTTAAAAGATGGCGGGTATGTTTAATTTTTTCTTCTAAAGACGACGTTCAAATTTTCTCACTAAAGTGTGATTTGTAAAGTTAAATTCGAAAGAGTGACGTAATATTGTTTCTCTATAGATTGACTTCAATGTTTCGCTCTAAAGATTTACTTTGAATTTTAACTCCAAAAATGGAAACGGAATTTTCGCTGTAAAACTGGCTAAAGAGATATCGCTATAAAGAGTTACATGGGTTTTTTTTTCAATTTTTTCTTTTATTTTGTCATGTCAAACCGTAACAAAACTGGCGACGAAGATGAGATATGCAGCACATGAAAATATTCGCATCGAGGATTAGAACGAAAAGAAACTGACATGTAGAATTTATTTCATTGTGTGGAGTGGAGAATTTTAGAAATTGGATTTTAGACGTCGAATTTCGTGTACACACAAAATAACGCCAGATACGTTGTAAACGTAACATATTGATTAAAAAAAAAACATTAAAAAGCCCTTGTTTCCGGAATTTTTTTCTTTCCTATTCAGTGCAGTGAAATAATGGATCCAAATATTATCCAACAGATTCTACAGCAGCAATTAAGGTTGATGGAACTCTTTTTAGAGAGACTAGGGACTGTACCACAACCAAACCTCCAGCAACGAAGTTAATATCTGAACAGGCTCTCGAAAATTATATTACAGAGTTCCACTACAATAAGGAGACAAACACAACCTTCGCAACGTGGTTCGCTCGTTATGAAGATCTCTTTAAAGAAGATTTTGGAGAGCAAACGCATAGCTAGAAAGTGAAAATTCTTTTACGCAAAATCGTGAGTGAGCACGAAAAATATATTAACTACATTTTAAAGAAACAACCTCGGGATTGTAGTTTCATGGAAACAGATGAAACTCTAAATAAAATTTTTGGGGAATAGACTTTATTGTTTGATGTATGATTCAACTGCCTCAATATCACGAAATGTGATACAGATGATTTTACGACTTACTCAGGATTCGTCAACAAACAATGCAAACGGTTTAAAATTTCCACCATTACCGATGAACAACTTAAGTGTTTGATTTTTGCTTGTAGTTTAAGGTCCGCAAGTGACAGGAATGTGCGTACAAGAATTTTGTTAAAAATTGAACAAAATCCGAATATTACTCTGTAGCAAGTTACAGAGGAATGTCGGCGGCTGGTGAATCTAATTTATAATATAATGACTTTTTTTTTTTTAATCGTATCACCCCGAGCAAGGCGCTTTGCCACTGATGTGCAGGGGGCTACGTAATAGTGAAAAGATTGGAAAAGATAAAGCCGGAAACCACATCCTAAACAGGGAACAAGGGATGAGCCTCTTAACCTGTTCAATAGACGTGGGTGGAGTGTGAACCGGGCAATAGATAGATCTATCTACTCCAATTGAAAAAAAAAACAAAGTGAGAAGATTGGAAAAGAGAAAGCCGGAAACCACATCCTAAACAGGGAACAAGGGATGAGCCTCTTAACCTGTTCAATAGACGTGGGTGGAGTGTGAACCGGGCAATAGATAGATCTATCTACTCCAATTGAAAAAAAAAACAAAGTGAGAAGATTGGAAAAGAGAAAGCCGGAAACCACATCCTAAACAGGGAACAAGGGATGAGCCTCTTAACCTGTTCAATAGACGTGGGTGGAGTGTGAACCGGGCAATAGATAGATCTATCTACTCCAATTGAAAAAAAAAACAAAGTGAGAAGATTGGAAAAGAGAAAGCCGGAAACCACATCCTAAACAGGGAACAAGGGATGAGCCTCTTAACCTGTTCAATAGACGTGGGTGGAGTGTGAACCGGGCAATAGATAGATCTATCTACTCCAATTGAAAAAAAAAAACAAAGTGAGAAGATTGGAAAAGAGAAAGCCGGAAACCACATCCTAAACAGGGAACAAGGGATGAGCCTCTTAACCTGTTCAATAGACGTGGGTGGAGTGTGAACCGGGCAATAGATAGATCTATCTACTCCAATTGAAAAAAAAAACAAAGTGAGAAGATTGGAAAAGAGAAAGCCGGAAACCACATCCTAAACAGGGAACAAGGGATGAGCCTCTTAACCTGTTCAATAGACGTGGGTGGAGTGTGAACCGGGCAATAGATAGATCTATCTACTCCAATTGAAAAAAAAAAACAAAGTGAGAAGATTGGAAAAGAGAAAGCCGGAAACCACATCCTAAACAGGGAACAAGGGATGAGCCTCTTAACCTGTTCAATAGACGTGGGTGGAGTGTGAACCGGGCAATAGATAGATCTATCTACTCCAATTGAAAAAAAAAAAAAACAAAGTGAGAAGATTGGAAAAGAGAAAGCCGGAAACCACATCCTAAACAGAGAACAAGGGATGAGCCTCTTAACCTGTTCAATAGACGTGGGTGGAGTGTGAACCGGGCAATAGATAGATCTATCTACTCCAATTGAAAAAAAAAAACAAAGTGAGAAGATTGGAAAAGAGAAAGCCGGAAACCACATCCTAAACAGGGAACAAGGGATGAGCCTCTTAACCTGTTCAATAGACGTGGGTGGAGTGTGAACCGGGCAATAGATAGATCTATCTACTCCAATTGAAAAAAAAAAACAAAGTGAGAAGATTGGAAAAGAGAAAGCCTTAAACCACATCCTAAACAGGGAACTATGTTCTACAGAGTAGGTATGTGTTTAATAACAGATGGCAGTGGATTTGATTTGGGATGGATGTAAATAGGTTTAGCATTATTTTTTACGTAGGATGAGTATGCGTTATTATCTAAATAAAGAATAACATAGGAATTCAACATTTTAGGTTAGTTTGTACTATAACTTTGTAAGATTGAGATTTATCATTAATTTACAGAATCTATGCTCTTTAGAGTTTGTAGAATGACAATCTTGAAACCATCGTCTGTATATAACCCAATGGCAGCTATATCAACATAACTATGCGCAGTAAGATTGTGCAATATAAACAGAACTACGAGATCTGATTATTTGCGGAATCCAATGATCACATAATAATGTCGAATAGGGCTTTGGAGTTTGACTGTATCCACTGTACACTATTGAAAATGAGACCCGATTGTTTAAAGTTTTGGCACCAAAACCTGAAAGCTTATGTTATTATTACAACACTAATAATTATCCTCTCCCCCTCTCTCTCTCTCTCTCTCTCTATATATATATATATATATATATATATTTGTGTATCGATGCAGCAAATAATTTTCTCAACATATACTGTTAAATATAAGATACAATGTATATCTATTATGTTTAATCATGAGCCGTTCTAAACGTCATATTTTGGCTTTAATTTTAGTTGAAAATAAAGACAAAAATTCTCCAACGTTTGGATAATTTTTTATTAAGTTGGTTCTATGTTTTCGGCTCACATGAGCCATCTTCAGAGAGGTTATAAGGATGGTAACACAATAACATCTACCATCAGCGACGAATTTTCTTGTGTTAACATAAAACTCCGCTAGGCAACGGCAATAGTTACCAAAAATAACAAACGCAGTTCTCAAATTTGTAATGCGGTTCTATGACGTCACACCGCGTGATAGCGCGAAATGACAACAGAACCATATATTCAAATGCATATATATATATATATATATATATATATATATATATATATATATATATAAGTTATAGTTTAGAACATGAATAATTTACTACAAGTGTACATTTTGTTTCGACATCGAAAAACAATGTCTCATCAGGTAGTTAATAATGATGGTCAGTCAGTTAAGTGCCATACGTGATACACGTTTGGGCGATCATGTCTCGAAAGAGACATGACTGACTGGGCAGAAGATTATCCCGCAGTAGGTTGCCATTGCTTTCTGCGGTAGACTGGTTGCCGACCAAGGGTATTTGTGCGTAAGTGAATGCAAGTGGAATTGAACTCGGCTCTCCGATTTCTCGTTCCGAGCCCATATCCACTGCCCCACAACGCACATCCAATAATGATGGTAATAAACGATGGTAATAAAAAAAAAAAATGTCTAAAAATAAAGGGAAGTGAGATTTTTGAATTTTTTTTTTTTTCAAATAATAATGATGGTAATAAACGTTATTTTTGAAAAAGAAATTCAAAAATCTCACTTCGCTTTATTTTTAGACATTTTTTTTTGTACGAAGTAAAGAGAATAGAAAAGATGGAAAAACAAAAAAAAGAAATCGAAAAAAAGGAAAACAAAAAGGAAAGAAAAATACATAGGAAATAAAGAGCGTGATGTAGAAAATAAAAAGAACACAGAGAAAATAAAAATAAAAAATTGGAAATAAAAAACAAAGAAGAAAGACGGGAGATAAAGAAAGAGTTAAGAAGAGAGAGCCAATGATAACGGCTCAGATAGAAATAGACCTAAACTATAACTTATAATAAATATTCATAGGTCTATTTCTATATTGAGCATTGTTTTAAATTAATGTTTTGAATGTTGTTAATACTTTCTTCATTCTTTATTCACTTGGATATATAGTAGCTACTCTAGCATCTACGCATCGTTCATTCAGTAATGAATGAAAACACTCTAACTAATGGCGTATGTATACATGGTATATTACACGCTGAAAGTCTGCCTTCTTCTACCGAGGTAGAATCGCCGACTGACGCCAATTTTGTCGGGTTTCAATCCTGGGTAACAGCAATCGGATGTCTAACCGTACTGATGAGCTATGATACAGCGAAACAGATCTGTCTGCGAATGACTACGCTCTCACACCCTGATTGAGCACTCTAGAAAAATGGTAGACTTTGAAAAAACGGTAGCTACTCTAGCATCTACGCATCGTTCATTCAGTAATGAATTAGAACCCTCTAACTACTGGCGTATGTATACATGGTATATCACACGTAAAAAGTCTGCTTTTTTCTACCAGTGCCCATAGCTCAAAGGTAGAATCGCCGTCTAAAGCCAATTTGGTCGGGTTTTCATCCTGGGTAAAAGCAATCGGATGTCTAACACGGACATCTCATTTTAACAGGTATATTAACAAAATTACACATATATTTTGAAATACTAAAGAGTAATTTTTTTCAATGAGCTTATCATGGCGCTACAATTTCCAATTTCGAGTAGTTAACAATTACACCACCCGGACAACCAAGCTTACACAAAGTTGGTATTCCGAAGCGGTCACCCATCTAGATATTGACCAGGCTTGACGTTGTTTAACCTTGGTGAATGGACGAGAACCGGTGTTTCACCGTGATGTAGCCCTAAACTGTAAGATTGTCAGAGAACAATGATTACTACCTGCATTTGTTATTGGCGGAGACAGTTTGGACAACAAAAGATATTGTACATAATACGCTAAAAGTCTACCTTCTTCTATCTAGCGCATATAGCTGAGAGGTAGAATACCCGCCCGACTAACGTCAATTTGGTCGGGTTTCAATCCTGGCTAAAAGCAATCAGTTGTCTAACCGTACTGATGAGCTGTGATACAGCGAAATTGGTCTGCCTATATATATATATATATATATATATATATATATATATATATATATATATACAACGGTATTTATTATAACAGGAAGAATATCCTGATGAAGACGACCAATTAATTGAAACTCCGACATTTGAGGTTAAATATTTTATTATATATATTCCATTTCATTTTATTACACACACACACACACACACACACACACACACGTGTGTGTGTGTGTGTGTGTGTGTGTGTGTGTGTGTGTGTGTGTGTGTGTGTGTGTGTGTGTGTGAACTGGCATAATGTCTGCTATAAGTTTGTTCCTGCGACTAATTGCCAGGGTATTGAATTCGATAGTGATTCGCTTATGGGCCTTTCTCAAACTAAATTAAGCTTATTGCCTACAGGGTGTGTGGCACAGAAGAATTGTTAAAGATAAACATAGTTTGCTAGCTAGATCGATAGATAGATCCTTGTTTTAAATATAAAGACATAATTAGATAGATAGATAGATAGATAGATAGATAGATAGATGTACGCTTTTAAATCTAAAGACATGATTATAGATAGATAGATAGATAGATAGATAGATAGATAGATAGATAGATAGATAGATAGATAGATTGTTTATCTGTCTATTCCTCAGGGATTCGACATTCCTCATGGCTAAGATAGTTTTATATTTACTTTGAGTGCCAATACATGGTATACAAGACAGGCAAGCATGCCCCATACTTTAAGGAATAGAACAAGGCATTCATTTGTTTTCCTTCTCTTTTTGCCTTTGCTTGGTTCATTTCTATATCTTTATAAATATCAACCTTTGAGAGTCTTAACCAAATGCCAGTGAGTTTTGCCACACATCTACATCCATACATCGGCGTTAGAAGAAAAATATAACTAAACCTATGGAGATGTTTTCTGAAATAAGCCAGTATCCTCAGAGACAAAACTTATTAAGAACAACGGGCACAATTGCTAGCTTCGTAACAGATAAAGGTTAAAATTACCTAAATAACTATACGGAATGATGAAAATTGCTCTCGTCAATTTAAACTGCAAAGAAAAAAAAGATTTTTTGAGAAATATATTAGAATATTTCAGAAAACATTCAGTCAATCAGTTAATTGCCACAAGTGATACACGCTTGGACGATCATGTCTCTTTCTAGTCAGGGCTGACTAAGCAGAAAATTTTTCCTGCGGTAGGTTGCCATTTTTTTGCGGTAGACTGATACCATCCAATGCTATAGAACTCAAATTGTCATGCTACTCAACCGTTAGCTTGAGGGAGAAGAGATGGGTTTATACCTTTTCCAAGGGTATTTGTGCGTAACTGAATGCAGCGAATTTAAGTAGAATTCGAACTCGGTATTACGATTTTTCCTTCCGAGCTGATACATCAAAAAACATTACTGGAAACAAATCTGCTTAGTCAGTCATGGATCGAAAGAGACATGACCGCCCATGCGTGCATCACGTGTGGCACTTAATGACTAAATGTTTTAGTGATACATGTTTTATTAAGTAATCTATAGCTAAGGAAAGAAGAGATTGATTCATACCCTTTCCCAAAAGATATTTACGCATGTGAATATAACGAACACAACCCAAATTGGAACTCGGCTCTCCGATTAACGATAATAAACCGTTATCCATTATACCACCCGCGTTGCCATGGTCAGAGAACCTTATACTTTCAAGTGGTCTCCCATCTAAGTAGTGACCAGACCAGACATTGTTTGAATTCGGTGATCACACACACCAGTATTTCAACGTAATATAGCTCTAAGCTCAGGGGATTACAGAATTAGGTAGTTAAAGGGATGTAAAAAGAAGATAAATTGGATATAACAACTGAACTTTGAAATGTCGCTACAATTTTCAATTTCGAGTAGTTATCAACCACCCGGACACCCAAGCTTACACAAAGTTGGTATTCCGAAGCGGTCATCCATCTAGATATTGACCAGGCTCGACGTTGTTTTTAACCTTGATGAATGAACGAGAACCGGTGTTTCACCGTGATGTGGCCCTAAACTGCAAGATTGTCAGAGAACTATGATTACTACCTGCATTTGTTATTTTGTTGTCCAAACTGTCTCCGCCAATAACTGACTGACTAACAGTAAAATTATAATAAAAACAGTTTTTCATAAAAACAAATTTATTGACGGTACATTTTTGCAGTGGAACTGCCAGCAATACATTTTTATATTAAAGTTAACAACAATACCTTTTTGTAGCGAAATGATCAATATACTTTATAGTTCAATTGAAGACATGGCATATATTGTGAAAGTTATGGGTATGACGATAAACTACATCCCACAGCAAGGGCTCAGGAGATTGGAAGTTTTGACGAACGTGGAAACATCTCTTAATTGTTGTTCCCAGGTCCACGCTACTGTCTGTTAGAATTCTAGCTATAGACAATGAGAAAAACCCACAAACAAAAGCAAAACTCTGTGAAAACACAAAATTAGATCTTTATACTAAAAATATCAACAATATATTTTCTATTAAAATTTGCCAACATTATATATTTATAGTAAAAATACCAACAATACATTTTATAACAAAATTATGAAATCACTTGAAAGCTCTCAAAAACTTTCGGCATTAACTGAACCTTAAAGCGGCGGATATGCCGTTAAACAGACAAAGCAACATGATGTGGCCGTAAGCCTTCACCTATGAAAGATGAGCACCCAATGCATGGGATTTTATTTCATGTCTACTCAAAGTTAGTCCCAGGTGACGTTAAAATACATCTGGCATCAAGGCCGCTGATCGGGAGATTGGAAGAATAGAAAAACCAGAACTATACATTTTTATATAAATAAAAAACTGACAATACATATTTATATTAAAATTATTAACAATACCTATTCATACTAACATTACCAAATTAGATCAAAGCTTTCAAGGAAATTAAATTTCGTCAGTAAATGGCCCATAAGGAGTTGATATGCTGTTAAACAGACAAATTAATCATACATTGTCAAAATATCCTCTCTATTATAATAAAGACTGTTATATATATATATGTATATATAAAATAACAAAAATAATAATAATAATATTAATAATTGTTATAATATATTTCAGTTCGTCTCGAAAAACAAACCGAGTATAAGCGCAGAGGGGGGAAAAAGGGGAAATAAAAAAGAAACAAACTAAGTACTTAAGCATACGTCAAAATACTCGTTGGAAAGAAAAAATCCGAGACGAGAACCCTAACACGAAAGCGCTCAATACAATAGTAGAGCAAAGAAATAAGAATAAATCTCACTTAGAGCCAACAGACCTATCTATGTTTCGCCTAACGGATCGTCAGGGCAAGTCGGCTTATATATATATATATATACATATATAGTCATCCGCAGATAGATCTGTTTCGCTGTATTATAGCACACCAGTACGGCTTAGACTCCGTTCACTTTCTAACCCAGGATTGAAACCCGACCGAAGCTGCGTCAGTCGGCGATTTTACCCCTAGGCCACGAGCGTCCGGTATAAACACGCCCGATAGCTAGAGTGCTCCAATTCATTATCGAATGAGCGATGCGTATATGCCGGAGTAGCTACTGTTTATAAAGCCTCCCACTCTTCCAAAGTGCTCAATCAGGGTGTGATATATATATATATATATATATATATATATATATATATATATATATATATATATATATATATATGGTGGAGACGCACTAATTTCTATAAGAAAAAACAATAACTGATTTCACAGGATATATCACAAATATTCATAGATAATCCATACCAACCAATCAATAGACACCTGATGATAACCAGAGAGTACTTGGTCGAAACGTTGTGTCTGTCATAACATCTATATAAACCAAAATGAGAAAAATAGTTCGAAATAATACGAAAATATCAATATATATTTTCTCGTCATTTTAGACGGCAGATCGATATAAATATTTTGCCGTCTTTGTTGGCGTTACGAGCCCCCTCATATATATATATATATATATATATACTTAACAAAAATAATTTGGTATGATTAATCTCATGTAAGGAGAAACAAGTTTTCACTTCTCGTTTAATTTGTATTTTCATACTTAGATTTCGTTATTAAACAAACCGTCCGGATTGTTATGTTGCAAAACAAAAACCAGCAAAACAAATAAATCAAAAATTCAAAACCTATACGAGGAAACACTGCGCTTTTAAATAAAATAAAAAAAAACTCAATCGTTCTCTATTACTAATTGGATGTAGTAAAATTGGATTTTTTTTTAATAAAAAATATATGATACTCCAAATTATGCCAAGTTAAATTTGAAAATTATATATATATCAGGAGAAAATTAGAATTTCATTTTCTCCTCCTCTTCTTCATCCCTTCTCTTTCCAGCCTTTTTTTTATCCAACTCTTTCTTTACCTCCTCCTTCTATTACACCTACTCCTCCTTTTACTTTCTTTCCTATGTATTTGTCTACCTCCCCTGCCTCTTCAACTGTCTAGTCTTGTATCCCACCTCTTCTTCCGTCTTCCCATTCCTTCTCGTCCTATCTCCAAATTTTCATATTCTTTCTCTTCCTCTTCTAACTCTTCTTCATACTCTGTTTAGTTTTCCCTTTCTCCCCTTCTTTCTACCTATAATTTATCTCGTCCTCTAACTGTTCCTTTTTCCTCTACCGCTTCCTCTCCTTTCGGCTCTTCTTACAACTCACTCTCTCCTCCAATTCTTCTCTCTCCTGTTCCCACTACTCTTACATATAATCCACTTCCTCGTCCTACTCCTTTTCCCCCTACATCCCTTCTCCTTTTCCTTCTCATCCTCTTCTGCTATTAAATATATATTTGTAGGAAGCATCAACAAGGTTAAGCAGCGTTAACTGATAAACTCCCTTGTAGCATTCCGTTGACGATTTTACCGACCGCCACGATGAAGAAGGCAATTAATTATGTAATGGAAAGAAAATGGGCGATCTTCAAACTCTAATGGAAAGGTGGCTCAACTTAGGATTGTCTTCAGTTTTCAAAAGATACTTAAAGAGTCTGCGATCAGAGTTTGGCAAAAAAACACGACCACCTTATTATTTTTGATAAGGCTAATTGTAAAATTCTTCTAAAATGTACACAACTTTAAGCATGCTTTTAGAAATTTTATTCTCTGCTATAGTGAATATTGCAGGAGACTGAAATGCTAGGGATCAGCAAAAATATTCTAATGTCTATTTATTTAGTCAGAATTTGTTTAGTGGCTGGGCTAAGAATTTTCAGCACCACCTCGTAAACACACACACACACACACACATACATATATATATATATATATATATATATATATATATATTTTGGTTTATATAGATGTTATGTTTCATTAAATAATATAGACAAGTTTTTTTTCATATTCTCTGATAAGCTTAATAGCATTATCATTAAATGAAGAAAGAATTGATACATAATTTTTTTAATAATCCAGTCTAAGCTTTCGGCTTA
>JBBBDQ010000357.1:2472500-2487500 GCA_037127315.1 Ascarosepion bandense | reverse complement strand
ATATATAAACCCGAGGAACCTTTCGGCCAACTCTTATCAAGGGTTCTCGTTGGCCTTAATTTTAAGGGAATTAAGGAAAAGGACAAGGCAAAAATAAATTACATTACTTACAATGCTGGGAGATGATGGAATTCGTTTAAAAATAAATTTATTAAAAAAAACACATAAAATGTAAGGGTGGTGTACACATGTAATTCCACAAGAGCGTTTAAAAGTGAAAAATGTTACGCTCACAGACTCACCATCAATTGTAAGGAGCGTAAAAACCGCTCTTTCTGTCTGTTTTCTGGTCCAGTTACGTGTTGTTTTTCAGACTAGACCTATGTTTCCTTCCTATTTTTGTAAACGTTCCATTGTTTACAAATTTAAATGCTGTTGTTATGCGGCATACATAGGACGTACCGATCTGAGGTTGGAGACGCGGGTTTCACAACACGTCCCCGCTAATATACGTTCCATTGACTCTCTCAGACCTATAAGAACAACACAATCTGTTCTAGATTCCGCTATTGGCCGACATCTTTGGGACAATCAAGTGTGTGCCTCGGCATATGAGGACAGCTGGTTTACTGTCTTGCACAGCGCTCGGTCTACACATCATCTACGTATTTTGGAAGCAATTTACTTGAAAATTCAACAGCCGAGCCTGTGCAGACAGAAAGAGCGGTTTTTACGCTCCTTACAATTGATGGTGAGTCTGTGAGCGTAACATTTTTTCACTTTTAAACACTCTTGTGGAATTACATGTGTACACCCCCCTTATATTTTATGTGTTTTTTTTAATAAATTTATTTTTAAACGAGTTCCATCATCTCCCAGTATTCTAAGTAATTTATTTTGCCTTGTCCTTTTCCTTAATTCCCTTAAAATTAAGGCCAACGAGAACCCTTGATAAGAGTTGGCCGAAAGGTTCCTCGGGTTTAAATAATATGACGTCTGTTCTTTTTAAAGCCATTAGTAATTTCTGTGGGTACAAATCGTTATATATATATATATATATATATATATATATATATATAAATTATTTGTTATAATAAAAAAAATATTTGGTGATTACATGTATTTAAATAAATCTCTTTACTTTTTTTCTGGGTGGTGACAGTTAACTGGGTATTTATTTTCTACTTGCCTAGATACCGAAAGTCTTTCTGAAAATAAATGCCTCCGAACAGAAATCGAACCTAAATTTTCTTTTTTAAATCTTAGAAACTACTTTCAAGCCCAGTGTTCTTTAATCATAAGCGAGAAGCTATCACAACAAACCAAGGCCTAATCACCCTACTTAATAAATGCACGTCTTTTGTTGAGTTATTTTGTCTATATGTGTTAGACATTAATTTCACAATCAGTTTTGCCTTCTGAAACCTGTGTACTCACGAAATCCACTTATTGGGCGCTTTTATAGAACCATCTCATAATTGATGTTTTTCCCAAGTCTACTCTGACCCAGGATGATAGCACCTGTTAAGGTCCCAGCTATGACCAAATAGTTAACCCCTAAAGTGAGGTTTGTCTTGGGTATATCGATACACTGCGTCCGACAGAACGACCTTTAGCTGGGAGGTTGTGTGGAGCGTGGAACCACCTCTTAACTACTGTTGTTCCCAGTTCCACCCTGACCTAGAGTAGTAGCGCTTGTTAGGGTTCCAGCTATGAGCAAATAGTTAACCACCAAACTGCGATCAAAACACTATGAAAGCATAAAATAAATTTTTATAGTTGAAATTCCTGCAACACATTTTGGAGAAGAAAAGATTACCAACAATACATTCTTAAAAAAATATTGCCAATAATATATTTTTGGAAAAAAATATATCCCAGCAATACATGTGACCCTCGATAAAACCTTTACAAAAATACTTTAATGAAACCTGATCTACAAACTGATTTCTTACAAAAAATACATATTTTATTCGTACGAATCTATTGTAAAAACCTTGTCGGCATTAAATAACCCATTAAGTTAGATATGCCGTAAAACAAATGAAACCAAATCAAACCTCATCGTTATTGTCATATTCACAACGACGTTTCTTTTATTCACTTGGCCATGTGTCAGTTAAATTAATTTAAGCACTTGACCCAAGGGTTACCACAACAGACGTGAACGAAAACCTGGAGAGTTTAATTAAAGAGAGATGACTGAAACTAAGATATCGGGAAGAAGCATGGTACGTTGAACTAGAACAATCTCCACCGGTGAAAAAAATAAAAGGTCCGGTTCAAAATTTCAATCAACTGAAGAAGATCGGTGTGTGCAATTGTCGAAACGTCGTGAAAATCTAAAAAAAATGAGAACAACAGTCCGAACAAAGCAAATAGCCTGGATAGATATTGCGTATCTTGAAATCCAAGTGATATAAAAACTGTCTACTGTTCCTGTTAGTTTTTTTTTTTTTTTTTTGCTTCGGTTCCAAGCTTTCGAGAATAAAAGAACATAAATTCAAAGTCCGTTTGGTAATAGTTTACATTTTGGGGTGATTTTCAATTCCGGCCTTTGAATATTTATGATGTCATTTTAAACTTTCTGTTATCTCGTAAACGTGATATAGTGTAGCGTTTGAGATTTTAATTAGATTTTCGAATGACTGCTCAAGAATCACCTTAATTTATAGTTCGGATATGTGGTAGTGTAACGACAATCGGAGCAAAAAGTGAAACCAATGAGCCAATCTGCTGCATTCACTTTCGCACAAATAACATTGACAAAGGTGAGAAATTGGCTATGTTTATGCATCCACTCATCTATGAATAAAGTAGCAGGGTAAACTAACCTGGATGGCAACCAGTCTATATAAAGGCAATTTTCTGATTTGATTTGATTTTAGAATGACTGTTCAAGAATTACCTTAATTTGTTTATTATTTGCTGATTTAATGTAGATAGATTCTAAAGTTTGCAATCTCTATTGAATATTTTTGTATAATAAATTTTCTGTTTCCGTATAATGTGTTACCGTATTTCAGTTGGATCTCAATTAAAACAAGTGAGTCTATGAAAAAATGTGGTTGTATTTTCCTATATTTACAGTTAGGAAATGTTGTAGTGTAACGAAAATCGGAGCGGAAATTGAAACCGGTGAACAGAGTTCAAATTCCGGACCAGTCTTTTGCTTCACTTTCGCACAAATAACATTGAGCAAGGTAAGAAGTCAGCTCTTCCTATCAATCTAATCATCTATGAGTGAAGTAGAAGGGTTAACTTGACTCTCTAACTTGGATAGCAACTAGTCCAAGTAAAGGTAATTTCTGATTTTCTAGCCTCATGCTTTCTCGGGAAGACGAGCGACAATTGATGATCTCTCATATCTTGTAAAAACACAGCTTTAAAAAAAGAAACAAGATGATTGTTAGTTCAAACATTTTATAATAAATGTTTTTCAATGAATTTAATTCTTCATAGAAGAAGAAGAAGAAGAAGAAGAAGAAGAAGAAGAAGAAGATTGTTTATTTCTGCCTTGCTATTTCATAAATAACTATAAGGAGAAGCGCGTAAGTGAATGTGATAAATTCGACTAGAATTCGACCTTAACTCTTCAATTCCTCAATCCGAGTCTAAGCTTTACGACGTTTGAAGGACAACAACAACAACAGCAGCAAGAAGAAGAAAAAGAAAAAGACAACAAAGATGAGAACAACAGTCCGAAAAATACAAATAGTGAAGAACAATAACAACAAACAACAACAAGAGCATGAAGAAGAAGAAAAGGAAGACAACAAAGATGAGAAAAACAGTCCGAAAAATGCAAATAGTGAACAAGAAGGACAGCAACAACAACAAACACTAACAACAACAACAGCAGCAAGAAGAAGAATTTTTATTTTGTTTGTCGAGGACCAAGTCCATTCCTCTCTTCCATTTTTTTGATTAGTTACTTCTTTTGACTGCCTTTTTTTTTCTTTACTTCATACTTCTTTATTTGACCTCATTTATCATTTGTTTTTATCTATTTTCTTTTTGGACAGTTTTCCTTTGCGCATGCTCGTTCCCCATTACTCAATGAAATCTTGCCTTGGATTTCTCATTACGCTTTTCAGTAGTTTAGAAACCTTCACTACACTTCCGATTCTTCTCCCTTTTTTTTTTTCTTTCGTTAATGTTTTCTTTATAACTTCTTTTTTTAAATAACATGCTTCTGTGTTTATCCCTTTATTTTAATTCTGTTCTTTATCATTAATTCATTTCCTTTTAACTTCAACCAATAAATATCTCTAGTGCAGTCCGTCTGACGTAATGTGATGGTCAATATGCTAGTCTCACGGGAGGTCATTCTTACGTGTACTGGATTCAATCATGCTGTGATTTACGCTGATGTCGACTCAGGCGACTACTTCAAGAGAAGTAATCCTTTCGCATTCCCCTCTAACGTTATTAGTTTTTTTGTTATTACCCCAATATATATATATATATATATATATATATATATATATATATATATATATATAAGAGACAATGAATGTCTATTATGTTTAATCATGAGCCTTTCTAAACATCGTATTTTGGCTTTCATTTCAGTTGAAAATAAAGACAAAAATTCTCCAACATTTTTCTTAAGTTGGTTCTAAGCTTTCGGCTTATATGAGCCATCTTCAGAGAGGTTATAAGGACGGTAACACAAAAGCATCCACCATCAGCGATGATTTCATCTTATGTTGATATAAAACTCCGCTAAACAACGGCAATAGTTACCAAAAGTAACAAACGCAGTTCGCAAATTTGCAATGCCGTTCTATGACGCCACACCGCGTGATAGCGCAAAATGACAACAGAACCATATATTTAGATGCAATGTAATGTGTTATGACCAGATTTAAACGTGATTTAAATATATGATATATATGGTCAGAAGTATTAATTGTCATCTAAATTATGTAAAAATAAAAAAATCTGACATCTCATTTTTAACAGATATATTAAAAATCACCATTGGCTTCAACCATGGCATCAAGACAATTTCAGAATCTATTACAACTCTTCTGAACGGTCTTCTTGTATAATTTGTTGAATGCTGCCATAATCTTTGCCTTACGTTCATCATTGGTGTTACAAGGAGTTTTGTTGATCTCTCGTTCAACTGCACCCCACACATAATAATCAAGGGGAGTTAGGTGACCAAATGTAAGGGGTGATGTGGCCGAAATTCTCTGAAAGCTATGATTGGGTTCTCCTGCTTGTTGTGGATTCCTGCTGCCAGAAATAGGGTCTTCCAGTTGACACTCTCTTGACCTAGGGTAGCATTACATCTTCAAGGCACTTGATGTATGCCTCCGTGTTGGGTCTGATTCTCACACTAGGAAATTCGGGAGTTCTTTTCTTATCAGAACGATCATATTGAGTTTTCCGTAACCACCATTAAACTCATCCAACTCTTTCCGAATCCTCTGCACTGTCCTCAGATTGACACCCAAACACTATTTGCATTGGAGATTCCGGCAGTACAGCATAGCGTTTCCAAATGTCTGGCATAGTGAATTGCATCATGGTCCTTCTGTTTTTTTTTTGTTTTTTGTTTTTATTGTTTTTTTCTTCCTCATAGACGATGCCCGATTGACTCTATTATAATGTGCAGACGACAAAATCAAAAACAAATAACGCATGGGGAAAATGTTGAAATATAAAATGGCGACAATTTACTCATCGCACGCTGTATATCAGTTTGTCGCACATGAAATGACGCGATTTATAGTAAATTAATAAAACGCTTCTGAAAAGTTAAATAACAAATATAAATGCAGCTGAAATAGGCAAGTTGATAAATAACGTACTTTTAAATTCTTGATCTCTTCTTTAAAAGAATTCTCATCATTTGAGGTGATAAACAGTTCAAATGATTCGCTCATCTCTTTCTTATTAAAGAATGTTTTATTGTATAAGAAAGCTAAAAATGCTTGACTAAGAAAATTTTCCCGCAGAAATCATACTTTTTTTTTTAATCGTATCACCCCGAGCAAGGCGGTAACGCCACTGATGTGCAGGGGTCTACGTAATAGTGAAAAGATTGGAAAAGAGAAAGACGGAAACCACATCCTAAACAGGGAACAAGGGATGAGCCTCTTAACCTGTTCAATAGACGTGGGTGGAGTGTGAACCAGGCGATAGATAAATCTATCTACTCCAATTGAAAACAAAAACAAAAAAACAAAGTGAGAAGATTGGAAAAGAGAAAGCCGGAAACCACATCCTAAAAAGGGAACAAGGGATGAGCCTCTTAACCTGTTCAATAGACGTGGGCGGAGTGTGAACTGGGTGATAGATAGATCTATCTACTCCAATTGAAAACAAAAACAAAAACAAAGTGAGAACATTGGAAGAGAGAAAGCCGGAAATCACATCCTAACTTTATGCGGTAGAATGGACGCCGACCGAAGCTATGTACATAGAAGAAGAGATAACAATACCTTTCCAAAGGCTATTTTGGCGTAATTGAATGAAACGAATTCAGACTGGAATATCGAACTCGGCCCTCCGATTTCTCATTCCGAGCCGATATCCAATACACTTCCTCTTCTATGTACCTTGTCCTTTCAGGACGTAGGCGATCATGGACTTCCACGTTTTCTTATCCCTGGTGGCTCTGAGCACGCCTTCTCCTGTTACACCATGCAATCCTCGTTCCATCATCCACCTGATTAGGTCCTTCAAATATGTTACCCGTTGCTCTCCCCTGTCTCTTTTCCCTCTATCTGGCCTGTTAGCATCAGATTCTTCAAGCCCTCCTTCCTCCATGCGTGTCCCAGGAACTTCAGCTGTCTCTTTCTGATGCTCAGTATTAATTTCCTTTTTGTTTCCATCATTCCCAAGACCTCATCATTGCTCACATGCTCGATCCATGATATTCGCAGCATCCTTCTGTAGAACCACATTTCAGTTGCTTCAAGTTTTTCCTTCATCTTTGATGGTATTGTCCAGCATTGACTGCCATATTGAAGAACGGACAACACATAGCAATCCAGTATTCTCTTCCTTGTTTCTAGCGAAATTGTCCTGTTTCTTAATACTTTACTCAACTTCTGGAATGCTTCCTTCGCCATGCCAATTCGCCTTCGGATCTCTGTGTCGCACTTTCCGTCTTCTGTTATAACGCTTCCCAGGTATTTAAATTTTTGTACCTGCTTGATTCTGGTATCCCCGACCAGTATTTGGCATTTTGGGCTACAACGCGCTTTGTTGAAACTGTACTTTTTCTGAAGTAGTTTTTGTCGACAATAATGAAACTGAAGATAGGCGCAAAATTATGGTCACTTTCACAGTTTTTTGAGAGAAGGTATCCTTACGAACTGGGCGACATTGTTGACTTCGTTTAACAAAAATGCTCCTTTATATAACTGTCCTCTCGTTGTTCCGATGTGTTATGCCTAACTAATATCTTCACGCTGCTTTCTTCGCACTGTTGAAAGACTTCACGCGCCAAAAGGAAAAATTGGGCGCCAGATACATGCGCGGTAATATCTCTGGTAGTCGCCAATCGAGTTTTACAAAATGTATATTGTTTGTTAAAATTGATTTCGAATTTGTTTTGATCCTCGTTTTGAACAGATTTTCTCAAAAAAGAGACCGAGAATTGATGTGACGCTGGGGAAAAGAAAACAAGAAAAACTGGGACACGATATACGGTTGGAATCAATATTATATTACAAAAGAGAACAGTGTAGAGAGGAAATAGAGTATAATAGTACTTAGCACCAGAATGGCGTACCTACAAATGAGTATCGTAGCCGCTGCTACTTACTACTACTGTATTTACTAGCCTTCCCACGCAAGGCCGGATGTGACACATGGTCATTTTAATGTGGGAATTCCCGGCCATATAGCCGGGCCAAAAATATGTCTGTCTATTTTTACCGAGTCGTGGTTCTACCCTTCGGCGGAACCACGACTGGGTTTGTGCTCTCTGCTCGGAAGCAGAGAACGCCCCCTGCCCGAAGGCAGAGAACTGACAGTGTAAAGGCAGTTACAGCGAGGCAACTACAACTGTAGCTACTTACTACTGTATTTACTAGCCTTCCCACGCAAGGCCGGATGTGACACATGGTCATTTTAATGTGGGAATTCCCAGCCATATAGCCGGGCCAAAAATATGTCTGTCTATTTTTACCGAGTCGTGGTTCTGCCCTTCGGCGGAACCACGACTGGGTTTGTGCTCTCTGCTCGGAAGCAGAGAGCGCCCCCTGCCCGAAGGCAGAGAACTGACAGTGTAAAGGCAGTTACAGCGAGGCAACTACAACTGTAGCTACTTACTACTACCCTCAAGAGTAGATAACTCTCGGTATTTATGTAGTCCGGTAGAGTTCATATTCGTGTGTAGGTAATTCCCCACAACAAGAATAAAATGTTTTTTATGCAAATTTTCACTTTTATCAGAATATAGAACCGAAAGACCTTTTAATTTTTCAAGCACTTTTTATATATAAATCATTATATTTTTCTATTACTATAAAATATGACAAAATGAAGTATATTATTTACATTGATCGGACTGTTGTCCTTATCTTTATTGTCATATTTACGACGTTTCGGTCGTTGTACTCTCCGACCTTCGTAAAATAAGGCTACAAGAATACTGTAAGGCAGTAACAAGAAGTGAAATAGAAAAGTCCACTTATGAAGGGGAAATGGTGATCACCGCCCTATGTGAGATGAAGTTGAAATAATAAATGTAGAACACTAACGGAAAATATGAAAACATAAGGAATCAGCGCATATGCTAAGCAACAAAAATCTCCTAAGACGACCAAGCATAGAAATGAATACAATATGGAAATCAGTAATACAGATTGCAAGAGAAAACCAATTACAAACAGCAAGATTGTAATATGAACTTTGGTAAAAAAAAATTGGCTACTGAGACATTTGGTTTATGAGCTAAAAAAATTCATACACTGATGTCCTCAAGGATACATGGCTAAAAGCGTTGATCCAGAGGCTTGACCTAGAGAGTTATGGCGACAATAGGGGCGAACCAAAACTTAGAGAGTGGTGTTAAATGGCAATAACTAGTAAATCCAGAAGAGCAATGACACATAAAACAAGAACAATCTACCCCAGTGATCGACATAAATGTTTCGGTTTAAAATTATAGTCACTTGAAGAAGGTCGGAGCGTACAAAGACTGAAACATCATGAATAAATTCATATATCGTTAATTATATTGAATTTTAAATTATAAAAGCAATACTATTTTTAAGCAAAATAAAAACACTTTTGATTTGATTTTTCAAGTATAATATTTATTTTGTTTTGTCTTTTAGAAAATATAATTGTTTTTTTTCTTTTATAGTAACTTTATTCATACCATCAACGTATAGCAATAACTAAATGGCGCCAATCGGAAAACAAATCGGTGAAATTCGAACTCACGTCTCTTTTTACCTCGTGCAAACCTTCTTAAAGCCTAGCTGATTTAACCACGAAGTTACAAGAACCATAAAGATCTTTAGACTATTACACTCAATCTAATCTAAACTCTTCACTCCATTCAACGATCTTTATCATTTTCTTTATTCTCCTTCTTTAAGGGGTAAGGGATCATGGCTCTCCAAAATTTTACTATCCTTTGTAGCTCGAAGTAATGTTTGTGTTACATTCTTCATCCAAACCATTTTTTTTATAAGCTTTTCACCCCGAGCAAGGCATGTCACTGCCACTACTGCGCAGGGGGCTACATAGAGTGGAGAAAGGATAATTAAATATAGGAAATGTCAGAGGGTGGGTGATAGGCGGGTAAGGATACAGAGAATGAGGGTTGGGTAGATGAGAGTGTTCTGAGAATAATTGGGAATTAGTGTGATAGGAGGTGTCTATTGACCCTACATTTAAACACCTTTCATTTATACAAACTCTTTAGATGGGTTACTCTGTGTTTTTCTCTTCACCTCTTGACTTTAACATGTTATGTGTGTGACAACTTCTTCAAACCCTCTTCATTATGCGTTCCAGAAATTTTAGCTGTCTGATTCTGATACTAAGTCTTCTTTTCGTTCTTTAAAACTCCCTCGTTACTCATATACTCAGCCTACAGTATTCTCAGTATCCTTGGGTAGAATCCCACCTCTTTTATCACAAAACTCCTATAATATCTCTAAAAAAAATTACCACTCATTCACTGCCACATAGGAGGATTGATATTACGTCAGAGTACAGTATTGTTCTTCACTTCTAACAAAATTGCCCTACTTTCTTTATCTTTTAGAAGACATCTCTCGCTGTTTCGAATTATGTATTTTCTGTCGTCTATTAAAACACTTCCCATGCGGTTCAATTCATTTATTTGTTTATTTTATTTAATTGTTTTCAATAAAGAAATTCATACTGGTACAATAGACAAGGTCGCAGACGATAACGTCGTCTGCTTTTAAGCCCAATAGATATCTGAGAAGGAGTTCTAAATTTCGGGAGGGTCAACTATGCAAGCACATCACTTACCATTGAGACAATGATTTAATAGATATACACTATTAGTAATTGCTCGCCTAATTAATCAAGTAATAAGATGATGTGAGCTGTTTACTCAAATCGATATTAGGCAGTCAATCACCTTCCTCGGCTGCCAAGTGCAAATAGTTTGTGCCAGTTTCTTCCACAATTTATGGTCGTTTCAAAACTCGTCCATATCTCGTCGCTATCTCAAATATAACCACATAAGCCACACACCCTTCGAGCATTTATTGCGTTGTCGATGTTTGTATCAAGTCAGACAATGTACTTAATATGCTGTGATTGTAATTTTATGATTGAAACTAGAAATATAAAAACAAATTGTAGATTAAATGAAAATGTGATTGCTTTTGTCTAATTTCAAAGGGCTACCATATTTTTACATATCAAAAAGACGTCCAACAACAGCATGCTTCTTCAAGCTGACTTGGATATAATACCTTGATATTCCAAACGATTTAACTTTAGACTCACTTTTGGCATTTTGAATCTTAACGACAAGTCGAAGGCTGCAGACTTTTATGCAAGTGAAGAATGGCAGTACAGATTAGGGACACCAGGGTCGTTCTCAGAATAAAACCATGAGACTACATAGAGACGGCAAATTTTATTTTGTTGCAACCTTCTCTTAAGGGCCAGATGTAGACGAGCGAGAGAGCGCTTGCCTTCTTTTTTGCGTCGCGGACGATTGGGCTGTTTTAGGCTGCTAGGAATCACTGTCTTATAAAGATCTAAACATCTTTCTCCAATCAGCTTTCATCTTTAAAAAAAAATTCGTTTATCAATTCCTCTCCACACAACTGGCCATTCCTTGTCAAGGTATCTGACGTGGTTCTTGTGAGGTTAATTTCGTTCAGCTAGGCGTTGGTAGATGTTTCTGCAGCAATTAGGGTTTTACGAGGTGAAGTTGCTGATACCACGCCAAACCGGTTTTGAGGTGTCCACATCATAAACTGGTTGCCAACCAAGACTATAGAGTCAAATCAATTCCTAGCTTCGAGGAGAGGAGATGGTCATCAGCAAACAGAGGCCAAAATGCCAATTACAAGTAGGGGACACCAAAATCAAACACGTACAAAAATTTAAATACTTAGGAAGTGGAGATGAATTTATATGTATCGATGCAGAATCAAACGCTGTAATTTGAACGAAACTCCCAAACCTCACGCGAGATGACCAATATGCTACGCGTACTTTCATAAACTGCTTTGGACACTTCGACGTAGTGTAAAGGTTATTAAACTTATCTCGCTAAACTATTTACCACTGAGTAATGAGTTCGATTTTTACTAGGTGCCTCATATTTTGGGCCATGTGCCACATCTAAGCTAAGCTTAGAAAACCACAATTAATAACCTACTTATTTTATAAGCTTACCCAATCTGAAACTAGGTTAGAATCGTGAATTTTTCTAATAGTCATTAATTTCCTTTATTTTTAAACTATGCTCACCTTGTTATATTTTTACAATGTTTTTTATTTTTTTTTTTCAGGTGGCTGTTATCTATCGCTAGTCTATAACAGTGTTCGGCACGGATTTAGATACTTTAGATATGTAGCACTAAGGCTACTCAGTCCATAAGGCTGCTTTGGTCTGGAGGTTTAAAGAAAAAACAATAAAGTTAATGTTATTATTGAAACAAGGTTCCTTATTTTACTGTAGGAATAACAGAATAAAGACTAACACAATCAACAAAAAATTCAAATCCCTTATTACTTTTAAGTTGGCGGACCGTAAAAATTCCACCTCGGAATTGTGACTTGGGAGCCGGAAGTTGCCATCATCTGGCATCGACCACAGACGGAACAGATGAGAAAAAAGAATTGATAAAAATTTAACTGAAGTACAGCAAAAAATTGACTAATCAAAATACTGACGAAAATGACATATGTCAACAAGGCTTACGGCCAAATTACGCTGAAACAACGGTTCTTGTAAGATCACCAAAATAAGGCAATGTCGAGCCTGATCATTACCTACAAATTTTGAAGTTTAGATGTGCGGTAGTGCAATGAATAAAGGTTCAGAATCGTTAATCGGAAAACCGAGTTCCAATTGCAGTTTGGCTCGTTATATTCACTTATGGACAAATACTTTTTAGAATGTTATGAATCCGCCTCTTATCCCTCCAGGAAAGTGTTAATTAGTAAAACACGTATCACTAAAACTATTACCTTCCAAAATGAAGCATTTTCTAGCTTTAAATAACCTGCAAAGGGTTGATAAGCCATAGAAAATAAATAAATCAATCAGTATATGGACGAAACACTAAAAAAAAGTATCAATTAGAAAAAACAAATGAAAAAACAATATATTGCTAGCGAACTGATATCGGTGCGGAAATTTTCGTGCGAGTTCAAATACTTACCGAGCCTGTTTCGTTCACTTCCCATTAACAGACTTGGAAAAAGGGGGCACACTAAAAGAAGCGCTAGTGACATCAGCAAACAACATTGTCCCAAAGGAAATCAGATACAGAAGAAAAAACGATTGGATGACTGAAGAGATACTTGACATGATGCAAAGGAGACAAAAACTATGCCAAGACATGGAAAGGAATACAAGGAAATACGGACTATGTGCAGACAGGTTAAAGATGAATGGCTCAACAACAAGTGTGCAGAAGTGGAAAGATTCAGCAAGATTAATAAATGCATAAAGAAATAATGGAACTAACAGAACAAAGAACATGCTTCTCAACAGGATGTATAAATTCCAAGAATGGAACGATTATATTAGAGAAAGAGGAAATACTTCAGCGATGGGAAGAATATATAAAAGATCTCTTCCACGACAAGAGAAAGCAACCGACAATAAACCCGAAGTGCAAGTTACAATGGCTAAACTCAATAGAAACAAAGCAGCTGGACCAGACAGCGTTGTAATAGAGATGCTAACAGCCTTAGATGATTTTGGCATAGAGAAATTACAGAAATAATAAGTGAAATGCGGTACAATGCCAGATGACCTAAGTAGATCAATTTTTATAGCACTGCCTAAGAAGCCAGGTGCAAACGAATGCGAATTCAACCGAACAATCAGTTTAATAAACCACATAACAAAACTCATAATCCGAATCCTGATGAATAGAGTGCGAAGCAGCTGATATAGCAGAGATAGGACAAGAACAGTGCGGTTTTGTCAAGGACACTGGAACAAAGAGGGCAATATTTATGCTTAGCATGCCATTAAAAAGGGCAATACAAAAATTTAAATACCTGGGAAGCGTTATAAGAGAAGACGGAAAGTGCGTCGAAGTGTATCAAATTTGATTAAAATCGGACCACTCCTTCTATAAACCGATTTTTTCGATTATCGATTTTCAATATTTATCGGGGGTACCACGACACAAAATCTAGCTAAGAACACTCGCAGACGCTTATAGTATAGCTGAGTTTTGTGTCCTCAAATAAATAAAGTATATCGACAAAATTTGACTTACATCCATTCATTTTTCTTTCAGTCTACGGTTTTGCTTTAAGTGGAAACAACTATTGCTTTTTAGTCTTTCGTGCCAACGTTCAAAGAGTCTGAGCTCTAAGACCATGGATTAGTTTTAAAGCTTTCATTACACCCGAGCTATATTGCGAGTTATTTTTATAAAAATATTTCAGAATGTCGATATACTTTACTTGAGGACACAAAACACAGTGGATAAAAGTGGAAAGAAAAATCTAGTTATAGAACATTCTAACCTGATAGACTAAATAAAGGGCTCGATTCTAAATTCCATTCACCTGAATAAAGTCAGAGCGTACAATGGTCGAAATGTCGTGACTACAATAGCAACAGGACGAGGACAACTGTCTAAACAATTAATCACTTGTTAATTTTACTGCAAAATCGTGAGTGATTAACATTATACTTTTATCCACACATTTTACGATATTTTCGGGACAGAAAACAAGTTACTGCATTTTCTTCAATGTTGTATGGTGGCTGATTGACCTTCTGAAATATGACGATGACGAAAAAAAGGCCATAAAAATATTTTGAATAATTCATTGGTTTTCTATGGTTTATTTATTTACAGGTTATTTAAAGCTAGAAAATATGTTTAGATTGTAATATTTTGGGGAGATAATATTGATTTAATCTCATGAGTCTTTCTAATTACCACATAGCACGGGGGAGAAGAGGCGGATTCGTGCATTTTCTAAAAGCGTTTGCGCGTAAGCGAATATAACGTATCCAACAGGAATTAAAATTCGGCTCTCTGATTAGCAAATCCGGGTCATTATGCATTACACCAATTGTACACCGTACATCTAAGCTTATAGCACCTTGTACTCTCAAGCTGTCACCCATTTAGGTACTAACCAGAATCGACGTCGTTTAACTTCGGTGATTGTACGGGAATTGGTGTTGGGCAGGTTTCGGTGTGAATTTAAATGAGTCTTAATTGAGCTATGATCGGGTCGGTATAACGTCAGTCCTCTAGATAGGCATGTAGTGGTATGACCAATATGATTATTTATGAGTTTGGTTTTGACACACACTTTTTGTTCAGAAAAGTAAACACTTGTACGTACACAATACAGTAAAAAGCTTAATCGCAGTATCTT
>JBBBDQ010000357.1:2415000-2470000 GCA_037127315.1 Ascarosepion bandense | reverse complement strand
CCTGTCTGCATTCAAAAATAAAGCGTTAGAAAATCGGTTAGTTGAAAACACAGTAATATAATTGGCTGATCTTCCTTATATATATATATATATATATATATATATATATATATATATATATATATATAACGTTCACTTTAATCTACGCTTTTATAAGATCGTTTTATTTAATTTTCCCTTTCGCTTCACGTTTTCCCGCTTTTATCCATCCTTTGACAACGTGACCGTCCGCCAAGTTTAATGATCTTCAACAATGTGCTCCGAACTCACAGATAAGGAGACTGAAACATAAAGAACGCAATGAATGTTTATTGAAAAGAAGTTGACTCAACCAAAAGATTATGTTTTTTCACCAAGTGGACTTCGTTCCTTCAGACCTGAAAAGCCATTCACATTATTTTAAATGAATTTTTATCCAAGAAATGGTTGACAATGACGATATGAATAGCCTTTTTTTTTCTGAGAACGGTTATTAAAATTGTACCGGGTAGATGTTTATATTTGGTCTGTAAACACCTGAATTCATCCTGATAGGGAACAGAATAAGGCCCACCCAGAAATGGTAGGGGACGAAATAAAAAAGATATTAACAAAGAAATGTCTAAGATTAAAAAAAGACTATATTCGAGGTTTCTAGTATTTTATTTCCACTAGTTTATGTTTAGAATTAATTTATTTTATTGATTAAATTGAAACAATCTGAAGAATTTTCAGAATTAGCTTGAAGTGAAACACGTTCAAGTAGTTCGAGTCATTGATAATTTGAGCCACTTCTAAGTTAATTGAGATTCTATATGCCGTGTCACTTCAAGACATAGGTGATCATGACTCTTTAAAAGTTTTTTTTTTTAAAGCTCTTGATAATTTTTTCCTTTCTGTTATCTCTCCAAAAACTTGCACCGCCGTCCATTTGCTTAAACACGCTAGGTAGCTTATGCATTGTTTTCCTCTGTCCATGTTGACTCCAACAGAGAGAGTCAGTCAGTTAAGTGCCATACGTGATACACGCTTGGGCGATCATGTCTCGAAAGAGACATGACTGACTGGGCAGAAGATTATCTCGTAGTAGGTTGCCATTGCTTTCTGCGGTAGACTGGTTGCCGACCAAGGCTATAGAACCCAGTCTGCCCTGTTATTTAACCCATAACTGGAAGGAAGAGACGGATTAATACCTTTCCCAAGGGTATTTGCGCGAAAGTGAATACAATGGATTCAACTGGAATTCGAACTCGGCTCCCCGGTTTCTCGTTCCGAGCCGATATCCACTGTATCACAACGCACATCCCAACAGAGAGAGAGAGGATCATATTTTCTAATCCCTCTTTCCTCATTATGTGCCCTAGAAATTTAAATTGTTTCGTTTTTTTATCATTTTACCACAAGCAAGGCGGTACCGCCACTGATGTGCAGGGGGCTACATAAGTGAGTTGAAGTTTTAGACAGGGTGAGAGTGAAGACAAAGACGAACCAGCTACAGGGGGTGAAAGAGAAAAGGCAAGAGTAGGATGTGAACACAGGAATGAAGACAGTTACGAAGGCAGAGAGAAACGAAAATAACAAGATACATGGGGTGATGTAGAAAGGGCTGGAGTTAAGTGGATAAAAGATGAGAATTGACTTTGCATTTAAATTTCTGGAGGTTATAGTTGTCAGGAAAGCAAGTATATGGAAGGGAATTCCACATGCGGAAAGCGCGAGAAAAGAAGCTGATGGAATAGAATTGTCGCCTGCATTTGCTTGATCTTACTGTAAAAGGGTGGAACCTTGTTCCTAGTCTGTTTGTCCGAATAAATACTTGTGGAGGAGGTACCAGTGACCTACGTTCGTCAGAGCAGAAACCATGGAAATATTTATAGAAGAGACATCCCACCGATAAGAAAGTGGCTGAAGTCGAGATACTAAGTCGAGACCAATCCCATTACAGATTCTCTTTTTTCTCTATAATATTAAGTATAAGTTCTTTTTACTTCGATTTTCTCAAAACTTTGGCCAATGGAATTTTCAGTGTTCTTCTGAAGAACCACATTTATTTGGCTTCAAGTCTCTTTGTCATCTGTTCGAGGATTTTGCAGCATTTTCTGTCATATAGAAGGACCGATATTACATAACAGTTCAATATATTTTCTTTGTTTATAACAATTTTTTCTATTTCTTTGCTTAGCTTTTGGAAGGCGTTTCCGCTACCACTATGCCCCTTCGGCTTCCAAAGTGTCCCGTCTACACAATTTCACTCTCAAGATCAATTTCGCAAGGCTTAAGTCTACACGTGGTATAATTTTCAGACACTTTCCAAGGGTGCCGTACGCTATATTATCAGGAAAGTACCTTCCTGACACATCAATCCTGGTGAGATTCGAACCCAGGTTTCAATGTCAGAAAGTGGACGCTTTAACCACTCGGCTACGAGCCTAAGCTAAGTGAACAATGGTGGATAGATAACGATTAACCCTAGACTAGTTAACCTGAGTTGATGGAACTATAGAATAGAGATCGTTTGAATAATTACCATTGAAGTACTGATAATCTTTGATGTGGCCTTTTAGAGAAAGGAGCTATAAAGTATAAAATATTACATCACCCACAAATCTGCTTATTTTTTTTTAATCTGTAAAGGCTGGATATGCGGAACTATAAATCGGTAGAGACGAGTTCAAATTCCACTTTAATTCGTTGCATTTACTTACGCGCACCTACCCATGGAAAATATATCAATCCGTCTCCTCTACACCAGTTATGGGTTAAATAGCAGTTTGGTTTTTATAACCTTGGTTCTACCGCAGAAAGTAATGGCAAGCTACTGCGGGCAAATCTTTTGCCAAGTCAGTCATGTCTGTTTCGGCACATGATCGCCCTAGAGTGTATCAGCTATGGCACTTAACAGAAAGGCGAGAAAGTGAGGATTGGACACCTCGAGCTCATATATATCAGTAATACTCCATTTTTTGTCTGATATGACTCTTGTAAAGACAAAGCATGACAAACGGAATCAGGTACTTGCAGTGTACTTATAAAGTCGCTGAATATTTTGATTTGGATAGAAATGTAAGATAGATTTACATAATGCGAACTTATGATGGCAAATTTTAATGTGAATTTGCCAAAAGCTGAACTAATAATTAAATAATTATATTAAAGAATGTTGTTTATATATATATATTATCCAACGCTTTAGGCACGACTCGGAGTTTCATGCATAATGCAATCATCAGGTGCGTACTGAACTGAGCTTTTCTCGATTTGAATTAGTTATTAACGTTCCTATCTTTAAGATCGTTATAGGTAGTAAATCGAATGTGAGAATATTTTTATTTATTAAATGTATAATGAACTTAGGTTAATACCGAAACATGAAAATTTACATCCTTACATATACATATATTAGTCATCCACATAAAAGCCCGTTTCGCTGTATCACAGCTCATCAGTGTGGCTAGACATATCCACTTGCGTCTGGCCGGGATCGAAACTCGACCGATTTGGTGTCAGTCGGAGTCTCTACTCCCTAAGCAGTGTATACAGACGCCAGTCACCGAGAGAACACAATTCATTTCTTAAGAGTCACGCATTGTAGCCGAAGTGGAAACTGTTTTTAAAATTTTCTTCTCCAGAGAGCTCAATCGTAATGAGAGCAGTGGATATTTATGGTATTGATCACTTCTTCTTTTTTTTTAAAGTAAATGCCAAAGAACTCAAATTAGTAAACCTTGGGTCCTCTTTACATTGATTTATATATATATATATAAATCAATGTAAAGAGGACCCAAGGTTTACTAATTTGAATTCTTTGGCATTTACTTTTTAAAGAAAAAGTGATCAATACCATAATTATCCACTGGGCCATGTTATAGACGTTAGTTAGTCCCTGTGACATGACCCAAGTGTTGTGGGTTCAATACCAGGCTACAGCAGTGGTGAATAAGTAACTTGCAGGGTTAGAGGGAGATAACTCATGACTTTCAAAAGATACATTACTACGCAAGGAATGGAGTTCATACAACCCAATGATTCGGTTCGAAATTCCTAGCAACTGAAGAAGACCGGAGCGTACAATGACCAAAACGTCGTACAAATGGCAACAAAGATGAGGACGATAGTCCGAATAATGTTAGTACTGTAAAGAGTGAATAGTGCCATAAAGTGAAATTGCTCTTGTCATAGCCACTCGAAATTTTCACGTTTCCTCAGTTTCGTATCCAAACGTAAACAAAGCAATTCCTAGAGAGGTTATGGATTTTACATTTATTAAACCGACAGATTTAATAACTTTAAACCTGCATCTTTAGCGATGGATCATATATATTTCACTTGATTTGAGACTTAATATTTTCTCGGAACCTCCTCCGTGATTGACAGGAGTTCGGGGTCTGATTGGCGGTGATGGAATGTAACCAGTTCGGTTTACAAGTTCGAAATAACTTCATTCCTTTTATAAATTGAATTATTCTTGTTCTAGAAAATGGTACACACACACACACACACACACACACACACACAGCCATACACAGTGATATATATATATATAGAGAGAGAGAGAGACAGACAGACAGACAGACAGAGACAGAGAGTCAGTATATAGATATCGATCAGACACCAGTAAAAAATAATTCGGGTGAGATATCTTGAGTTAAACTTGATTAAAACTAGTAAATATGCATTATTATCCAAGTATTCAATATATATATATATATATATATATATATATATATATATATATATATATATTGCCTGTGAGTTCTAAGTATTATATAATCAAATATATATATATATTCTAGTTTACCCGTTTATTATAAAAAGTAACCGTGGGAAAATGGAAAAATGTGAATTCTTATTTTTCTAAATTTGTAACTAGAATACAATTACAAAATTATTCTCCATTACAAAATTACTCTACGTTTATCTGTAAGCTGACAATAATACATCAGCTAAAACTGAGTGAACACATAAATAAATTATGCTGTCTTGTTTACCAGGTTTTAAAATAACAGAAAATTCTGTTTTGATAGTGTCATCAAAACAGTCGAATACACAGAGATTAGAAAATTGCATATCGACATCTTTTCTTTTGTATAAATATTAAGGTGTTCACACAAAGACACACATATCACGGGTTAATGCAAGTATATTATAATTATTATAATATATATTATATAATTGTCCGTTCGGAAGCCGTCGATGGTTACCGAGGTCTTGAACGCACTGGCCTTGTTCAAGAAACTGATAACACCAGATTATGCGATCTTCCCCAGAAGCAGCATAGTTACAGCGGACTCTGTGGATTACCCAGACGTTTGTGATATTGTTTGGCAAGCAAACCTGGCAGACACTTAATATTCAGTGAATGCTTCTCGAGGAGGATAACCTGGTGGAGTCTGTCACTCTTCAGGTTGGTTCTGAATTCAAAATTTTCCTTCTCGTAGACTTAATACCACTGAAGGCAAGCCGTGATATTTGCCCAATAGCTTGAAGAAGAAGGATTTTTCGTATCAATGCGGATTCAAAATTTGAACTCAACCCGCTGATTCAATTATCAGCGCCTGTAACCGTTAAGCTACACTCAGATACTCATTCATCCTATCATATTTGCCTTCTTATTTCTATTACGATGTACAGACAAATATTTCAGACCGTTTTGTAAATATTTGTTATGACTGAGTTGGTTATGAGAATCGAATACCCAGCCAGCTGATTTTAATATCAAATCTGAGAGACGTCACTGTAAAGTAGCCATTTGACAATTATTTACATTATTTACATTGTTCGGAATTTTGTCCTCGTCTTTCTTGCCATATTCACAACGTTTCAGACGCTGTACGCTCTGACCTACTTCATGTGATTGCAATTTCGAACTGAACTCTTTATTTTTCTCACTGGGGTAGATTGTTCTCGTTCTATGAGTCATGTCTCTCCCGAATGTCTTCGTATAAGTTATATCCCTTTCAGTTTTGTTTGTTTGTTTGTTTGTTTTTTTGGGTGGAGGGTCTGTTTTTTTTTTGTTTTTTTTTTGTTTTTGCTCCCCTCTGTTGTATCCAGGTATTAAACTCACATATCTTTCGGTCAATCATTTGATCCAACCAAGTCTTTGACAATACCGCTAGATGTTTCTTTAGGAAAAAAGAACTAAAATTATGAATGCTGAGCAGCAAGAAAAACCAACGCCATTGTTTCTGATATCTGCAAAGGATACGCTAAAATTTGCTATAGAACAGTATTGCCGAGCTAAAAACGTATACGTGGGCCGTTATTTGCCAAACAAGACAAGCGAATAATTAAAAGAACATTAGAAAATTAAAAGAAAGCAACTTTTAAAGAAATTTTCTTCTTACGACTGACAGTGTTTCATGGTAAAAACAAAGATAATTTCAATTTATTTGGATGAAATTCGCCAGAAATGTTGAACTTGTAATCGAAACGAATATGCACATTTTTAAAATCTCGGTGCAGTATGAATTGCCTGTAATAATTAAATCTGGGGCTTCATTGACTTTGCTAATAAAAAATGAAATTAATTCCGGGCAAAACTTTTAAAAATTCAGTCGAACGACAATAACGCTATATTTTCACATTAGAATTCATTTAATATGATAATTTGGATTAACTCTTTTCCCCACTGACAGAAGAGAAATTTGGCAAAGGGTTTCTAACACTTGAAATACTGATTCGAAGGTCTCTGCACCCTGTATCTCTGACAGTATTCATTTTGTGTATTCGTTTCTTTACGAATGTTTACCCAGTACAAGGCTCAAGAGCTAATTAGTGTAGAGAGTTCATGAATTACATGTGTGATACGAAGAGTAAATACAAAAAAGAGAATTATGTGGATAGGATGAATAGAAAACAACTGACCTGTAACTTGAAGAGGGTAAGATTTGAGTGTTCAGAAAACATTCACGCGGGAGTCTGTTCTACGAAATAACTGTTCTTGAAAGAAATAAAAATGTGTGGGTAAAGCTTCTTTTATACAGAAAAAATTAGTGTGGTTCGAATCTCTGGACAAAGCATGAAGATTCATAGCTAACAAGTTCTGGTTTGGTGAAATAAAAAGGAACATCTAAACATTTGCTCGTGTGTGAAATTCTTAAAAGGGATTATATGAGTGTTCAAAGTTTTTAACTATACTTCTGTTTTTATTCTTATATTTTTTACTCTGAAGAAATAAATTTTACGGAATGTACACAATTTCAGTTTTAAAATTGAATGTAATTTCTACTCAAGGCACAGAAAAATATAAAATTGCGTGATATATCGTTCACTAATATTTATTTTGAATTGAAGTTCGAGTTTATTCTGTTTACAGCTGCCGTATAGTAAGTGTCCATATACATCGTTTATTGTAGTCACATATATTGGATTATTGGAGTAGATAGATCTATCGCCCGGTTCACACTCCACCCACGTCTATTGAAGAGGTTAAGATGCTCATCCCTTGTTCCCTGTTTAGGATGTGATTTCCGGCTTTATCTTTTCCAGTCTTCTTACTTTTTTTTTCAATTGGAGTAGATAGATCTATCTATCGCCCGGTTCACACTCCACCCACGTCTATTGAACAGGTTAAGAAGCTCATCCCTTGTTCCCTGTTTAGGATGTGGTTTCCGGCTTTCTCTTTTCCAGTCTTCTCACTTTGTTTTTTCAACTGGAGTAGATAGATCTATCTATCGCCCGGTTCACACTCCACCCATGTCTATTGAACAGGTTAAGAGACTCATCCCTTGTTCCCTGTTTAGGATGTGATTTCCGGCTTTCTCTTTTCCAAACTTCTCACTTTGTTTTTGTTTTTGTTTTCAATTGGAGTAGATAGATCTATCTATCGCCCGTTTCACACTCCACCCATGTCTATTGAACAGGTTAAGAGGCTCATCCCTTGTTTCCTGTTTAGGATGTGGTTTCCGGCTTTCTCTTTTCCAATCTTCTCACTTTGTTTGTTTTTTTCTTCAATTGGAGTAGATAGATCTATCTATCGCCCGGTTCACACTCCACCCACGTCTATTGAACAGGTTAAGAAGCTCATCCCTTGTTCCCTGTTTAGGATGTGATTTCCGGCTTTATCTTTTCCAATCTTTTCACTATTACGTAGCCCCCTGCACATCAGTGGCGTTACCGCCTTGCTCGGGGTGATACGATTAAAAAAATATATATATTGACACTAAGAGGAAACACGTAGTCTGATTTATATACCTGACCATTTACTCGCGTCTCAATACGAAAATCTGACAAAGTAGACCTGCCTGCTGCCCTTCAAATAAAACCTCCAATCTGTGATTGATGAAATGAAGTAAGAAATGGCTCGTAAATTTTAATGCTTCCAAAACGAATCTGCTCTCCTTTAACCATCATAGAGAGAAACTTTCCTATCTACCATCAGAATGGACGACGCTAGTCTCCTAGTGAGCAACGCACTGCGTTTCCCTCGCCTTACTCTCTCAAATGACCTCAAATGGAATGACTACCTCGATCTACTGTTAGGAAAGTTAGGTCACTGTTTCGGGCCAGGAAGTTTTTTTATCGTCAGAATTCATTTTGCAGATTTTTTAATATAGCATTTGTTCGTACATTAAATACTGTTGCATTGAATATTTAGTCGGTTGCTCTTGCTATTCATCTTGAGGTTCTCGATAAAATCTAAAGAAGGATCTGCAATATAATCGATCCTGACTTGGCAGCCCGCCTTCAGCCACTTTCTGACCAGCATAATGTAGCTTCCCTCTGTCTTGTCTACAAGTATTTTCATGGCAACTGCTCTGATGAACATTTTCCCTTGGTCCCAATCACATGTATTTATTTTTGCTACTAGGTTGGCATCAAGGTTTCGCCTTTTACAGTAAAAATAGTTAAATATAACCACTTCTTCTACTCTAACAGTTTCTTTTCCCGCTATTCCCGTGTGTGGAACTTCTTTCTGTTTGATTGCTTCCCTGATATATACAATCTCTAAAAGTTTAATGCAACATTTGTCATCTTCTAACTCCTTGATTCCAATCTATTTCTTATCCTTTCTTCGACATCCCCTGTACCTTGTTTTTCCCTCACTATAACCTTCTGCGGACCAGTGGTGGTCCTGCCTTGCTTGGGATAAAATGATTACGAAAGAGAAAAATAGAATACCAATACTTTCCAAGAAAATTGATTGATTGATTCGTTTTTTGCGACTTTTGCAATGTTATTTGAAGCTTAAAAATACTTTCTAATTGTCAGTAACATTTTATGGAAACAATAATGGTTTAGTTCTAAAAGTCCTACAACACTCCCCCCAGGATCCCCCTACTTATAGAACCTCCTACCTCTACCAAAAAGCTGACTGGGATGCCTTTCGCGATTTCCTCTGCGACGTCCCTTGGGGAAAAGTGTTTGACCTATCAGTTGATGACTGTGCCTCTGAGGTCTCGTCATGGGTGAAAGCTGGCATTGATGCCTTCATACCCACCAGGAAGTATTGCTTAAAACCTCATTCCTCTCCGTGGTTCTCTCCGGCCTGCTCAGCCGCCATTGCCCACAGGAACCATTACTTCCATCTATTCCGGAGACAGCCAACTGATCACAATAGGCGCCTGTTCACATCCGCTCGCAGTGAGTGCAAGAGAACCCTAAATGACGCCAAACAGTTGTTTGCGGAGAGAATGCGACAGCGCATAGCTGACCGCAAGTTCGGCTCCAAGGACTATTGGAGGATTTGTAAACGAGTGCTCAACAATAGGAAATCCTCAATACCTCCTTTAATCCATGGATTTGATGTTCTCACGTCATCTGCTGAGAAAGCTGAGTGCTTTGCCCGCAGATTCTCATCCAACTCCACACTCAACTCGTCCGGAGTGCACCCACCCGACTTCCCTATTAGAACTGAGGCCAAACTGCATGACGTATATATTACCCCGACAATAGTATCCAGAGTAATTTCAAAACTCGACCCCCATAAGGCGTGTGGAGACGATGGAATCCCGGTGATAGTCCTTAAGAGGTGTGCCCCTGAACTTTCCCCTGTCCTCTCTAAACTGTTTAACCACTGCCTTTCTGCTTCCTGCTTTCCTGCATGCTGGAAATTCTCCTCAGTCGTTCCTGTCTTTAAGAACTGTGGTGAACCCTCGGACCCATCCAACTATCGCCCTATCAGTCTTCTACCAATATTCGGGAAAGTGTTCGAGGCTATAATAAATGCTGAAATAGTTCATCATCTCACCGCCCACAAACTGTTCTCCGACAGGCAATATGGATTCCGATTTGACAGGTCCACAGCCGACCTGCTAACTACTGTAACGGAGTACATGCTACAGGCCCTTGATGAGTCTGACGAGGCTCGCGCGGTTGCTCTGGATATCTCCAAGGCTTTCGACAGGGTTTGGCACCCTGGCCTCCTATGCAAACTACGCGGTTATGGTATTACCGGTCGCCTGCTTGACCTAATCCAATCTTTCTTAAATAACCGCAAAATGAAGGTCGTTCTGAATGGGCGTGCCTCTTCGTCCTACAGCACGAATGCTGGTGTCCCACAAGGCTCTATCCTGGGCCCAACGCTCTTCCTTATTTTCATCAACGACCTCCCAGATGAGATCAGGTCCCAAGTAGGCATCTACGCAGATGACACTACAATATACTCCCGCTCCAGTAAGAAACCTGTCGTGGCGGACAGACATAATCTCGCTGCTGACCTTGAGCGGGATCTACACTCTGTGGTGAACTGGGGCAAGAAGTGGCTTGTCAACTTCAATTCCTCTAAGACCAAGCTGTTGTCTGTCAACCATTACAGGCAACCTCTTCTGCCTCCCATAAGCATGGACCAGATGATTCTCCCGGAGAGTAATACACTACGCCTCCTCGGACTTACCCTGTCCTCAGACCTCAAATGGAAGCACTATATTGAATCCATAGCAAAATCTACTGCTAAGAAGATTGGGTCACTATGTCGATCCAGGATGTTTTTTCCACCTGAATCCATCCTGCATATATACAAGTCAACCATCCGTCCGTGCATGGAGTACTGCTGCCATTTATGGTCAGGTGCCCCTGCCGTTCTCCTCAGTGTTCTTGACAAGCTCCAAAGGAGAGTCTGTAATGCGATAGGTACTGATCTGGCGACTCGTCTGCAGCCACTTTCCCATCGTCGAAATGTGGCCTCCCTCTGTCTCTTCTATAAATACTTTCATGGCTTCTGCTCGGATGAGCTCAAGTCACTGATGCCTCCTCAACAGGTGTTTACCCGTTCAACCAGACTGGCAACTGGGTCCCACCCATTCACAGTCAGGTTAGCCAAACGCAGACGACAATTCTACTCCTGCAGCTTCCTCTCTCGCACTTCCCGCCTGTGGAACTCACTCCCGTATTCTTGCTTTCCTGACGGCTACGACCTCCAGAAATTTAAAAGCAAAGTTAATACTCACCTACTAACCACTGGCCTCTAGCTCTCTCCCCTCCCCTGTATAACCTTCCCTTTCTCTCCGCCCATGTACCTGTCATTGCACCTGCTTTCTCAGTTTTCTATTGTTCCTTTCTAACTAGCTTGTACTCCTCACTCTTTTCTAATTAATCTTTCTACATTTATGTAACCTCCTGCACATCAGTGGCGTTTCTGCCTTGCTCGGGGTGAAATGATTTAAAAAAAAAAATAAAAAAAAAATAAACTCATAGATGGTGGGAGATGAGCTGGGCTTATATGCTTCCAAAAGTTATTTACGCTTAAGTGAAGATAACGAAACTAACTGGAATTGGAACTCGATTCCCGGATTAACAATTCTGAACCATTATGCATTATATGACGAACAAATCTAAGTTTATATCGACTCATATAGAGAATATGAGCTCGGATAAAGACTTGGTTACTGAGACATTAGGTTTATAAGTCACAGAAATTCATACACTGATGTCCTCTAGGCCATATCGTCCAATGCATATTGGTATATTTGTTGACATTCGCTCTTACGCGTGCTATTTGATTATATGTTGCGTATATATATGCTTATGTATAAATATGTGTGTGTGTTCGCCGAACTGATGTAATGATGTATTTTTTCTTAAATTTTCTCTTTTAAGGGAGCGACTTTTATTTTTATTCGTTTTTTTTTAGATCTTTGTGAATTTAATTCGTGTAAAATCCTTTGTACAATAAAGACGGCAGCTGATGGTGGTTCGCCTGAAATAGGCCTATACTTCCGATTTACCATGAAATAACGTGTCTATCTTCATTTTTCTTATATTTACTTTATATGTATTTATATACATATATATTTAGATCTCTCTTAGAGAGTTATCCTACCACTGTATGTACAGGATACTCATTTGGATTCTTCTATATCAACACCGCATGCTGATATATATATATATATATATATATATATATATATATATATATAGGTACGCAAGATGTTTTTAATTCAGGTCTTCTTACGTTTGACGGAATCAATTGCAACTCACTTTAAATGACGTCATATAAACGGTCAAACTGAAATGTGTATATAGTTAAATAAATTTAAATTTTTAAATAAATCGTTCTCACGTTTAATGGAATCAATTTGAACTCTTTCAAGGTGACGTTATACGAACGGTCAAAATATTTGTATATAGTTACGTGTCTTTGTTTCTTTTTTTTAATTCCGGCAATATCACGTTTGAAGGATTCAATTTCGCACATTTGATGGAATGAATTTCAAACGACTGATGGAATCAATTTAAAATTCATTCAAGGTTGCGTCATATAAACGGTCAAGTTGAAATTAGTATGTAGTAACGCATCTAGTTTTTAATTTCGGCTCTCTCACATTTGATGGAATCAATTTCAAACGTTTCATGAAATTCATTTCAGCTTACTCTAGGTGATGTCATATAAACAGTCAAATTGACGCATCTGGTTTTTAGTTCCGTCCTTCAATTTCAAGCGTTTCAGTCAATTTCAAACGTTTCATGGAATTAAATTCAACTCACTCTAGGCGACGCCATATAAATGGTCAAACTGAAATTTGTCTTTAGTTACGCATGTGGTTTTTAATTCCGTCGTTCTCACGTTAGATGGAACCAATTTCAAACGATTGATGGAACCAATTTCAAATTACTCTAAGTGGCGCCATATAAACAGTCAAACTGAAATTTATCTGTAATCATACATATGGTCTTTAATTCCAACGTTCTCACGTAAGATGAAATCAATTTCAAACGTTTGATGGAATTGATTTAGACTTATTTAATGTGACATCATATGAACGGTCAAACTGAAATTTATATATAAGTTACGCATCTGATTTTTAAATTCCTGCTTTCTCACGTTTATATATATATATAGGAAATGATTTGTTTGAACATTATTTTTTTATTGATACTCATATTTAAGTAGATGTGTGTCATTCGGCAGGATTCGAACCTGCGACCCATTTTCGTAATAAAAATTGTTCGTAAATAATCAGGCCGGTAGATATGAATATGTAATACTGTTTAATTAAAAAACAGAATATCTACTTAAATATGAGTATCGATCAAAAATAATGTTCAAACATATCATTTCAAATTGTCGGTTGTTTATAACTAAGTTTCGTTAATCTTCGTTAATTTCTGTAATATATATATATATATATATACATATATATATATATATATATATATATATATATATATATATATATATATGCTAGCAGTATAGCCCGGCATTGCTCGGGTGTAATGAAAGCTTTAAAACTAATCCATGGTCCTGGAGCTCAGACTCTTTGGACGTTGGCACAAAAGACTAAAAAGCAATAGTTGTTTCCAGTTAATGCGAAACCGTAGACTGAAAGAAAAATGAATTGATGTAAGTCAAATTTTGATTTCCTGGTATTGATATCAAATAAGATTTTCGTCGTAAACTGAATTTTGAAGGCTAAATAAGTCCTCAGAGTAAGTGGTATCATGGCTGAGAATAATAACTACAATTATACCTACTTAGAGCCAAACCCGAAGCAAAAACTAAAATAAAATTGCTGAAAAAAATACAGACATACAGGCAGATGAACAGACACACACACAAACATCTTGCCTTTTATATATATATATATATATATATATATATATATATATATTATCTATTTTCTGCAGTAATGTAAGAACTGCAACCTTGAAACTTCTGAATATCGTTTCTTATGTCTTTGTCTCTGAGTGTATGAAATTTGATTAAAATCGGACCACTCTTTCTATAACCAAGTTTTTTCGATTATCGATTTTTGATATTTATCGTGGGTACCTCGACACAAAACCTAGCTAAGACCACTTGCAGACGCTTATAGTACAACTGTGTAAAATTTTCAAGAAAATCAATTTAGCCGTTTCCGAGCCTATAGGTAACGGACACACACACACACACACACACACACACACACACACACACACAAAGTTCCATTTATAAATAAGTTTAGATTATATATATATATATATATATATATATATATATATATATGAGTGAATAAGGAATGATGAGACATTGTAAGTCCAATGTAGAAACAAAATGTACGATTTGTAGTGGATATCTATTAAAAATAATTGTAAACGTTCTAAAATATATATATATATATATATAATTTATTTAAACTTTATTTTTAATCGATATTCTGTTTTTAATTAAACAGTATATTTATGTATATAACTCCATTGGCCTGAATATTTATGAGAAATTTTGCCACAAAAACCTATGTCATTTAGCAGGATTCGAAACTGCGAGCCCTAACAATATTGGGGTAGCTATCAATTAATCTGATGCTTCTTATCCGCTTGACCACAAATGATTTCACAGTTTCATAGTTTCAACGAAACAAAATCAAGCTTTATTCCCATTCAATTTTCTGATTTCTCGTAAATACTTTTCTCTATGAATTTGAACATGTGACCCCTAACAACACATTTATCTGAGGCGTCTTAACCGTTCGACCAGTAATGACGTAATCCATATGATATCCTAAATAAATCAAGTTATATTCCAAAATATAACTTCAACAAAACTACAGTATAAAATATAGATATCACCGTCTCTAGGAATTATGTCTAGTTAAACACGGTGATGCACAAAAAGTAAGCATCATCTACGTTGTATTCAATTGTGAAAGCAAAATAACATGTATCATATTTTGTTACTTCAAAGCTTCCAAGAAAATTAGATTTCTGTATTAAATGACCCATAATGTATTGATATGCCGTTAAACAAATGAGTAGAATATAATCACACACACAAACATACATACGCACACACGCACATATGGTTGCGGCCGATAATAAAATTGACACATTAGAATGATCACAAGTTTTATCAAAAGGTAATGTAAGTTGTGTATTCTTCTTGGTGTTTATTAAACATGTTTAGTAAAATTGATGCGCGTTGTTCCGGGCAATAAAGAATTTGCTGAAATATGACAGCGATGTCATTAGATCGGACATTTACCGGGATATGACGTGCTTTTAACACAGTTGAAGTTTGGACAGAAATGTTTTATTTAATCTTCTGTTAAGCATAAAAAACACAATTGTTTTGTATATTTACGAATTTTCCACGAAAAATAGCAAAGCACGATCAATCAAAATTGATTATTGCCGATCTATAAACATAGATTTAATCCTGTGGTGTTTGTTTCGGATCAATTGATTTAAAAGAAACACATGTAACATTTTCTAAAATTAAGCAAGTCTGTCACAAGCACGCTGATCAATAGGTTCAGAAGTACCCATAAACACACACACACACGAATATATATATATATATATATATATATATATATATATATATAATCGTCTCACTACAAGCAAGGCAGTACCACCACTGGTGCGCATGGGGTTACATAATAGGAGAGTGAAGGGAGAGGAAAACATGTTACGGGGTGTCGGAGAAGGATTAGGAGAAGGGCGGGTACATTGGGATGAAGGAAGCTGCGTGAAAGGAAAGTGTAAAGTGAGAAAGATGACAGTCAAGGAGATGAGAGATGACAGTTGACGTTGCATTTAAACACTTGGAGATTATATATATGTATACATATATATAAATGATTTGTTTGAACATTATTTTTGATCGATACTTGTATTTAAGTAGATATTATGTTTATAATCAGACAGTATTATATACTTATTTCTACCGGCCTGATTATTTACGATAAATTTTTATTACGAAAATGTGTCATTCGGCAAGATTCGAACCTGCGATCCCTATCCACATAAATTGAGTTATAGGCTTAATTTAACTTCGTTTAGACTGATCGTCATTCGTGGTCGAGAGGTCTAAGACGCGCCAGATCACTTAGTGGCTTTCCCTATGTGGATAGGGGTCGCAGGTTCGAATCCTGCCGAATGACACATTTTCTTAATAAAAATTTATCGTAAGTAATCAGGCTGGTAGAAATAAATATATAATACTATTTGATTATCAACAGAACATTTACTTAAATACGAGTATCGATCAAAAATAATGTTCAAACAAATCATTTAAAATTGTCGGTTGTTTGTCACCAAGTTTCATTAATTTCCGTAAAATATATACGTTTGAGTAAAATCTTCTGTACAATAATGACGGAAACTGATGATGGTTCGACTGAAATAGGCCCATACTTCCGCTTGACAATGGAATAACGTGTCTGTCTTAATTTTTACATATATTTGCTCTATATGTATTTATATACATATATATTTAGAGCTCTCCTACAGAGTTATCCAACAACTTTATGTACAGGATACTCCTTTGGATTCTGCCATATCTACACCGCATGTTTATATATATATATAGTCATCCTCAGACAGATCTGTTTTGCTGTATCACAGCTCATCAGTACGGTTCAACTCCGATTGTTTTTAACCCAGGATTGAAACCCGACCGAATTGGTGTCAATCGACGATTCTACCTCTGGGCTATGGGCGCTCGGTAGAAGAAGGCAAACTTTTTATCGCATATATTATCATTATACACGCCCAATAGCCAGAGTGCTCTAATTCATTACTGAATGAGTGATGCGTACATACCAGAGTAGCTACTGTTTTTCAAAGTCTACCATTCTTCCATAGTGCTCAATCAGGGTGTGAGAGCGTAAATAGTCATCCGCAGACAGATCTGTTTCGCCGTATCACAGCTCATCAGTACGGTTAGACTCCAATTGCTTTTAACCCGGGATTGAAACTTAACCGAATTGGCGTCAGTCGGCAATTCTACCTATGGCATTGTGTATTTAGGCAGCAATCTCTTTTATTCAAGGTTCATTTAAGATTTCATAGTTAAGATTTTTATATAATTTAAAAAATTACATGTAAAAAATATATAAAAAATTAATCATAGCAACTTGTCTATCATCTTTAATGAAAAAGTGCATATATTTTTTTTACTAAACATATACTGTTAAATATAAGAGACAATAAATGTCTATTATGTTTAATCATGAGCCGTTCTAAGCATCGTATGTTGGCTTTAATTTCAGTTGAAAATAAGGACAAAAATTCTCCAACATTTGGAGAATTTTTTATTAATTTTTTCTAAGCTTTCGACTCACATGAGCCATCTTCAGAGAGGTCATCAAGACGGTAACACAATAACGTCTTTGAAGATGGCTCATGTGAGCCGAAAGCTTAGAACCAAATTAATAAAAAATTATCCAAATGTTGGAGAATTTTTGTCTTTATTTCCAACTGAAATTAAAGCCAAAATACGACGTTTAGAACGGCTCATGATTAAACATAATACATCCATTGTCTCTTAGATTTAACAGTATATGTTTAGAAAATTATTTGCTGCCTCGATACACTAAATATATCTAAACTTATTTTTAAATGGAACTTTGGCTGTGTGTGTGTGTCTGTGTGTGTGTATCCGTTACCTATAGACTCCGAAATGGCTGAACCGATTTTCTTGAAGATTTACACAGTTGTACTATAAGCGTCTGCGAGTGTTCTTAGCTAGGTTTTGTGTCGAGGTACCCACGATAAATATTGAAAATCAATAATCGAAAAACTCGGGTTATAGAAGGAGTGGTCCGATTTTAATCAAATTTGATACACTCAGAGACAAAAACATAAAAAATGATATTCAGAAGTTTCAAGGTTGCAGTTCTTACAATAGTGCAGAAAATTGATAATATATATATATATATATATATATATATATATATAAAAGGCAAGATGTTTGTGTGTGTGTCTGTTTATTTACCTGTATGTCTGTATTTTTTCAGCCCTTTTATTTTAGTTTTTGCTTCGGGTTTGGCTCTAAGTAGGTATAATTTTAGTTCTTAGTCTCATCCATTTACTCAGAGGACTTATTTAGCCCTCAAAATTCAGTTTACGACGAAAAAAACTTTTTTGATATTGATACCAGGAAATCAAAATTTGACTTAAATCTATTCATTTTTCTTTCAGTCTACGGTTTCGCATTAACTGGAAACAACTATTGCTTTTTAGTCTTTCGTGCCAATGTCCAAAGAGTCTGAGCTCCAGGACAATGGATTAGTTTTAAAGCTTTCATTACACCCGAGCAATGCCGGGCTATACTGCTAGTAAGGCTATAAGGCTGAACTCAATAAACAGCGAAAGCTATTATTCGGTAATTATTTCCAGCTTCATTAGTTAGAATATAAGTGAAGAAATTTATTACTCGTGGCTTCAACAGGACGCTGTTACTGAGCTCACAGATCTATGCAGTTTTTGGAGAAAATTTTTGCAGACCGTATTATTTCCAGGGATGTGTGACACCCCGACCCTGTTGGCCAGATCTAAATCCACCAGACTTTTATATATAGGAAGCATTAAAATCTGCTGTGTATATTGAGATTATCCTCGCACACTGGATGATTTAACCGCATTCATTCAGTCTATTTCAAGTGGGCACAACGTAGCACTGTTCAAAAACAAATTAAGAAGGATCCAAGCCAGTACTGATAGAAACGGGTGACACTTTCAACATTGTTTATAATTCGCATTCATATTCTGTCACGTTTGTAACTCGGACCTTCCGTCATCAAGGATAAATTCATTCGGACACAGTTTTTTTTTTGTTTTTGTTTTTTTGTTTACCTTTATACCTCTCGTCTCACTGCGACGTCTTTTTTGTTACTGTTTTTTATTCTATTTTATTTTGTTTTCCCTTCTCTTGCTTTCTTTGTGTCTTGTAGCATAGACCATGCTTCCTTTTGTTTTAATTCCTTTTTTTCTTAATAACTTCCTACCGCTCTTATCCACTCGGCAACGTGATAATACCACGTGAGTAGAGTTTGCCTTTTGGCGGGATCTTCACATTCTTCCTGTTGGTCCCTGTATCCACACTCACGATTCGCCTCCGTCGTTTCAGATAACTTTGGTACGTTTATTTCATTCTTCTTAGCCCTTTCATTGTAAATGCATTATTGTGGCACAACGAATAGTTTGTTGTCTCCTAATCTCTGTGTTGCTTGTTCTTTCTAGCCCCCAAATAGATATTTTAAAAAAAAAAATAAGGACCTTTTTGTTCAGAATTTGCTCAGCCGCTTAGTCATGCCTTTACCATGTCCAATGTTGTAATTGCCTATTTCTTGTTATAAACGCTGAGCTGCCTTTCCAAAATTGTTGCTTTGTTAAATCTAAATTAAAATCCCTGCCTCACAGTTCTTAACGCCTTTGCTGCTATATCAGGCCACCTCATGTCTGCTGGTAGGAGTGGTTGCTTTCTTTTCCTTCTTTGTACTCGCTTGCTCCCTTCCCTATATCTAGCCTTTCCTTTTCTCTCTTTTATTTTTGTCTTCTTCGTCGTAGTGGACTCATCTTTGTTTTGTTCATTTTACTTTCAGAATTTTTACCTAATCCGAGGAATAAAATTTTTCGTTTTTCCATTAAATTCGTCTGTGTGTTCTTGCGAATTTGTGCTTAAACTGGCTGTCTAAAGCAGGATGCCTTTTCGGCATTTTGTCCAGGGCAGCACATATTCTCTTCCTGTATTGAAACATGTCTGTTAAAAAAATACATAACTTCACAGTGACTTTTTGAACACCCTGTAAAAATTTCAATCGATAACAGCATTGGCTGTTCGGTCCGTGAATGTTTCATTATCCTTTTCTTTGTGACAAAACTAGATTTAGTAACTAATTGCGCATAAATAATATATTTCTGATCGTAAATATTCAATTGGTCAGCGGGAAACAAATGCCGCCGTCTAACTAGTTTGCTTGTACATCAAATGGATGCAAAGATGAAGTTAGCATTAGAGGCTCCAGAAGCCAGTAATTTCCGCTAATATAACACGTAGTCTTCCGTTCTCCTGAATGCCAATATTGCCACGTCATCTCACATTGGCTGACAGCTTTTGAAAATTCCATTGGGCAAAATTGCATACAGGAGTCAAAAATAGTAAGTTCATATTTCCCAATTAGAAGGAAAAATCTAACAAAGGATACAAAAGAGAAACGGCCGTCTTTCAAGACATTTGTCAATGAAATGGGGAAAGAGAGAGGATTAATATGAACATAGCAACTGCAAACAAACGACCATCAGTGATTCAACACAATAAATGTGACAGAAGTATGTAAATCTTTCATTTTTTTTTTTTTTTACTCATTTCACCCGAAGCAAGGCAGTACTCCCACTGGTAACGTAGGGTTTGCAATAAGAGAGGGAAGACAGAAAAAAAAACAGTACAGGCAATGTTGTAAAAAGAGTTAGAGGTAACTTACGGAGATAGAAATGGCAAGTGACGTTATATTTAACCTTTTGAAAATTGTAGCTATCAGAGAAGCGAGCATGGGGGAGAGAGTTCCACAGACGGGAAGTGCAAGAAAAGAAACTGATAGAGTAGAATTGGTGGTTACACTTGGCTATTTTGACAGTAAAATGGTGGGACCTAGTTGCCAATCTAGTTGCACGAGTAAACTGACGTGGACGAAGCACTAGGGAATAAAGTTCACCAGAGCAGAAACCTTGAAAATGGTTGTAGAAAAGACAGAGGGAAGCCACATTCCGAAGGTAAGAAAGAGGCTAAAGATGAGCAGCGATCCAATTACTATAAGATCATATAAAAGTATTCATTTGAACTTTGTACTGCAGCTCTTTAAGATATATGCGATCATGGCTCTTCACAACTTTCTATCCGTTTGGGTTCCACAAACGGCAAAAAATGAAAACAACAACAAACCAAAACCTTTTTGATAATAGCATATAAAAATTAAAAGTTCTCAAACATCAGAAAATGTGAATTGAAATTTTAAACGAAAACCAAGAATATTGTCAAAATTATAGAAAAATAAACCAAAATATAGTCAACATTGCACTAGAAGCTTTCAGTGATCTTTCACAAAATAAACACACACATACACACATCTATATATAACGGAAAGTTCCGGAGAGTAATGAAATGGAATTAGCAATTAATTAATTGTTTGATCATTAGTTTTAATCGGTACTCGTATTTGAGTAGTTATGGTGGTTTTTAATTAAACCCTATATTTCTACCGGCCTGATTATTTATTGGAAAATTTTCTTACGAAAATATGTCATTCCCCTATATTGTTAGGTGTCGCAAGTTCGAATCCTGCCAAATAACGCACATTTTTGTCTTTTTTATGCAAAAATGTCCTACTGATATTTTTACTATTAAAATGTATTTTTTATACCTTCACAGTTTGTTTTTTTTTCGGCGTTTTACTGTTTGCTTATAGCTTTGACACTAGCAAGTCCTACCGCCTCGGGTCAGGTTGGATCTGTGAAAGGCAAGAAATTAAAAGGTCGTTCCACGCGCTTCAAAATCTCCAATCTCTCTATCAGAGACTTTTCTGCTGGATCCCCTAAGTGATAGAAACTCCGATAACGGAAAGGTTGATGTTCCAATTATTTAACCTCTTAAATTGTTCTACTTATTCTTTTTTTTTATCTTTTTTTAATGTATTGGGCAGTTTTTCATTAATTTAACCGTTTTTTAATTTGTCTTTTAAATATTATTTTTGAATTGAATATATATATATATATATATATATATATATAACACAACATTTAATAAGTACCGTGACTAATTAATAAAACAACAAATTTAGGCAAACTTACACTTTATACATCAACGTATTCTTTTTCTAGGGTGCTACACTGATTCCAACGCTTCTCCAGAAATTCGATGCTTTTTTTTTTTTTTTTTTGTAGAACTATTTGTCTTTGGCCTCAAATAACGCCTTAGTTTCCAATATCACTTCTTCATTGGAGCTAAATCTCTTTCTCTGGAGCAGTCTTTTGAGGTTTGCAAACAGCCAATAGTTGGAGGAGTCCAGATATGGAGAATAGGGTGGATGCGGAAGCAATTCAAAGTGCAAATCATGTAGTTTTGCCATTGTTGCGATCAACTTGTGATACAGTGCGTTGTCTTGATCACTTTTTTTCATTTATGGCTGCTTTATTTTGTTTTTGTTCTTTTGGGGATTTTTTTTAGGATTTCTTTCTCCAAACGCAAGGCTAATGTTATGTAATATTTGCTATTGGTGGTTATGTCTTTCTCAAAGTAATCAATGAACAAAATACCTTGCGGATCCCAAAACACACGAAGGTCAAAACCTTGCCTGTTGATGTTTGCATTTTTGGTCGCTCTGGACGTCTTTCACCTGCTGCTGTCCATTCAGCTGACTGTCGATTTGACTCCGAAATGAAGTGATGGATCTATGTTTTATGCATTGTCACATATTTATGCAAAAACTTCTTGTTGCGCTGAAACAGTTGCAAACAACGCTCTGAATCGTCGACACGTTGTTGTTTTTGATTGACTGTGAGCAAACGCGGTACCTACTGAGAAAACAGATTTTTCATTGACAAAAGTTCATGCAAAATGGTAAATACACTACCTTCTGATATGTTCAACTTCTCTGCTATCTAACGCAACTTCAATTTACGACGACCAAAAGAAGTTTGTGGATTTTAGCTTCTAGATGTGGATTGTGGATCCAACTCCATCGTCCGCAACGACTCCTCCCCCACCGTTAGCGATTTGCAAAAAACAATGTAGTGTATAAATTCAAATGCCCCTTTCGAGAATGTATCTCTAACAAACTAAATAATACCTACATTGGACATACTACTAACTCGCTTTCGCGGAGACTTACATTGCATTTAAATGAAAATTCTAACATATTCCGACATTTAAAACACCACGGCTATCAACACACACTTCTTAGGAAAACACTTGTTGAAAATACGCATATACTTAGACAAGAAAATAATAAACGAAAACTTAAAATTCTAGAAGCTATCTACATCAAACAGTTTAAACCTAGTCTAAATAAAATAAATTTCGACACCTCTACTAACATACTTCAATGCCTATAATCGACGGGAGAGGTCATAGTTATGATACTTACCCCCTACACCATTGTAGCAGCAGTTCCCAGACCAATCCCTCATGCCACTATACACTCAATTGAACAAAAAACCCACTACCACCATTCCTTCTCGGCCTACAGCCATGTGCGACACAAAAAATGGACCTGTCTAATTTTCTCTGTATAACTCCACTCTGTTAATAATAATTTAAATGTTCTATGTTCACTGAACATTAAATGTTCATCCTTTGATAATGGATTATGTAAGCCGAAAGTTCAGATCTGATAAAAAAATGACAATTATTGCGATTTCTTGTCGTCTTTCCATGACAACACTATCAAGCTAATCAGATCATACGAACGGATCTTACACAAAATAAATAGACATAACTTGTCTATATGATTCAATGAAACCTATATATATATATATATATATATATATATATATATATATATAAGGTGGTCCAAAACCAAGTGAAAAGTAGGTGGAATAGGTATGTGTATCGGTTATATTATTACAATGGTCTCCATTATCAAGAGCATGCCATGAGTATCTTGACGAAGCATTTCGTGAGAAATTAAATGACCGAAGACGTTAAATTGATTCACCTGCCTTGACCCAAATAGGTTTATACTTTTGGGTAGTACCTAAGGAGAACGTTTATATTCGAAAATCAAGAAATGTTTGTAATTGGAACTAATACATACAAAATGCATTTCAAAATTGGGACACAAAGAGTTGTGCAACAATGTTTGTCGAAGAGTGATCATTAGACTCCAAAGCTGTGTAAATTCTGATAGACAACAGTTTGAGCAACCATATTGATAAAGTCAAAGAGATTTTGTATCATTGTAAACCATAAATTTCAATTATCAATTAAATAATTGTATTAGTAAATATAACTGTATATGTAATGTCAAAACAAATGTTATCATTTACTGTCCCCCGATTTTTGGAACAGCTTATATATATATATATATATATATATATATATATATTGTGTGTGCGTATACACCGCTTCTATATAAAACGCTAAAATTTCCCTTGTCTGATGCTATATGCCTCCGAAGTGACTCCAAAGGACACCAAATCGGTCGAGGTTCGATCCCGGCACGAAGCAAGTGGATGTCTAGCGGCACTGATGAGCTGTGGATACAACGAAACAAGCTTCTATGCGGATGACGAATATAGATAGGTATATATATAGAGAGAGAGATCAAATATATCTTATATACAAGATCAAATCATTCATATATATATATATATATATATATATATATATATATATATATATATATATGAATGAATGAATGATTTGATATTCTTCAATGTGACGCACCTAGATGATTATGTCTCTTGACATCTTTCTGTCTGTCTCGTTCGGCCGTTAAAAAAAATCTTTCTCACTTGTTTCGTCATTCAATGAGAAACTCCTGTATATATATATATATATATATATATATATATATATATATATATATAGGTGTATATTTCAAATTGATGAATGCATTGCACCTGATGATAGCATAACGTGTGAAACTCCGAGTCATGCCATAGACGTATATATATATATATATATATATATATATATATATATATATATATATGCGTGACTCTGTGACTCTTCAGGAATGAATTGAGTTCTCTCGGTGACTGGAGTGTGTATACACAGCTTATACACAACACGTTAAAATTTCCCTTCTCTGATTCCATGCGTCGATGGCTTAGGGAGTATCGACTCCAACTGACACCAAATCGGTTGAGTTTCGATCCCGACCGGAGGTAAGTGGATGTGTGTAGCCACACATGTGCTGTGATACAGCGAAACAGGCTTGTATGTGGATGACTAATATATTATGCTCTCATTACGATTGAGCTCTCTGGAGAAGAAAATTTTTAAAAAAGTTTCCGCTTCTGCTATATGCGTGACTCTTCAGAAATGAATTGAGTTCTCTCGGTGACTGGCGTGTGTATACACAGACTATACACAACACGTTAAAATTTCCCTTCTCTGATTCCATGCGTCGATGGCTTAGGGAGTAGAGACTCCGACTGACACCAAATCGGTTGAGTTTTGATCCCGACCAGAAGCAAGTGGATGCGTCTAGCCACACTGATGAAATGTGATACAGCGAAACAGGCTTGTATGTGGATGACTAATATATTATATATATATATATATATTTGTCATCCACATACAAGGTTACTAAGTTGTATCACAGCTCATCAGTGTGGCTAGACATTCACTTGCTGGGATCGAAACTTGACCGATTTAGTGTCAGTCGGAGTCGCTAACTCTAAGCCATAGGCGCATGGAATAAGAGCAAGGAAATTTTAGCCTGTTATGTATAGGCGGTGTATACACAATGTGTGTGTGTGTGTGTGTGTGTGTGTGTGTGTGTTTAAGTAAAGAACAGGTAGAAAAGTGTCTTTAACATGTTATTAAGTTTTTAAATAGATTTAATTACAATACACGAATTTAAATATGTTTTAATTTAAAAACAACCAAGAAACAATATATTAGAATTCTGATTGGGGCTTGATGTCATTGGTCAGATACATGTGACGTCTAATAAAACAATAGACGTTCATTATAAATGTACGTGTATAGGAATGCTTGCCGGTTTATATGTATGTGTGCTATATGTAATAAAGCAATAGAGGTTTATTTTTAATGTAAAGAATGTGTCTATTAATATGTATGTGTACAAAATAAAGCACATTCCAATTGTATAAAAAACGATGGACAATTTTTTAAACATATGTGTCTGAGAAAATCATGGGTGGTTAAATGTAAGATTGTGTATGTTTTGGTGTAATACCAGATTACCTCAACAAGTCTATCTTCATAGCACTAAGAAGCCAGGAGCAAACGTGGGCGAACTCCACAGATCCATCAGTTTAATGAGCCATATAACAAAACTGATCGTCCGAATCCTGATGAACAGAGCGAGAAGCAGAATCAGGCCAAGAACACTGCGGTTTCATCAAAGACAATGGAACAAGGAATGCCATATTTATTATTAGGATGCTCTCTGAAAGGGCGAAGCAAATGAAGAAGGACTTATGTCTGTGCTTTATTGATAATGCGAAGGCGTTTGACAAAATACGCCACAAAGAATTGATGCAGATGCTCGGCAGCCTGGACATATTTGGGAAAGACTTAAGAGTAATCAGGAATCTTTACTGACAGCAAACCGCTTGTATAAGGACAAGTAACGAATTCAGCAGATATACAAAGATAAAAAGGGGCGTAAGACAAGAATGTGTCTTTTCACCGGATCTGTTTAACTTGTACTGCGAGAATATTTTGAGTACCCTAGAAGTTATGCCTGGATTTGTCATCGGAGATCACAATTTAAACCTAAGGTACGCAGATGATACAGTGCTGATAGCAGACACAAAAAGGAAACTACAAACTGAAGAAAGTGATAAGAAAGGACTACAAATAAACTGCAAGAAAACCGAATGCATGGTCATCATTAAAAAGGGCAGCCCAATATGCCAAATACAGGTCGGGGATACTAGAATCAAGGAGGTACAAAAGTTTAAATACTTGGGAAGTGTTATAACAGAAGACGGAAAGTGCGACACGGAGATCCGAAGGCGAATTGCCATGGCAAAGGAAGCATTCCAGAAGTTGAGTAAAGTATTAAGAAACAGGACAATTTCGCTCAAAACAAGGAAGAGAGTACTGGATTGCTATGTGTTGTCAGTTCTTCAATATGGCAGTGAATGCTAGACAATATCATCAAAGATAAAGGAAAAACTGGAAGCAACTGAAATGTGGTTCTACAGAAGGATGCTACGAATATCATGGATCGAGCATGTCAGCAATGATGAGGTCCTAGAAATGTTGGAAACGAAAAGGAAACTAATACTGAGCATCCGGAAGAGACAGCTGAAGTTCTTGGGACATGCAATGAGGAAGGAGGGCTTGGAGAACCTGATACTATCAAGCCAGATACAGAGAAGGAGAGACAGGGAAAAGCAACGGATAACATATTTGATGGACCTAATCAGATGGATGATGGAACGAGGGTTGCATGGTGTAACAGGAGAAGGTGTGCTAAGAGCTACCAGGGATAGGGCGTGTGTGAATGATAAAATGAAATAACTTTCCATTCAAATTTGTAGCGAAATAATGTATACATATATCGAGCGAACTTCTTGTTTTTTATAATCAAATGAATAAATATAATTTAGAAAGTGACACGTTAATTGTGATTCGAAACTTTCATTGAAACAATATATATTAGACTACTAATATTTAATATTAAACTACTAATAATTCAATTATATATATATATATATATATATGAGAAAAAGAGTTTTCTTTACCCACGCGTGTCATCCCCTGAGGAACATTATCAAGTTTAAGGTAGAAATTTTTATTTTATCTAACTATTTTTTTTTAATTTCGATTGTCACATTTCCAAAGGCACCCACACCTACAAGGGTAACTTCTACTTTCTTAAACTTCCACTGGTATAATACAAGTGCTTAGAAACTTTCCATCTCTTCTTTTTCTTTCTCAGCATTTCTTACGTCTCCTTTACGACTACATTAATGTCTATAGTAAGATTCTATCCTAACCCTATTCACTCATTAATCCACATTATTATCATGTCATTTTTCATCATAAATTGATTTCTGCTATGGTCGCACTACCTACCAAGTCTGCAGGAAGACCGAAGGCTGGTCGTGGTGTGTTGTTATGGCTCCATTTCATGGTTTTTTTCCTATCTCACTAACATTCCTAGCGTTACATAGACAAAGTTCTCCTTAGTTTGTGGGCTGTAGTTAACAAGAAAATTGTTATTTATTATTATTATTATTATGTCATTTTTCATCATATTTCGATTTCTGCATTGGTCTCACTACCAACCAAGTCTGCGGGGAGACCTAAGGCAGGTAGTGGCGTGTTGTTATGACTCCATTTCATGTTTTTCTATCCTCCCTATCATCCCCAGCATTACATAGATAACGTTTTCCTTAGTGTGTGGGCTGTACTTAATAATACAATTTTTTGTATATCTCTTAAGCTGGGGTTTCCAGGGATTCTTTCAATGTGTTGTTTTGTTCCATTTTTTATCATTCCAAGTGCACCTACTATCACTGGCACAACTCTTGTTTTCAATTTCCACATTTTTTCTATTTCAATTTCCAGGTCTTTATATTTTGACAGTTTTTCAAATTCCTTGATTGCTATGTTACAATCCGCTGGACAAGCCATATCAATTAATAGACAAGTTTTCTCCTTCTGGTTTTTAACAATAATGTCTGGCCTGTTTGCTTCAATTTTTCTGTCTGTGTAGATGGTGTAATCCCATAGAATGGTTACATCTTCTATTTCTGTAACCGGTGCTGGATGATGTTCATACCAGTGTTTGTTTACAGCTTTTCCATAATGTTTGCACATTGCCCAATGTAAATATTGCCCAACTCTATCGTGGCGATTTTTATATTCGTTTGGGGCAAGCACAGAACAGCCTGAGATTAGGTGGTCTATTGTTTCTTGGTGTTTATCACAAAACCTGCATTTTGGATCCATATTATTATGCATAATATTTGCCTGAAAGTTTCTCGTGAAAAGACTTTGGTCTTGTGCTGCAAGTATAAATCCTTCAGTTTCAGACTTTAATCCAGATGCACGTAACCATCGATGAGTATTAACTTTGTCAACATTGGATTTATTGGCACGTACTGGATATTGGTCATGCAGAGGTTTGTCTTGCCAGCGCTGTTTCATCTTTTCAAGAGCTTTATCTTTGGCTTTCATTTTCATATTTTTTGCCGCAATAGTTGGTTCTTGGCTACTGTTTTGCTTTTCTACAGAATCTACTAACTGTAATTCTTGTTTGTATTTACTGCCTTCTTTTATTATTGAATATTTTTTCTTTCTTTCTTCATGTTGCCTTACTAATTGTATCATCCAATCCTTTGTTGTTTCTATGTATGTTAGTAAGCCAATAGTTGTTGTCTTGTATGACAATTCCAGCTGAATAAGACCCCTTCCACCTTCTTTACGGGGTATGTATAGACGGTCTACATCAGTCTTTGGGTGATGCATCCTATGCTTAGAAAGAAGCTTTCTTGTTTTAGCATCCATTCGCCTGATGTCGTTTAGAGTCCAGTTTAAGATGTTGAAGCTATATTGGACAACTGGGATTGCAAGGCTATTAATGGCCATTACTCTATTCTGTGAATTTAATTCAGTTTTTAATATCATTCGTAGCCTTCTATAGTACTCTTTACGCACTATTTCTTTCATTTTTTTATGGTGAATGTTTTCGCTCTCATTTACACCTAGGTATTTATAAGCTTCTTCTGGTTTCAATTCTTTTATTGTTACAGCAGGGTCTAGGCTAATTGAGGATGTTTCTTGTATTGATCCACGTAAAACTGTAGCTTTAGCACATTTATTCAAATTAAATTTCATTCCAATGTCTTCGCTGAAGCATTTTACAGTTTGCAGAAGACCTTCCAGCTCATTATCATTCTTAGCATATAACTTTAAGTCATCCATGTAAAATAGATGGCTTATTTTCTTTTGGCCTATTTTATAACCACATTCTGTCTTATTAAGTTGACTGGTTAGTGCTATTAATGATATGCAGAATAGTAAGGGAGATAAAGAATCACCTTGAAATATACCTCTTTTGATGTTTATTTCATCAGACTTATAGGTTCCATTTATATGATTGAGGTAAAGGGTTGTTTTCCATATAGACATGCACTGTTTGATGAAATTGATGATGACGGGCGATAACTTGTATATATTTAAAGTCTTTAAAATCCAGGAATGTGGCACACTATCGAATTATTATTATTATTATTATTATTATTATTATTATTATTATTATTATTAATTGTTGGGTTACAGTTGTATACATATTTCATTCTGAGTATCAACCAGAGATCTAAGGTCAGAAATGTTTTTATGACAGGTTCCACTGATAATTTTTGTAAAAAACAATATAAACAAAAAATAAAATAAAATCACACACATTACACAGATAAAGGCCTTCGTAAAGTGTAAGCTGTACTTGTGTGTACAGATTTTTCTTTCTGTAAGGCATGGGGTAGCAGGGATCCCTTCAGTGTGTCTATTAGAAGATTTTCCAATCAATCCAAGAACTACAACTAAAACCGGAATTATTGCTGCTCTCATGTACCACAATTTTTATACATACAACTGAAAGTTCATTGAATTTCGATAGTTTTTTTTTTTTATAATCGTGTCGCCCCATGCAAGGCATTTTACTGCTACTGTTGTGCAAAGGGTTATATAGAAGGAATGTTGAGGAGTGAGAGGTTGCAAGGGGTGTCAGGAAGAGAGTAGTAGAGGGAAGAGGTTACTGATGAGAGTGGGGTGGACGAGGAGGAATGTTATGAGGAGTGAGAAGTTGCAGGCGTAGTCAGGAAGAGAGTAGGAGAAGGAAGAGAATACTGATGAGAGTGGGGTGGACGAAGAAAAAGCATGAGAGAGAGGATGTAAGTTAGTGAGACAGGAGATGACTATTGATTTTACATTTAAATTCTTGGAGATTGTAACTGTCAGGAAAGAAAGTATGCGGAAGAGAATTCCACAGGCGGGAAGTGCGAGAAAAGAAGCTTTTTCGAAGAACTTCAAAGATACATTAAAATCTAAAGGAACTGTCAATAAGAAAGCACATTCTGATTTTGTGGTCTTTAATCATCATTTCTGCTCCATTGGCTTTTCAGTTATTTTGTTCGTTAGTATGGTAATATCCCATAAATTTGTTACATGTCCGATCTCTGTAACTGGTTAGGGATGATGTTCATGCCAATTTCATTCCCGTAAAAGCTGCATAGTTTACAGTGCAGATATTGACACACTCTATCATCTTTTATATTCGGTTAACACTGTGCAACCTGATATAAGATGGTTAATTGCTTCTAGATATTCATAATGGAATATACATTAAGGGTCAATACAACATTTCAGTATGTGTGCTTGGTAATTTCTACTTGGCAAGCATTGATTTTGTGTCGCAATAAAACTTTCGGTTTTAGTTTTAAACTCTGCACTATGTAACCAATGTTGGGTACAGGGTTTGTTGACATCATCTTGTTCGGTACAGGCAGAATATTGACCATTAAGAAGCATATCTTGCTATCGTTTCTGCACTTGATACATTGCATTTGCTTTTTTTTAGGTTTTGCATGAGTGTATTGTGATTTATTTGCACTTGAAATTCTCTTTTAAATTTGTTGAATTCCTTTATTACTAAGTAAAATTTTGTATTTATTTCATATTATTTGATCATCATACTATCTTCTGTAGTTTCCTAGTATTTTTGACGACCAAGTTTTGTGGTTTATTCTAGTTGAACTAATCCTCTTTTTCCTTCGGATCTGGGAACATACAGATCATCAGCAACAGCAATAGATCATCTATTATCCAATTAAAGACTTTGAAACTGTATTGCGCCACAGAGACAGCCAAAGTGTTTATGAATGATATTTTGTTTTGGGAATTTAACTCGACATTTAAAATCACGCCTGTAGTATGTTTTTAAAATTTCGTCTTTATTTGATATGCTGTATTCTATCTGCTTCGCTGAATCCGAGGTATTTAAAGGAGTCTTCTTGTTCCGAATCCTTAATCTTTGTGATAAAATCTTGATCTATTTGGTATGTTTATGCAATTCTCTCTTTTTTGAATGCTACTTTTGCCAATTTATCTAATCCAAAACCCACATTGATGTCATCAATTAAACATTTTACAGTATTTAAGATACTCTTAAACTTATTTTCGTCGTTGGTAAGGAGTTTGATATCATCCGCGTAGAACAGTGGATTAAACACTTTCTTTTTTTTCTTTCTATCAATAGTTATTACTGATTAATTCACGTGAAAGTTGGATTAATGACATACAGAACAGAAGATGTGAAGGAGAGTCTCATTGAAAGATTTCTTTTCAGATATTTAAACAATTAGAACTGGGAGTACTTTTGATGTTGTTTAGGTATAATGTTGTTTTCCAGCTTCATGCTATGTTTTAGGGAATTTACAATCACCGAGGAAACTTTATATGTTTCCAAAGCTTTAAGGCTCAAGAGTGTGGTACTCTATCATAAGCTTTAGGATAATCTATCCCATCTGTGCTGAAATTTCTACTTTATCTTAAAATTTTCGAGGAAGTTATTATTTATTATTTGTTTGTCTTTACAACCATATGAACCTTTTCGACAACCGTATTCAATGGGTAGTTTTCATCGAGAAAAGGGTAAACTGAGATCAAAACAGTAAGAAAGTATGAAAATAGACTTTTATAGAAACCTAAACTTATCTATAAATGGAACTTTGCGTGTGTATATGTGTGTGTCCGTTACCTATGAACACCGAAACGGTTGAACCGATTTTCTTGAAAATTTACACAGTTGTACTATAAGCGTCTGTGAGTGTTCTTAGCTAAGTTTTGTGCCGAGGTACCCCCGATAAATATCGAAAATCGATAATCGAAAAAATCGGGTTATAGAAGGAGTCGTCCGATTTTAATCAAATTTGATACACTCATAGACAAAGACATAAGAAACGATATTCAGAAGTTTCAAGGTTGCAGTTCTTACAATAGTGCAGAAAATGGATAGTATATATATAAAAGGCAAGATGTGTGTGTGTGTGTGTGTGTGTGTTTGTGTGTGTGTGTGTGTGTTTGTGTGTGTGTGTGTGTGTGTGTGTGTGTGTGTGTGTTTATATGCCTGTATGTCTGTATTTTTTCAGCCCTTTTATTTTAGTTTTTGCTTCAGGTTTGGCTCTAATAGGTATAATGGTAGTTCTTAGTCTCAGTCATGATACCATTTACTCAGAGGACTTATTTAGCCTTCAAAATTCAGTTTACGACCAAAACAATTTATTTGATATCGATGCCAGAAAATCAAATCTTTACTTACATCCATTGATTTTTCTTTCAGTCGACGGTTTTGCTTTAACTGGAAACAACTATTGCTTTTTAGTCTTTCATGCCAACGTCCAAAGAGTCTGAGCTCCAGGACCATGGATTAGTTTTAAAGCTTTCATGACACCCGAGCAACGCCGGGTTATACTCCTAGTATATCCATAAAAAATAGACTTTTATAGAAAAATATACATTTTAGAAGGAGAAAAATATTACCAGCAATACACTTTTGAATACAAAATAGATGACATATTCAGTTTTCTAAAATAAAGACAATAAAAAAATTTTTCATCAAAATCTAACTAAATCAGCCTTCCCGCTTTAACCGAACATTTAAAAAAATACCTTAAAATCCCACCTTTTGGCATTAGATAACCCACAGAGGTGTTGATATTCCGTTAAACTAAAAAAAACTCAGTGATTCATTCTGAAATTTTATTGGGGTTATTAATTAGTATTAATAAAGTTTGTACAAGATTGTTAGTGATGGAAGATGATGGAGCCAAAAGTTTGGTACTTTTTTATTCGCTGGGGATTTTTCATTTTGGGGATTTTGTTAGAGTTTGTCTAACATATTTTCCATTCTTACACAAATTTATCATTTATTCTTTCTGCATTGTGATTAAATTCCTTTCGATTGCTCCAAATATTCTCCCAAAACTTTTGCATTTCTTCAATAGATTTTTTACTTCCAATTTCCCTGTTAAACCTATTAAGGTCTATTTAGAGTAGCTTATTTTGTCTATAGAACTTAAAACGTTTTCATATTATTATTATTATGTCATTTTTCATTATAAATCAGTTTCTGCTATGGTTGCACTATCTACCAAGTCTGCAGAAAGACATAAGGTAGGTCGTGGTGTGTTGTTATGGCTCCATTTCATGTTTTTACCTATCTCCCTAACATCCCTAGCGTTACATAGACAAAGTTCTCCTTAGTGTGTGGGCTGTACTTAACAAGACAATTTTTTATATCTCTTAAGCTGGGATGTCCAGGGTTTCTTTCAATCTGTTGTTTTGTTCCATTTTTTATCATTCCAAGTGCACCTACTATTACTGGCACGACTCTTGTTTTCAATTTCCACATTTTTTTCTATTTCAATTTCCAGGTCTTTATATTTTGACAGTTTTTCAAATTCCTTAATTGCTACGTTGCAATCCGCTGGACAAGCCCTATCAATTAATAGACAAGTTTTTTCTTTTTAGTTTTTAACGATAATGTCCGGCTTATTTGCTTCAATTTTTCTGTCTATATAGATAATGTAATCCCATAAAATTGTGACATCTTCTATTTCTGTAACCCGTGCTGGGTGATGTTCATACCATTGCTTGTTTATATATTTTCCATAGTGTTTGCACATTGTCCACTGTAAATATTGCCCCACTCTATTGTGACATTTTTTATATTTACTTGGGGCAAGTACAGAACATCCTGAGATTAGATGGTCTATTGTTTCTTGTTATTTATCACAGAATCTGCATTTTGAATCCATTATTATTATTATTATGTTGTCATTTTTCATCATATTTCCATTTCTGCTACCACGTCTGCCGGAAAACCTAAGGCAGGTCGTGATGTGTTGTTATGGCTCCAGTTCATGTTTTTTTAATATCCTCTAACATCCCTAGCGTTACATAGACAAAGTTCTCCTTAGTGTGTGGGTTGTACTTAACAAGACAATTTTTTGTCTATTTCTTAAGCTCTTATATCTATTATTATTATTATTATTATTATTATTATTATTATTATTATTATTATTTCTGGTATCATCTTGCCAATTGGTTATTTTAAGCACCTAATTGCCAAGTTCCCTGTAAAATTAAAAAGTGCGCTGCAGAGTGTTGTCTATGCACATTTGAGTCGTTTCGTTTGAATGGAGAGAGTTTTGAGGATCATATGTCCGGTTCTGCACAAATTAATTATTTGTATCTCTGAGGCGATTACGTGACCAGGAATTTTACTCACATAATTTTCGATACATTTCTTTATCATACCCGATGCCCCTATCATAATAGAGATAACAGTAGTTTCAAGTCTCCGTGATGGTTTTTATTATTATCTCCGTATTCGGTCGCCTTTGTTTGTCAGTCTGTCCATGGTCAAGATATCTCAAGACTCTCGGGACGGATTCGGATGAGACTTTTAAGGATGATTGTCTTTATCATTGGCACGAACTAATTAGAGTGTGGATTTCCATCCGGTAATGGATAAAGTTTATGGGTTATTTTTCCGGTTTTATTAATAAAATATTTGCCTTTCAAATGCCAAATACTGAATTACCTCCCTTGTTCATTTTAAGTGTGCACTTAATTTTGAGAGCGTTCTTTTTTTTGTATTTTTAGTCTTGAGAGCGGCTAAGTTCGTTCCAGTTATTCTTTCCTATTTTAATAATCATCTCTTGCTAATCATTGAGATGATATCGGTATTGCCTTGGCGGAGATTTGCTCTTTCTTGTTATTATTAATAATAATTCAACTAATCATTTTAAAAACATGTATTTACATTTTTTCTATTATTGCTACTCGTTTTGCAGAACTGTTAAAACCAAGCCTATAATACTCGGTGTTTGCTTGTATAGTGAATTGCGGTAAACCTTATCAAATCAGCATCACTTTCTTCAGTAGATTTTTAGCCGCCAACACTGCTTTTAACTTAGGATTCCTGAGCGTTCTTCGAACGCGTAGATTCTGAACTCACGCCCCTAGGTTAGAATTGGGAGGGCTTATATTCAGATTTTCCCTCAAAGAAAGAAATAAAAATCTTAAAGACTTTTTCACACACACGCACACACACACACACACACATATATATATATATATGTGTGTGTGTGTGTGTGTGTGTGTGTGTGTGTGTGTGTGTGTGTGTGTGTGTGTGTGAAAAAGTCTTTAAGATTTTTATTTCTTTCTTTGAGGGAAAATCTGAATATAAGCCCTCCCAATTCTAACCTAGGGGCGTGAGTTCAATATATATATATATATATATATATATATATATATATATATATATTGTAATTTTGTTATTACAATGGTTTATAAAAGCACTATATCACAACACGAAAATTTTCATGTTTCAAAACAATATTGTTCTTCTACAGGTGATATTTTAAAAATCAATGGTGAAAATGATTCGTTTTAGAAAATCCAAAATAAATTCATAGTTATTCGAAAATTAAGGAGGAGTGGTTGGAGGAAGTTAAAATTATAATTGTAGGTGTGTCAATATTACTCAATCAAAAGTGAGAATTAGGTTTAATTATGGAGTTGGAAATTTCGATCGCGTGGAGAACAATGTAGCTTAATGACAAAACATGACATTAAACACTCTTTATGAAAGTAAATGCAAGATCAGTGGGTTTTAATCTATCTATTCTTTCACTTCCTTATAATATATATATATGTGTGTGTGTGTGTGTGTGAGAGAGAGAGAGAGAGAGAGAGAGAGAGAATGAGAGAGAGAGATAAGTATGTAGTGTTGCTTTTGACATATTTTCTGACACTCCTTGTCTTAAACATGTTAATATTATTATTGAAATTTTTATTATCATTTTAGTGGTTTCATCAGAAGTCATTCATTTTACCCGAAATGAACAGCCACTGGTGAGTCGAAAAATGACTGCTCAAAACTTAAAGGTACTGGATTGCTCGTTCTACCTAAAGAACGACATTTGACATCGATTTTCGATGGGCTGCCGAAAATGATCTCTGTAATGCCTTCAATAAAAGGAAGCAAGTATTGCTCGAACTTGATGTTTGTCTCAACTTGCTAAGGAAATCGATCTGGATTCGACCTGATGAACATCGATCAAGTTTTCAAGATGCAAAAATAAGAATGCTTCACGTTTCCACCCGTTTTCCAACTTGACTTCACTTTCTTCTTTCTACCAGAAAGGTCGATTGCCAAAGAATCAATACCGTTCGATGTCTTTTCGATTCGCAGTTCTTTTCGTTCTCAGTTGCAGAAAAGAATTCCGTTCGACATCTACATATTTCTTCCTCCTTTTTTCAAGTTTTAACGTTTGTTTTGAGATAGATAGATAGATAGATAGATAGATAGATAGATAGATAGATAGATAGATATGATAGATATGAACAATTAAATAGATAGATAGATAGATAGATAGATAGATAGATAGATAGATAGATAGATATGAACAATGAAATAGATAGATAGATAGATAGATAGATAGATAGATATGAACAATGAAATAGATAGATAGATAGATAGATAGATAGATAGATAGATAGATAGATAGATAGATAGATAATGAACAGAAATGAAATAGCTGTGAACAGATTTAGATAAATATTAACGTGATTAGACAGAAAATAAAAAAGAGATACCTATCTCGTCTAAATGTCTCTCTTTCTTTCTCTCTCGCTAGCACACTCGCTTGCTCGCTTGAACCCGGGTTCCCGTTCTCACCCCACCCAATGTAATCTATGTGTATAATCTGTGACAAACAACTGTATGGTTCTTTCACCTGAAAAATTAACGCATCTATAATAAAGAGGAAATGCAATATTATTGAAACAAAGACTTTAACAATGTGACATTTATTACCGCTGAATTTATCCTCTTGTGTAGAAAATGATATTTAATGATAGATGGTCAAAACGTAACTGAGGTCAACATTAGATAAAATAAAAAAAGGATTCGTATTTTTACATCAGATATAGAAAGTTGAAACTTCTAGATCACATAATGAGGAAAGAGGGCTTAGAAAATTTGATACTCACCGGATAGACTTAAGGCTAGAGGGACACAGGAAAACAACGCATAACCTGTCTAGCAAACTTGCGTAAATATATAGCGGAACAAGTTTTAGGAGTGAAAACAAAATTATAAAATTATAGGGACAGGAATAAGCGTCGGGTGTTCTTGCTATTCATCTCGAGATTTAAAAAATTTGTATATTCTATATACGCCATATTATAATAAGTATAATACACAAAATAATATTTGAAAGATATATGCTATCACTTTGCTTTATATAGGGCCTCCCATGTAATCAAAGCTTTGGTCATAATACTAAGTTAGTTATTCCGTTCAGAGTGGAAAATGACTTCATTTGAAAAACTAAATAATTCACTTTTAAAACCAATGAAAAAATCGTTTATTTATCAAGAACGTTTATATTGGAAATGATTCACAAAAAGTTATTTTCTAAAATTTAATTTTTACAGTTAAATATATAGATTAAGTATTTCCATTAGGGCTCACCTTAAAATCTGATATTGGATTAAAAACATACAACAAAAATCTAGTATTAATTATAAAATTAAAAACAAAAATATTAAAATCTAGTATTAACTAGAAGTTTCTAAACTGAACCGTCATCAATTATGATTATAGACTTCTATATATTTAAAAAACTGTCATAATTATAAGAATTAAAATAAATATTCGGTATTAAATAAAAATTTCTAAGAAGATATTCAGTATTCATTAAAATTAGAGATTTCTAAACCAAAAAAGATATTATATATATAACTGTTTTTAATAATTAAGTTAAAACTAAAAATTTAAAAAATCTGGTGATTCCTAAATTAAACTGTTATTAATTGTAGTTTGTTGTTTTTTTTAAATGAAATTAATTATAAGAATTAAAATAAAAATCCGGCGTTATGTTTCATAAAATGTCCGTTATTAATTATAGTTTTAAAGAAATAAAATAAATATTAACTATCATTATATATAAATGACAGATATTAATTATAGATTTCTCTTCTATACCTCATATATGATATGATGCAAAACTGCAAGATAACTCGTTTAGCAAATATAAATTTTGAAAGATATATGACACAATCCCTTAGATAAAAATAATAAAAGTCTATTTTCTTGATATCACGAGATTAAATAATTTTCAGGTTTTCAATTATATATATATATATATATATATATATATATATATATATATATTAATTCAGATACTTCGATCCAAGGGAAAAAAGCAGGAAGGTAAATTCCCAAAAACCCGATCCTAATTAATATTAAAAATTTATTTTAATATTAAAAAATGATACAGGAAGAGAGCTCCATGTAATAAAATATTACAGAGCAAATATATATTAAAAAAGGATTAATTCAAAGATGTTGAATGGCCATTTCGATATGAAGATCCCCACGGGGGACGACACATCACCTCAGCAACAGAATTTTTAATGAAAACTGCATGTTATATATATATATATATATATATATATATATATATATATATATATATATATATATATATAACATGCAGTTTTCATTAAAAATGATAAACTATATTGAATGGTTAAGTTTTTATATAATTTTTTATGTGATCTTTGATTTTTTTTTTTTTGGTGTTATGTATAATGTAGAGTAGTAATATGTGTTATGTACTGAACACGATAAGCAATTTGTTAGCGTTTTCGTAGTTGAGGTTACTGAGTGTTGGATTTTTTTATTTTTATTGATAAGGCCTCCATTTTTTTCACTTTTTTTGCATGTGGATGATGTTATATTGTTTTGTCGACGTGTCTGTTCCAGATAGGGTTTGGTAGGTCTCAGTGTGAGTTTAAATGTAATGGATTTGAGCTCGTTTGAAAGAGATGTAGCGTGAGTATTTAAATCAGTTTCGTAGTTGCATGGCCAATATAATTATTTACGAAATTAGGATCAAGAACACAGTTCTTCAAAGGACACAGGAATTCGTAAATAATGTTGTTTCGTTGGAGTTTGGATCTTGCGTGTGAATTGTGGTTTTTGATGATGAAATAAGCCGTTTTAAATTTAGTATAATAGATGACTATTTTTTGTTTAAATCGACAGGAGTTTCGTATTTTCGGATGATGTTTTGAAGTAAAGATTCGTCCTATTTATATTTGCAATAAATTTAGTTCTTGTAAAAGATATTAATGTTGTTATTATTATTATCAGTGTGTTTACTATTGTTATTACTCAGATTTGAAAGAAAACGTCTAATATGTTTGCCAACCAAATAATCTGAAAATCTGTTGAGAGTTTGTTTAGCATTATGGACTTCTTTGACGAATAGTGATCGAGTGGGTGAATTCTCGTAAACTCTCGTGAGAAAATTTTTATGACGCCATATCTAAGAGGACATTGACTAATAAAATTAAAGTGGCATTAATTTTTACTGGTGATTTTTTATAATAGAGATTACTCTACTCTAGATTATGCATAACATCACATACATTTTATTACACGTAAAATAACATTCAACCTCGAAAATGGCTAAAAGTATAGCCGAAAGCGCTCGGATAAACAAAATATTTGGACAATTTTTATATTATTCATGTCCTCAAAAAGAAAAGATCTTAAGATCACATGAAAAACTACATCAAAAACTAAACCATCACACCTTGTGTGTCATTTTTAATGAACCCTGTATAAAAGAGAGATCGTTACCCAAATACACAATAACTATATATATAATTTAATTATTTGAACATTATTTTTAATCGATACTCGTATTTGAATAGATATTCTGTTTTTAATCAAACAGTATATTTATATATTTATTTCTACTGCCCTGATTACTTACGATAAATTTTGTTACGTAAATGTGCATTGATTAAAAATAATGTTCAAACAAATAAATTAAATATGTCGGTTGTTAAAATCATATCGTTACTCTTCGGGATTTTCCGTAATATATATATATATATATATATATATATATATATATATAGTTGTCCAGTCGATAAACGACAAGGATAATCCAAGAAGATCAACTTAATATAAAATATTAAGTGTTATATCTATATAGAGAACTCAATGGATGTTATCCAGAGTAATATGATATTTATAAAGGAAAACTCAACACGTCACCTAAATTGGTTATAAATTATAATACATTTCAATGAGCTAAATTAGCTCATTTCATAAAACCACACAATATTCTTTCCATGCGGTACAAAAAGGTTTTACCGGAATAAGCATTTCCTTTAACTGAAGAGAAAGGCAAACAAATATAAACAAATCATAATCAATCATTTTCTAAACACCACCTAAAATATCAAACCGCTTTCTCTAAACATTTCTGGGAATTAAAAGACAGAAATCTTTCCCCTCAGATTGAATGGAAGATTATAGGGAAATCTCAAACCCCCAATGGCTTTAGAAGCAGATGCAATTTATGCTTAGACGAAAAGATTAGAATTATCAAATTCAGAGCATCTAGCCAGTTATTAAATCAGAGAAATGAAAAAAATTTCAAATGCCGCCATAAAAATAAATTTAAACTAACACATAAAATCTTAGAATTACCCCGTTCCGACACACTTGCCAGCTCTTTCATACTTTATGTGTATCATTCGTTGGAGAATTTTACAGACTGAAGAAGTGAGGATAAAGATCTACCATACAATGGGTTGACGTGCCAATTTAAGTACGCAACGACTTTATATTATTGGTGTACGAAGTTAAAAATATCCTGTCTTGAACTATGTAATTGTAAATGATTTTACTATAATGACTTCGATATAAATATTTCACGTGTATAATGGTGCCCCTATTTGTAAGGTTAGATATGTTTTTCATGTATATGGGTGCACCTAGTTTTGTGCATGTTTATATATAATTTTGTGCATGTTTATATATCATTGTATGTATTATCGTGTGTATAGGGGGCACCTAGGTATAAGTGTATTTCCTGTATAAGAGTGGACCTAATTATTTGTATGTTTTTCCATTATGTGAGAACACCTGGTTATACGTGGGTTGTGTTAGTCTTGGGTGTAATAAATTTTGCATTCTTGAACTGATTATACTTTCATGTACTGATCATTCTACCCATATGTGTTAATATCAAGATCCGGATGATGTATGCCGGTATATATGAATGTATATGTGCAATATTTGTTAAGACGTATGAAAGGAAAATACACCACCTTGTTTGAGAGTTAAAAGTAAATGGATAAGTGTACACAGGCGTACATTGTCTTTATGTATAGGGGTATATAAAAAGTTGCTTGTCTATTTATATAATTATAGTTATATTTATATATATATGAATGTGTATACATGTGTGCGTGGATCCGCTCCTCATAAATTTACGTGTGTGTCAACACAATAATTGCATATGGATATAAATAGATAAATGTATGTATGAAGAATACATTTATATGTGCGCACGCATGCATGTGGGGGTGCGAGTGCATCTATGAGCGTATATACGTATGGATGTGAGGATATATGTAAGAATGAAAATATATGCGTAATTTGGAAGTATGTGTAAGAATTGTTAGCATACTTACATATATATAACACTATTTATACGTGCAGAAATCCCGTCTTTATAAATGTGAGTATACGGACGCAAGATTCATATGTAGGCATGAATAAGTGTAAGTCTGTAAGTATGTATAAGCATAAACACAGTCACATTTGTATGCATATGTGGGAATGTGTGCGCGTGTGCGTATATAGATATAAGTTAGTGTACATAGGTGGGTTAATTTGTGGGGTTACACATACATACGTATCCATGGAATTAGAAGTAGACGGTTAATGACTAAGTGGTCAACATCTTCGCGACTGGTCTGAATACCTCCAAGTGATATGACGTCAATGCCTGTCCTGACTCTCTTTTCCTTTTTCCTTTTTTTTTTCTTATTTTTTTATCTTTCTCTTCAGTTAAAGGAAATGCTTATTCCGGCAAAAATTTTTGTACCAAATGGAAGGAATATTGTGTGGTCTGATGAAATTAGCTAATTTAGCTCATTGAAATGGCTTTAGTCCGAAAAAGCAATCTAATACAGTTGTTCGGGCTCGCGTCCATTACCGCTCTTGTGCCCTTTAACAAGAACCATGCCTTCCTGCTCAGTATATGAATATCTTGCCAGTGTTTAACGGAACCCTTCTCAGCTAATTCCTTACTACTCACGTTAAAACCATACTAGCCACAAATGTACACGAATAACAAGTGTAACTTAGTCTACATGGCAACACAGCGCCATCTACCGTAAATTTTCTTTAAAGTCAATAACACAAAAACGAAGGATTTGCAGATATATGTTCATATGGATTTTGTCCATGTTTTAAGTAAGGATCTAAGAAACCCAAAGGATAAAGTCTAGTTGCAAGATCATAAAACTTACAATGCTATCTGCTAATGTTAAATCTGTCTACAAGATTCCAAGACACTCATTAATCAGCTGTGTTCACTACCCACACGACTTTCTTCAAAATTCAAACGGACAATTCACAAGATTTGTTCCCTTATCATGTGGCCCCTACCAACATCCCCACACACAACTCACCAAATATAAGAAAGCTTTCCATTCCTGTCCACACCACCTGATGAGACATTGTAGCTTTAATGTCGAAACAAATGTACGATTTGCAGTGGATATATATATATATATATATTGTACATGTTCTAAAATATAATTTAGAATATATATATATATATATATATATATATTCTAAATTATATTTTAGAACATGTACAATATATATATATATATATATATATATATATATATATATAAATTAGCTAGAAAAGAGCCTAAATTACATGATATTTTTACTAAAAAATAAAATAAAACCGGGGTAACATCCCAGGGCTTATCAAGTTTATTTCTAGAAATTGTGAGTTTGCATAATAAAAGATGATATGGGGGCGAAAAAAAAATTTAAAAATAAAATAAAATAAAAATGCAAAGAGAACTACATATATATATATATATATATATATATATATATATATATATATATATATATATACGAAAAAATCTAAAGTGAGCCAAAACCTACCGCGGTTTCACACTACGGATCGTCAGGGCAAAGGCTAAACCACAAAAGATAAAACCAAATAAATAGATATGCACAAGATAAGGAGGAACCATACCAACAACAAAAAGTGAGGTTTAAAACAAAAAAAGCAAAACACACTAAATAAGAAAAAAATTTTATTCATCACATAATGTAATATATCTGCAAATCCTTCGTTTTTGTGTTATTCACTTTAAAGAAAATGTAAGTTTCATAAACTTAAATTCATTGCTTAGTGTGAGAACGTAGTGTTATATTTTTTAATTATATTTTTTAATTATGTGATGAATAAAAATTTTTTAAACCCCACTTTTTGTTGTTGGTATGGTTCCTCCTTATCTTGTGCATATCTATTTATTTGATTTTATCTTTAGTGGTTTAGCCTCTACCCTGACGATCCGTAGTGTGAAACCGCGGTAGGTTTTGGCTCACTTTAGATTTTTTTCGTGTGTCTTTGCTCTACTTTTGTATGTCTTTTGTACTTTGTATCGAGCACTTTTTCTTGTGGTTGGTTCCGTTTGGTTTTTTTTTCTTTACTGCGGAGTATTGAATGTTTTGTTCTTGTTCCGCGGATTTCTTTTTTTTCTCCCTATTTATCCGACGCCTCAGTGCACCGGATTATAACGGAATTAGGTTCTGTTTGTTAGTGGTTTTTTTGAAGGTTTATCTTAGTATAAATTTACAGCCTACATACTTACAGAGTCTATTTAGTTATTATTTTGATTTATATATATATATATATATATATATATATATATTATAAATTATAGTTTAGAACATGTACAAATAATCATCTACTATGAAGTGTACATTTTGTTTCGAAATTGAAAGGACAATGTCTCATCAGATAATGTGAAAAAAATGAAAATTCTTTTTCTTATATTTGGCAAATTGTGTGTGAGATGTAGGTGGGGAGGGAGATGGGCAATAAGGATTGTAAGTTATCAGTTAGAATTTGAACGAAAGGAAGGAAGAGGTAGGGGATAGAGGTGATTAATGGACGTGTTGAAAATTTTATAGGCAGTTTTAACATTAGAAGATAAGGTATGGTCCTTTACAGTTTTCATGGTAAGTTCTTTGGGTTTAATTAAAGGAGAAAATAAGGAAATGTATATAGGGTGGGGAGGAGTAGGAGCGGATGCAATAAAGTGGGAATAGAAATTGCTAATTGGTAAAAATAACGTTTTTAGTGAATTGTGCGACAACAAATATTTTGTATTTAGTTTTTATAATTAATCTATCCGTTTATAATTAATTTAAAATGTAGGAAAACTTTTTTTATATAAAACTTTAAATTATAACACAGTTTGTGGTATGAAATAAAGGTAAAATTTGAGGTAACAGTGTTGTTAATATTATAAAGGTTTCTAGGGATCCTAACTTTGGCTTTTGTAGTTTTAGTATGATTGCAAGGTTAGTTCTTTAATGTGTTTGCAGTTTATTGTGGTTTCATGCCTCTGGTTTAATAGTATGTTGCTACTCATGTATTTAATAATTTCCATTTTTCTTGATGACAAAGGAAACAGGGTCCCTTTAACGATTTAGATGTTCTGGCCTGTTTGAGGATTTTCCATTTAACTATAGGTGTTTTATTTTCGTTTTTTAACTTCCAAAAAATAATTAGTAATGTCATTTTGTTTGTCCTTGTTATTAAAGGATGAGAGATTATTGTAAAGGCGCTTTTTAAAAAAGGTTCATTGTGTTTCCGATATAAATTTTAGCATCCTTAGGATTCTCCATGGATGAAATTAAGCACATATATACGAGGGATTTTGTTAAGCATTTATTAGGTATGGGGCATTGGCTTTGGTTTCTACAGTTACAAATGTTATTATTATGGGGCAGACTGGCATAAGTGTTTGAGTTATTTTTGTTGTATGCTTTTTTATTTTATTGTTATGTAATTTAATTATTTTTCTAAATTGTTGGAGCGGCTATAACTGAGATTTACTGTATTCCTATTGAAAATTTTTCTTAAAGAGTTGTTTTGGGGAAAATATTTATCTATTAGCTTAAGAAATTTATGTCCCAGTTTAAAATTAACTAACTGATTCAATGGCGGGTTATAACATATGATTTTCCTGTTTCTATTTTTTTATTTGGGGCTCCTAAATTTTTCCACAAAGTTAATCTTATAGGATTGATAGCCGCTGTCTCCAAGTATTTTATCGTAAATTGCTTTGTGCTTATCGAATATTTCTTTATTTGAGGAATGTATGTTAATGCAGCGTTCAACTGATTATGAAATATGTTTGATCACGGATGGTGGGTGATTAAAGTTGGGGTTTATATAGATTGGGTTAGCATTATTTTTCATGTAAGGTTAAAAAATGTTAGATACTAAGTCTAATGTTATGTCTAAGAAGTCAACTTGTTTTATATTATGGTTAATTACACGCTAAGACCAGAAGATTTAAAAACTCTATGAATTAATTTTCTAAGTCTATCAACCTTACTTCCAGTGGATTTATTAACTATCATGAGTACCTCATCTCTATAAAGTCCTATATTTTTAATGCCGATTTCCTTATACGCCGTGAGGTTGTACAAGAGGAATAATCCGACTAGATACGAAGATTCTGAAGAATCCAAAGCTCTCATAGATAATTCAAAATTATCCGTTGAGTTTTTGTCCACTTTTCGATGTTGTGGATGAGAACTGATTTTCTGCAGTTCAAGATTATTTTTTGGATTTCATCTTTTGAGATGTCCGAATGTTATATATATATATATATATATATCTATCTATATATATATATATATATATATATATATATATATATATATATATATATCATTGAAGGCGACGGAAAACGATACTGCAAGACATATTTTTTATTCATTTTTTCAATTATTTATTTCCTAGGGTATGTAAAAGCTTTCGCTTTATCTATTAGCCATTAGCAAGGATGTTATTTTTTGTGGGTGACTGAATATGTGAAGTTTTTTATATATTTATATCTTTAGGGATGGCCGTGTTCATAATTGTTATTATTTTGATTTGGCTACTTTTTTCTTTTATTATTAGATTAGATAAGCCGAAAGCGCTCAAATCTACAAATCATTTGGATATTCTATTTTCAGAAAAGAAATCACTTGAAGGAAATTCAAGAAAAATGTAATAAAATATTAATCGCAGACCCTTGCCAGTAGCCTTCAATGCAACTTGCTTGTACAAAAGAGGGATTGCTAGACAAATAGAGAATTATATATATATATATATATATATATATATATATATTCTTCAAAATTACCTTAGGCTGGTTCCATTGAAAGAAACCAGAAATCGATCCTTGGGCTTTCTTGTACAGTCTGCCATAAATTGTGCAAGTGTGCTTTTGGATTAAAGAAACATGAAAATTCACGTTAATGCTGATCCTTTTAGACTAAAGGATCTCTCTTTTAGGTGAAGCATTTGTGCAAAAACTTATAAAAGTAAGGATGGTTTAAAAAGTCGTCTGCGCTCTCATGAACTGTGAGTCTGAAAAAAAAAGAAAGCATTGGTAGAGATGATCTTCTTCTGTAAATAAGTGACAATCACTCTCTTTCTCTTTCTGTCTCTCTCTCACTCATATATATATATATAATTTAATATATAAATATGTTATAATATCACTACTATATATACGCGTCTATTTGTCCATTTATAGATATCTTTTGATTTGTATATGTGTAGACCCACGTCTTTTACTCGTTTAATATCTAAATAACTTTCTAACCTAAATCTAATCTTTTTGTTAAACTTAGAATTTAAAATGAATATATAGATATCTTTTGATTTGTATATGTGTATGAATTTATAGATATAGATGTGTATGATTTATAGATATAGATGTGTATGATTTATAGATATAGATGTGTATGATTTATAGATATAGATGTGTATGATTTATAGATATAGATGTGTATGATTTATAGATATAGATGTATATGATTTATAGATATAGATGTATATGATTTATAGATATAGATGTGTATGATTTATAGATATAGATGTATATGATTTATAGATATAGATGTGTATGATTTATAGATATAGATGTGTATGATTTATAGATATAGATGTGTATGATTTATAGATATAGATGTGTATGATTTATAGATATAGATGTGTATGATTTATAGATATAGATGTGTATGATTTATAGATATAGATGTATATGATTTATAGATATAGATGTGTATGATTTATAGATATAGATGTGTATGATTTATAGATATCTTTTGATTTGTATATGTGTAGACCCACGTCTTTTACTCGTTTAATATCTAAATAACTTTCTAACCTACATCTAATCTTTTTGTTAAACTTAGAATTTAAAATGAAAATAAAGTCAAATGATTCTCATAGTCGTTTAATAATGCTGATCTCTATTTTAATCAAATATTAATATTAATACCCCAGTAAATTATTTTTAGTGTCGGTACTTATATTCTTCAAATTAGAAATTGCTTTGTTTTGATTGGTTCACTCTGTCGATGTAGCAGTGCCTCCCTGAGTAAGTGGGTTTGGCTCGTCTTGAAACTTTTGTAACTCTCCAACTTGAAATAAACTTCATCATTAATAAGACATAGATAGTGTTGAAACAAAATGGCTACTTTTGTAGTGATATTATAACATATTTATGTTATAAATTCTAAATAAATATTACTCGCTCTACTTTGTAGTGATCACTTTTTTAAGAATAGTGTTTATTTGGATACGGAATTTCATTTCATCCATACGTACCCTATACTTGGGTATACATAGATTCGGATACAGAGAGAAAAGACATAAAAGTTTTGCAATAAAATGTTTGATATTAGAAATAGACCATTAATAGAATTCATACTAGTAAAAGGTTTGTCAGTTAACTGACGCACTATGCCACTCATATTGTACCTAACCATCTTCTTTTTCTTCGTATCCTACTGGTGAGATGTAAGTTTCACAGGGAACAGTTTCTTCCTACGAATCGCTGCTTTGTGGAACCGATTCCCAAGAAGAAGCTTCTCTGGTTACTACAATCTTAATCTGTCCAGGTCTAAGATTAATCGTTATCTTCCCCACTTATCCGCATTAAGTGTATCTCTTAATAAGTAACCATTACCTCAAGTGGCTCTCGGGTCTTGCACATGGTAAACATCACAGTAAAAAACGGGTGAGTGTGCTGGTAATATCTATTTACAACGTATTTTTTATTATAACTCACTGTTATGAATGCGTAAGTCATGAACCAGATTGATACCGTAGATTTTTTTTTGTTTTTGGTTTTGTTTTGTTTTTTGTTTTTTTTTTTGTTTTTTTTGTTGTTGTTTTGTATTTTGTGTGGGGGTGTTTAGTTTGGTCGTTTTAGTTGGATAGATACACCGTGATTGCTAATCCTTTGTCTTGTTAGATTTCTAATAGCAAAAAGTTGTTTTAGCCTAAACTTATGCGTTCTGCGTAAATCAGACAAATTACTTTGTTACACCAGTTCTAACCTTCATGATTAAGACCCGCCACGCTTTGCACATTATAGCGAATGACCCTCATTTCATTTGTGCTCAATTAGTGAGATGTAAGTTCCACTCAAGCAGCTCACGATGCTTAACTGGTTACTACAATCTTAACCTGTTCAAGTCTAAGGTTAACGTTATCTTCCTCACATATCTCCATAAACTGTACCCCTTATGCTGTAACCCTCTACCTTGATTGTCTCTTGGGCTTTGTACAGGGTGAACATCATTTCAAAAAATATCCTTCGCGTTATCACACGCACATGGCTCTGTATTTTCCCTCTTTCCCTGCGTCTCGTATCAATTATAGTTTGTTCTAACTTTATTTACGTTTCAAATAGACATGTCATGATAAAGTATTCGAAGCAAATCACCTTTCTCCAGCGCCTCAAGCCATGAATTGAAGGCGCCTACTTTACAGACATGGAATGATTTAATTATTTCAAGACGCTAACCAAGATTTGAAATTACAGCCATCAATGACTCCTCTTTATATTTTGCAGAAAATGCAATGCGAACATTTCTGGACACTTTCATAGCCGAAGATTCCATATATAACGATTCCTATAATTGTATACATAATGAATAACGTATTTGCAGACGGTAATGAATGAAAACACTGATTCTTTCTGTCTGAGAGCAACGCCGATGAAGAAAAGTTGGAGAAATAAAAAGCGAATGAAAAAGAAGGAAAAATATTTTTTCAAAAAGTAAAGTCAATAAAATTAGTCAGATGATACGTTGAAGGGAAATAAAAAGACGGTAAAGAAAAAGGAAAAGGAAAAGCCCAAATATTGGAAGAAGGAAAGCATTTTAAAGAGAGAACGTGTGGAAGGAAATTTTAAAAAAAGGGGGGGAATGAATGAGTGAAGAAAAATACAGGTAAAAGATTAGAAGAAAAAAATGATGATGGTTTGTGAAAGAAAAGACGCCAAAATAGAAGCAGAAGGGAAGAAGAAGAAGAAGAAGAAGAAGAAGAAGAAGAAGAAGAAGAAGAAGAATTATTAAAAATATATTTTCAGAAAGAAAATAAAAGAAATAATATAATCCAGATGAAAAAGCAAAAGAAAAAAGGGCTCACGAATGAAACGAATGACAAAGGAAAGAATGGGGAAATACTTTAATAAAGAGAACGAAAGGGAGGAAATAAAAATAGAAGAAAGAGAAAATAAGAAGTAGAGCAAAAAAAGAGTAAAAAAGAGGCCACAATAGAGACAAAAATTTCGAAGTAATATTGAAAAAAAGGATGCGGAAGTAATGAAAAAAGAATGAAGGGCTACAGACGATACAGATGATAAGGTAGTAAAACAAGCGACTTAAATAACAAACAGATGGAACAAACACCACAAATGATGAAAAATAATGAATACTAAATAAAGAATGAGGAGAAACCGGTCTGGGAGGAAATGAAACACTACAATACGAAACCAAAGAAAAGCACGAAGCAGACACACTTACTTCCTTGTTTTTGTCTTAGATTTGAATTTTTGTGTCTTTTTCTTTTGTTCTTTTTGAGTTTCTACAATTTCTTTCAAATTTATTTTCAATTTTTTTTTTCTTTTTGTAGTCAATAATTTCTGAAAGTAGAATGAATAAAAAGAAAGCTGAGAAACTGAATTGTAAAGAACACAGGATATTGTAATGATGTCAATAAAAAAAGAGAATGCCCCCAAATGACGGTAGATATAAACTCTATCCGAAGAAGTACTGATAAAGTACGCGTGTCACTAACCAAAATTTGGCAAATTGACCAATTTCTGCTTCAGCCGAACTGATAACTGTTCAACGCCACACCTTCTCACACACACACACACACACACATATATATATATATATATATATATATATATTCAGAAATTATAACATGGTTACTTATATATATATATATATATATAGGGAAAAGTCGTATGGGTAGGTCGTACATAGTAAAAATTGAACAGCAACAATATTTTTCATTTGTGGCACAATATCTGCGTAATCCAACAAAGTTATAAATGGTACTCTAATTTTTATGCTAACATTTTTGTAGATTTACGATATAATGGTCACAAAGTAATTACTGACGGCACGTGGCATATATATATATATATATATATATATATTCAAACACACATATATACATATATAAAGATATATATATATATAAAAATATATATATATATAGAAATATACATACAAACACACAAAAATAACACGACACCAGATTAGACCCATTGTCTCTAGCATAGAAGGGCCCACATACAAAATATCATGGCTACTATCACAAATCCTTAAACCCATACTCTCCACCTTCCCCGGACACGTCAAAGTTCCGATGAAGTCATCCACAGACTACACGGAATCCATCAAAGCAAGCTACAACATAACCGATACGCATTTAGCCTTCATGTTGTTTCGCTATATACGTCAGTACCGGCTCACCAAGCGGTTGATTTAATAACGAATTGCATCACCACTTCAAGACTACACTGCTACAACTTCACCCCAGAGAACATTCACCTACTCCTGAGAACTATAGTAGACAACACCTACTTTACGTTCCAAGGACGCACCTACAAACAGACCACCGGCCTTCCGATGGGGTCCAGCCTATCGGGACTACTTGCCGTCGCATACATGGAGCAACTGAAACGTCGCGCACTCAGCACCTGCCATTCATACGCCTTATTCATGAGATACATTGGTGACATACACATCCTTACATCTTCACGTGATGAGGCGAACAGAATGGCAGCAACGTTCAACAGTATGAACGGCAAAATAAAATTCACAACTGAACACCCAGATGCCAGTGGATGCCTATCATTGCTGGACTTCAGGCTAAAAGTATCGGAAAGAGGAGAAATATACACCGATTTCTACAAAAAGCCTGCCAGCAGGGATATGTTTGTCCACTATCAATCAGCCCTTCCTCTCATCGCTAAGACTGGTTACATCAAAAACGAGCTCACACGTATCCGAATCAAGTGCAGCAAAGAAGAACACGGCAACACCCACACTGCACGTTTTAAGAAAGTACTGGAGACAAACGGCTACCCACAGTCCTTTGTGGGTCGCCTGGAACGGAAAGGTAGTAAAGACCCAAGGTGTCACACCCTATATAACACCTGCTTCCTGAGGCTACCACACTTCAGTGAAAATATAACAGCAAAAATACGTGGAGCTCTCCGCAGAGAGGGATTGGATATACAACAGGCCCACTACGGCCCCACTCTTCGCAGTCACCTCAACTCCAACCACAAAACAAATAACAACACCACATGCACACTAGCCAATTGCCCTATTGCAGGCACCAGCATATGCCACCAGATATATGTCGTGTACCGCATACAATGAGCCAAATGCGAGGAATTCTATGTTGGCAGCACCACAAGACCGTTACATATTAGGATAAAAGAACGCATACACACGCACGCGTCGTCTTTCCATAAACATTTTTAAAAATGCAAAAATACTAACAAGAACATAATCGTCAACATCGAGGCTAGAGAGCGGAACTTATGGAACCTGCGCATAAAAGAGTCCCTAATAATAACTAGACTACACCCACAGATCAACAATCGACAAGAGCTTAATCTAGACTACATAACAGAGTAGACAACGCTAACACGCACATGACACACACTGACCACAACAATAAAGCTCATACACACGGGCACGATATCACAGTTTAACGCACACATATAAACATACGTACCATAAACACGCTTACACAGTTCATACCGAAACGCGTGAGCTCATGTGCGTGCGTGTGTGTGTGCGTGTGGATGTGTGTATATATGAGTACGCATACATACATATATATGTGTGTGTGTGTGTGTGTGTGTGTGTGTGTGTGCGTGTGTGTGTGTGTGTGTGTAAGTGCGTACACTAAACACATGCACACATCTAGGTACCTCTAATATTTCGTTAACATATGAAAATAATAATAAATATACAAATAATTTTACACTATGTTATCCCCCTCCTGGCAAAGTAGCGGAGGTGCCTATAACACACCTCACACCGGAAAGCACACACACACACACATACATACAAAATAAAGTAGAATGAATTACAATAACCACGCGCACATAGACACGCACACATGACACAGTTACGGACACGCACACAGCCCGGTCAAAGAGTCAAGGGAACGATCAGATTACACTAAGATAAACCACACATACAAGCAGACTAATATCATCAGACAATATAGGCCCCAACTAGAATACACACACACACATACAGCAGCTAGAATACACACACATACAGCAGCAGCAGACAGCCAGGAACAAGCAATTCTTTGAAATGCCATGGAGATACCCGGACAGACAAAAGTTTCTCTGCCATTCTGAAGATGAGATTTTGATCTCGAAATATTAATGTTTAATAAATAGATAAGACCCAAAAACTACTTTCCTTTATTTTACTCAACGCATTGTGACAGCCTTCAAGACATAACCCATATAATCATTTTACACAATGCTTCAAGCAAATTACAAAACTTTACTATATATATATATATATAGAGACCTCTAGATACGGGGCAAGACGGTTTGGTCGCCTAATAACAATGTACATTGACCAGTTATATTTTGACACAGAATGTCGCTCTAATTATTTTCCGACCTTCATGCAAGATCGTGGTGGTTGGTGTGATAGTCTCATAAATATGCGAGTTAGCTCAAACGAATAATATATATATATAATGTCTGCGTCTCGATTTCGCGCAATGCCATCGTTTGTCCTATCTTCAAATAGGCAAAATATAAATAAAGCAGATGTAGCTTTTAAGTTCTGCCCGAGTCTTGCATTTTCTCGCTTGGGGGCGTCTTCGATTGTTTTTAGGTCCGCTCGTTTTAAACAGACGTGAACATATTCATTACGCGTTAGATTAAACTTTGCAACATTGTCAAGGAAGCTAATCTCAAGACCATCCGTCCGTGCATGGAGTACTGCTGCCATTTATGGTCAGGTGCCCCTGCCGTTCTCCTCAGTGTTCTTGACAAGCTCCAAAGGAGAGTCTGTAATGTGATAGGTACTGATCTGGCGACTCGTCTGCAGCCACTTTCCCATCGTCGAAATGTGGCCTCCCTCTGTCTCTTCTATAAATACTTTCATGGCTTTTGCTCGGATGAGCTTAAGTCACTGATACCTCCTCAACAGGTGTTTACCCGTGCAACCAGACTGGCAACTGGGTCCCACCCATTCACAGTCAGGTTAGCCAAACGCAGACGACAATTCTACTCCTGCAGCTTCCTCTCTCGCACTTCCCGCCTGTGGAACTCACTCCCGTATTCTTGCTTTCTTGACGGCTACGACCTCCAGAAATTTAAAAGCAAAGTTAATACTCACCTACTAACCACTGGACTCTAGCTCTCTCTCCTCCCCTGTATAATCTTCACGTTCTCTCCGCCCATGTATCTCATTGCACCTGCTTTCTCAGCTTTCTATTGTTCCTTTCTAACTAGCTTGTACTCCTCACTCTTTTCTAATTAATCTTTCTACATTTGTGTAACCCCCTGCACATCAGTGGCGTTTCTGCCTTGCTCGGGGTGAAATGATTAAAAAAAAAATTAAAAAAAAAAAAACTTTTACGAATATCACTTTTAAGTTTTTCATGC